>JAGVSL010000091.1:2400000-3000000 GCA_022494535.1 Himalopsyche phryganea | reverse complement strand
TATCAGGTGATAATGCTCGTGCTGAGGGAAAAAGTCCTGATCATTATAAACATATGGAAGCAGTACATATGAATTGTGTTTTATTTAAAAAAAAACCCTTAGTATTGATTTTATTTGATTTCCCGCAATACGACTTTGAAATACAGTAGTGTTTTTGCTTTTAAACAATTCATATCCGATGTAGATAATAAAATTCAATAAACTCGATAAAAAAATATATTCTAAATAATTATATATTACACAAGAAGAATGTTACGTGAGTAGTCAAATACAAGAAAAAAGAAAAATGTATTGTTAATATTACGCTCGGTACAAATACGCCAAACGTATTCAAAGTTAGGGAACGTCTCCTTCTTTGCATACAAATGCGTATTAAGAATGAGAGTTAGTTAAGTCGTTGACGAAAAAATATACCCAAAAGAGATTTTATCGCTAATAAAGGGATATGGTCTTTTATGTATTATATTTTTCCTCATATAAAATAATGAAATTTTTATTATCTTGATACCCCCGCGGACGCCAAAATTGCAGAATAATATAATAAAAATAAAAATGTATTATATTTTGTATACTTCGATCATGGTCACATCTTTTGCCTGGAGCGTATTTTTTTTAATAAAAAAAGATTTCTTCTTTCGTTTATGAAAAAAAAAAGGTTTCAATTCTATTTTCTTACACATATTTAGCTAGATTTTCAAATTGAGTTTTTAGTACAAAAATGTCACTGAAAAATTCAAAACTATAAAATAAAATATTCTATAAAAACTGTAATTTATATGAAAACTGCTTTTCAATCTCACTTTTTTAACGAGAGTAGGAATAGAAAGATAAGGTGCACAACAACTCAGCAAAGTTTCATCAAAATCAGATGAATGGTAAAGGAACGCATAGAGGACAAACAAACATTTGACAGGGTTATACTGGACGGGGAGGTGGAGCATCAACACACTGTGACTGCCCCAGGCCCGGCGTGCTGATAAGGATGATTCCTTTGTTCCTTCGTCTTCTATTAAAACTCGCCCGTCAATTAAATTTCTCTTTATTTGCAGTTAGTTTATACTAATACATTCCTCGAAGGCACTAACAGATAAAAAAAACACAGTTTAAAATACACGATTTGAATTTATAAACTCGGCAAGTGGTTTTAGGATAGGGTCGCAATTTTGACCCTTAAGCCGCTGTGGCCTTGCCGGCGACGTTCAGCTTGGACCCGCTTCGCACTCGGATCCGCCGAGTGCGAAGTGACTATTTCTCTAGACGTTGCACGCTTTATGTTTACTGCTAACGGTATGACAAATTATTCTTGAACGGTAAAAATACTAAGGTACATACATGTTTGCAAAAAGATTTGAATTATGTAAATTATCAATAACAATGAACGTAATGTACAATAATACATTTACTTATTGCCTTAGCAGAGACATTGCATATTAAATTTGCATGAATAAGAAGAGTCTGTAGACGGGTCTTGATTCGAGGGAAGACTTCTGTTCGCCCCGTAAGGACGGGGTGGTGTTACACTCATATATATATATATTACATGTCTGCTTCCAGCTTGGAGCATATGATCTCTTAATGGAGGTATCTCAACAGAATATTTCTATGAGAACTGCTTGTTACTCAGTTCCTCAACTTCTCTTTTTTGAAGAGAGTAGAAATAGAAAGATAAGGCTAGAATAGGACTAGTGGTTAACTAATCACTCTTGCTATGCTATGCCACTTTTTTTTCATTCATTCACGCCTACCAACAAAAATCCATAAATTTATTAAAAAATCAATTTTTAAAAACTATCCTTACCGGGATTTGAACCCAAGACATCCGTAATCGTAGCCAACGACGTTAAACACCCACGACGCAGCCGTCAATTTATTTTCTTACACATAACTTTAATTGTCATATTAAGTTTTACATACAAAAATATCATCACTAAACATCCATAATATGACTAAAAAAATTAAAACTATAAAATAAACATTCTTTCTTTGTAAAGATTCGTAATAATCATTTTTTTAAACCACGATCGCTCCAAATGGAGCATTTGGACTTCTAATAGAAATATCTCAACAGAAGTTAATCAGTTTCTCAACCTCTCATCTTCAAAGAGAGTAGGAATAGGAAAATAGTGCTAGGGTTAAACCTGTGGTTTGCCAATCGCTAGTTTCGTAGGAGAGAATTTCAGTCATCACAAACATCCATGCCTCCAAAACAGAACCCCATATATAGATTGAAAAATGAATTTATGATCTGTTACCACTGCACCATGGACACGACAACCAATGACAAAAACAATATTCATTAATTATTATGACATGGGTAATAAATATTCTGTTACAGAATAAAGGGCTACAATTTTGGGTTTATTTATAACTTCCTTGCACCTTGCGCTCATATAACAAAATACGACATCGAAACACCAGCCAGTACAATGTTTAAAACGTAACGGTAAAAAAATTATTTGTAAATATAATATTACCAAAACTTACGCAAATACCAAAAATTTCAAGTTATTTGAAGATTATTGAAGTTTTTATATAGCTTTTAAAAATTTATTTTTCTTTCCAAATACTTCGTAACTCAATAAGGAAGGTATTTGGGGTATCAAAAGCTAATCCTTGTTCAACTTTTAGTGAACTTTCGAAAGATAAACAGAATAAAACTTTTTCACCTTTTTTAATCATTAAAAAATACTATTCTACGGTTATAAACTCGAAAAATAAAAGCTTTATTTAAAGTTTTTACATACATAATCGATGTGATTTTCAACGTTGAGTTATTTGTATAAAAAAATAAGAGATAACATTTTTCGTTATTTTACTTGGAATTCGAATTTTGTGATGGTTATTTGATTCCTGATTTATATAATGTAATCACATTTAGTTAGATACATAACTATATTAAAATTCTGGTTCTAGGTTACTTTTAAATAAAAATATTCATTTTTCTTTTCAATATTATCGTTATTGTGGTTTCTATTATTAAAACAAAATGAGATACGAATTTATTTTCACTACGTGAATTGTAATTAGGGTAAACATACAAATATATGTAATCAAATATTAAAGTAAAACCTTTTGTTTATTATGTTATTATGTATATAAATGTAAGATAATTAAAACAAAATTGTTGCGATTTTATCGAATTAGTTGCAGGATCACGGGCTCAAATCACGGAATAGAAACTTAATATTAAAATAGATTTTTCAATATATTTGCGAATTACTTTCATACCTTCCCGCCTACCCGTTAGTCGATCTTGACCACGGAGCATAGAGATAACGAATAGCTAACTTCTGGTTCTTTTCAAACTCCATCCTTGTTCTGTAACTCTCTCCGAATTGATACAAGTTGGTTGCCCCAACTCTACCCATGATTTGTATGCAGCCACTGTTTCACGCAATAGCGATCAAAAAAAGAAACGAATTTACTCATGTTATATATGTCCTGATGTAGAGCTGCACGAGACCAATCTTTTAACCGTGCACTATTGTGCTTAACAATATAAAATATAGCGAGAGTAAAAAATTTAAATGTGACTTGCTCATACACTTGGTTTAAGTGATATTAAGTATCCTGTGTAAACTGTGTAAACTACTCCGCGATGAATTCAAAGACAAGTCGAGAGTATCGCGATTCACATTACGATGTTGCAAATTTATCAAATGCCACAAAGTTGACCGTAAGAGCGATTGTTTTAAGCCATCGATCATTTAAAAAAAAACTAATAAAATTCTACTTGAGAACTAGATGCTTCACGCTGGGAAAGGGTATAGTTTTTTTTATAAACTTTCATTAATCTGGCTTTATAAAAGGGCAAATATTCGTAAAAGCTGTATTTATATGAACTATTTTTTACATGTCATAGGCAATGTATAATGAATAAATAAAATGCACTAGGGCTATTAAAAATGAACTAAAATTATGTCTAATATACTAACAAATAACTTAACTCAATTCCCGCACCTTTTCATTGCAGCTTACTTAGTTTCCAAGTTAAGTTACACTTTTGGTTTATAGAATAATAATGAATGGATTTATTCAAAACAAAAGCCTATCTGAAAGCATGAAACAATACCTTGGCTAGGCTTTTGCGGACAAGTTTGCGTGCCGGCCTTTAGAACTGTGTTTCTATGTAACTTGGACATGGATAACTTACTGAAGGCTCTCGCGGTACAAATTTCCCTTCCGTGAAGACGAGGACCAAATTCAGGTATTTATAGGCCGCACTTAAGCACAACAAAGTTACTGCAGCCAATAAAGTTATAATTGGATATACAGACTCCAACGTAGACATAAATGAATATAACAATTGAAAAAATTAATGCATGTTATTATTCAGTAATGTATCCGAAAAGTAGAAAATAAACTGAAGCAAAATTTAAATTTCTTTAAAACGGGTATTTGGGGAATAAAGGCTACTTTGAAATGTAAATATGACGCATACCTCCTTTAGGCCTCCTCATTTAACCAATCTGAAGACGGCAAGAAGACTGATGAGAAGGTCATGCAATTGAACTGGAGATCGTCAGAGAACTCTTAATGTCCACCAATAGTATACAGTATTTAATCGTTATTCGGAAGCCAATCAACCTGTACATAACAAAAGATGAGTCAACAAGACAATGATACTAGATTAGTCAATGTATTAAGACGAATAAGTTAGTTTATCTGTCATTTTGCGAAAATCGTTAATCGTTTTCCGTTGCCTAAAAAATATGAAACGTCGAAACATTTTTTTTTCTATGAAAAATTGCACTCTCAACGTATTTTATACAATGTCGCATTTTTATTTAAATGAAAATAGTAAATTTTTCAAGCCTGTCTAGCAAAGAGCTGACACCTGTTTTTCAGAAATGCTTTATTTGCTTTACGCCGCGACTAGATTAGGGTTTATTGAAGGTTATCGAGATTTGATGTCTGAGACAAAATCGTAGAAAAAAGTATTTTTAAAAAAGTGATGCGAAGGGAATTTGCAGTTTATTGAATATAATGATACAATAAAGATTTTTGAAATGAACCAAAGAGTTCGTTTCTCGCACTTTTTCTGTCTGGTATTTAAAGTAGAATTATACTGAATATATTTTTGTTAAAATATATAGCAATGAATAATTCTACAAAGTATGTACGACTTTTAACAAAAAAATCTCAATAAAATTAATAAATATTAACCATTTTTCGGGGATATGTTTTTATTACCTTCCATTGTGATTTAGTCAGAGTCCGTCGTCTGCCTCGACATCGCACTCGTTGTTCCTTTAGATTATATTTAATTAGTGTATAGGCGCTATTGTAATCGGTAAATAATTTTATAGAATGTAATTTTTTGACATGTGATAAAAAATTTCACATGTCAAAAAATAATATTTTAACAATACGGCACTGGTGAAAACACAAATGTGCCCTGAATATTAATATCGCTGGGCAGCATGTAGGAACAATGCGTTTTATTGCAGTGAATTGTCCATAGAATACAAAACACAAATGACTCAATCATAATTGAATTGACTGTTTTGTGTGCATGCTTAAATAATAGGTTCTGGTCACGGGGTCAAGACTACCCTTAAAAGAATACAAATTAGTCAGCTTGAAAACTGAAGATGGGATCATATATTTTCATTGAGATATTCACCGTCAAACAGTTGAATCAATTTCAAACAGTTTCAGTTTTACTTTATTGATATAAATTAATTGTTTTCGGTATAATTGAATTATTAATAATTTAAGATATAGAGGGTGCTTGATGAAATTTCAATATGAAGTTTGATTATTTTCCCAAATAAGGTTAAATGATATTATTGTCCAATCAGTATTAAAACTAATTCAAATATAAATCTATACTTATATAGATTATATTTTTTCATTATATATTTTATTTATAAAAGATATAAACTAATTGCTAACTATCAGATCGCGATCATTCATGTACTTGAATGGGTGAAGATGCAGAAAGGCAAAACCAGCAGAGCAGGCTTAATCTTCTACTGTGCGTCTAAGTTTTGTAAATTTTAATGAAATTCTAGGATTATCTAAAAGTAATTATATTTTCTTCTGATATAAGCCATTGACACCGCTCCGTACTTATAGGGCGGACAGGGTCTTCAAAACCAATCTGCAGACTCTTTCTACTAATGAAAATTTTAAAATGTAATACCCCTCCTGAAGCGTTTAAGAGTAGTGTCATATTTGTTTGGTTGCTGTTGTTGGTTTACAGTTATAAGTAAGTAAAGGGCCTGCGATCCTGCCAGCCTGCGAGTCGCCTCTCGGCCTTTCCCGGGGAAGTCATCGGCTGACGAAGCGGCGATTTAGTCCACCGCTTACTAGTAAAACCACTTACGGAGTTTAAATTAAAAGTGTGTAAATCTGTTGTGTAACTGTCTTCAAGAAAATTATAAAAACTAATTGCAAATAAACGAGAAAGAGTATACGGATAACGACCGGGTTTTCATGGAAGACGAAGGAGCCGTTTGTTGTGTCCTGTCCTCGGAAGCGTGCTGTGAAGCTTGTTGACTCACCGCGCCCCGCTTTTCTCCCCGCTCCTACACCTTTCTCCCTCGAGCGGCGAGACAGTCGTTCGTGTTTCGTTTTGTTGTGTTCGTTTTCCTACTCTCTCACGATATGTGTGTTCAAAGGTTTTCATGGTATTTTCGTAGTTGTTACAGTTTGGATCTATAGTAATAGTAACCACATTCATTGTAAAATAATCACATACTGCCACTTGTCACATTTTGGAAATGATAGATATTGGTATGCTAAGTATTTCCGCATAATTACTTACTTTAAACTGCAAATTTTTCTCTCGTTACACTTTGGACATGAGATATCGATTTGATGTTTTTGTACTTGTGCTAAATTAGTGTGCGGTATTCCCATGCTATAAAGTGAGAAGACCCCGGATCGAAGTGAGGCGAGCGGCTGGTTATCCGAAGTTCTGGAAGGGCTGATCTCAGACAAACACCATTTCAAATCCGGTTCAAAACTTATTTATTTTCCATTCAAGATGCAGTGGTTTAACATTACACAAATATATAAATTTTAACACATAAAATTGATTCTACATTTACATTTACTTAGCAACTGAATTTACTTTAAGTTATAATACAAATGACACAACGAATTTAAATAAAGTCCAATGCAAATCAAAAAAAAACAAACAATTCACATCGTCACGTCACCTCCGCCGCCACGAGACCGCAGCTCGAATCGTAATCGACTGTCAACAAAAATTAAAAAAACTTCCTGCAAAGTTGGAGCTACCCCTTTCCGTAAAAATAGACTCGTCCGGTGGACGTAACCGGGGGCTATTTGAACGCCTGGCAACAAGAAAGAGCCTATTCTGCGAAATATTGCAGTTGCCGCTGGCTGATTTCAGTTCTGGACATTAATGACACTTATACTTAACAAAAACCAAGGTGTGTCAAAAGATATAGAAAAATACAGAATTAACGGGGAAAAAATTATCCAGTAGTGTGTAGTGATCCACAATATGAATGATACTCCGTCGGTCTCTGTGCGATGAGGTGTGTCCTAGCTCAAGACCCAGTAAGGTCAATAATTGTGTGAAATTTAGATTTGTAATCGTTGGATTGAGTGACTTATAAAAATTATTATCGAGTTAATCTCGTATGAATTTCCAATTTTCAAAATATTTGGCGCATTCGCTGTCAGCTGTTTTTTTTTAAATTAAAATTAAATCAATTAAAAAATAATGATACGACAATGACGAATAATCAAATAATCCAATTTCATTGATAAACGATTCGATTTACTTTTGAAAATATCGAAATTACATATTATGTTTTATTGTATAAGAATAAAATATGACATACAATACATAAATATCCTCAATTTCAGCGAGTGCGAGGCAATGCGTCATTTTTATGTGACGTTACTTTTTATCATTGACAAAAGAACTTAATAAAAAGGAACTGTTTTAAATTGATCGACTTAAAGGAAAAGCTAAAAGCTTTAAATAAGAAAAGCTCTATCGAACATTACGCCGTTGGAATATTAAACTTAAAATAAAATGAAAAAGATACAGTGGAAAAATAATCTTATTTTAAAATTGAAAATTGTCACGAACACTCAGAGTTGACTGTTTGATTGGTTCATTTGAGTATTTGGTTAAAGCATTTTCTTTAATTTCATTATTTAAAAAATACCTTTACCTACAAAAATTACAAATCTACATAATTTAAGACATCGACTGAGGGTGCTTGATGGAATTTCAATAACAAATTTGGATTATTGAGATTTTGTACACTTCCATGTAATTTGTCACTAACGACCCGGGTTTCGCCTTTCAGCATCTTCAGGCATTCGAGCACACGAATGGACTCACTTAGCCATTCAGTTCGAGTCCATTCGTGTGATCGAATGCCTGAAGATGCCGAAAGGCGAAACCCGGGTCGTTAGTGACGAAATACATGGAAGTGTACAAAATCTCAATAATCCAAATTTAAATCTACATAAATTTGAATGAATTTATTTTTCTGCAATATAATTATTACAAAAGTACGCATGTACGATATCACTAAATTCCCAATTTGTCATATATGAACCCTCGAGAAGTGAAGACATGAATAACATATCGAGTCCGTGGTGCAGTGGTCAACGTCTTTGGCTTCGGTTACGGTTGTCTCGGGCTCAAATCGCGTACGGACAGTTTCATAAATTAACTTTTCAATCAATTTATGGATTTTTTTTATAAAAAAAATACACTTTGTTTCTACTACTTCCACGCGTTTATATTGATCAGTACCGATTTCGCTCACCGCGAGTATTATCAACCGATGATGCTGCTCGCGACTATTGTGTTTTATTTATAAAATATAATACCTTTCCACCAAGAATTGACAGTTAATACTTTAAAAGTGATTATGGATTTTTGGTCGTAGGCATGGATATTTGTGATTCCTATAATTCCTTCCCAACATTACTATTTCAATATGAAGTTTGATTTTTTTCCCAGATAAGGTATAAAGATATTATTGTCCAATCAGTATTAAAATTAATTTAAAAAAATAAAACACAATTCATTTGTACTACTTCCACATATTTATAATGATCAGGACCGGTTTCGCTCATCACGAGCATTATCAACTGATAAAAATACAAAGATAACAGGCTTATTTATATAAAATTGAGTGTAAAAATGAAGGTATATAAAACTGATGGTTCATGAACTGAGACAAAAAAATACTGATTAGCAAACAAATTATACATAAATCAAATGAAAGAGTCTACAATTAAAATGTTATGGACCTCTTGCGTTACTAATATAATATACAATAATGAATCAGGGAAATTATAAGAAAAAATTAATGAACCATTTAAAAATAATCAAATATTAAGTATGTAATTAATATGAATAATAAACAGCCATCTTAAGTGGAGAAAGCAGAGCAGCTATGAGTATCCATTAAATTTTTAATATCTGAAAAACAAAAACTTATTTACAACTTATTTAAAACATATTTATAATTTATTTTTTCTTAATTTATCTTATTTATAAAAGATATAAACTATATACTAACTGTCAGTTCGAGTTCATTAGTGTACTCGAATGACTGAAGATGTAGAAAGGCAAAACCAGCAAGGCAGGTTTAATCTTCCACTGTGCATCTAAGTTTTATACCTTTTAATTAAATTCTAGGATTATCTAAGCAAAGTCTTTTTTTCCTCTGATACGAGCCATAGTAGTTTTCAGAGGGGTTCATAGGATTTACGAAGTTGTTACAGTTTGGATCTACAGTAATAATAACCACTGCCATTGTCCAAGATCGATTAGCTAACCACTAGTTTTAGCCTTATCATTCAGCCTTACTCTCTTCGAAAATGAGATGTTGAATAACTAAGTAAAGTGAAAGCAGTTATCGTAGAAAAAAAATCGTTAAAATACCTCTGTTAAAAGACAATATCCTACACATTGGGAGCGGACATGGTAAATAAATGAAAATAAAAGAGAAAGTGGATCACCAATCGCATGAATAAAATATTATTATAAAGCACGATTTTATTTCAAAATAAGTATAATAATATTAAAGACAAAAAAAAATTTATGAAGACGAAACTTAGTTTTTTGATTACGTAAAAAAGCTTTTCGTGTAATGGAGTATGTTTTTTTTTATGTTTTGAAATTTAACCTTTAAAATACTATTCCGCCAAGTCCATGACTCTTGGCTAGGGGGATCGTAAAGTATTTCGAAGTAATTAGGTATCAAAAGAAGTTTGGAATCTCTCGTCTGATAAAAGTGTTAAGTCGACATTAAAAATGTCACTCTCGTTTCATTTCTTCGCAAGTTTTTCTCGACAGAAAAAGAAGAAGGGAAGATTTAGAACCCCCTCGAAAACATAAATTTAAATCTTTTTAAAAAATCTTTCAGTTAATTTTATCAGAAGGAAGCTATTGTTCTTAAATTGTTCAAAGAATGGAGACGCAAATGCTCTGTGAGGAATAAAATTCTTCTGAGGTATTAACTCAAGGAAAGTTACTTCAAAGTTTCTCGGCAAAAATTTATGTTAATATAAAGCGACAAATGTTGGACGTTTATTTACCTTGATTTTAATTGTATTAATAAAAGTATCATGAACGCTTTTGTCTCAACTTTTCTTTTTGTGGTAATAGTTTGTCTCACTGTCTATGCTAGTGATGCACAACCCGAGACCCACACACTTTATAGAGTATACGCCGAGTAACTTTGCATTCTAGGATTTAAGACCACAAGATCTATGCACGGCTCTAGAATCCATAATGATATAATACACGGGATCCATATACTGCTCTAGGATCATGGGATCCATATATACTAATACACTTTCTGTGAATTATACAGAAAGCGTTTCAACGTAGTAAAAATTACAAAATTATACGGAGTCTACTCTACCTAGCTTCCAAAGACTTATCTTTTTAATTGTAATTGTTTAAATTTTGTACATTTCCATGTATTTTGTCACTAACGACCCTTCAGCATCTTCAAGCATTCGAGCACGTGAATGAACTCGAACCGACACTCCGGGTCGTTAGTGACGAAATACATGGAAATGTACAAAATTTCAACAATTCAAATTTGATATTGAAATTCCATCAAACACCCTCAGTCGATATCTTAACATGTCTTTAAAATAGTTGCAATCAGGTGAAAATCTTCATCAAGAACCGAAATCAATCCTGATTTTAAAACGATTAATTGTGGAGTACGTATCAAACATCTCTAGACTATTAACAATGTGGGCTCAACAGAAGTCGTCTTTACGAGAACTGATTTTTGTTCAGGTTCTCAACATCTTTTTTTGAAGACTATGAATAGACGAATGAAGATAGGAAATGATATTAGTTATCTGATCACTTTCGTTATGTCACATCTTTAGGAATGGATGGTGTGGAGAGAATATCAACATCACGGACATCGATGGCTTTGAACACAAATTCATAAAACAATTTGTAAATTTGATCAATGGGGATACCAATCGTTACCAAATAGGACGAATGCCTAAGAACCTTTAGCACTCGGCCAAAAGACTAATGTTTTACACTAACATGTTAATAAAAGCTTAGGTGAACAATTAGTACATAAATGGGGTGCATTTTATCATCATAAGTGCGTTCAAGTGCACGGATGAACTTGAACTAATAGTTAGTAAACAGTTTGTATCTCTTATACTATCTCAACCGAAGTTGTTTTAGGAGAACCGTTCGTTGCTAAGTAGCCCAACTTGTCTTTTTTCAATGAGAGTAGGTATGGAACGATAAGACTAGGAAAGACGTATTGCTACGCTCTGTTTGTAGTATGGAATAGAAATCCTTAAATCGATTGAAAAATCAATTGATCCAACTCTCCGTATTCGAACTCGAGCCCGTGAGATCCATAACCGAAGCCGACGACGTTTATCACTGCACTACGGGCCCGACTTTTAAAACTTGAGCAATAATTGTAAAATGGATAAGTTAGCACTACTTTCGAATAGGCTGTGAATCACTGATCTATACCAAAGTCAAACATGCACTCAATCATAGTTAAGAGATAATTCTGTTTGGAAATTTCAAATGCTTCTCTAGTTTCCCTAGGGTATAACACAATGTTGGGAAAATGGTTTTATGCCAATTTTGACTGTCTACAAGTTCAAACAATAGATTTTTTGACAATGTCAAATTTTAAACGTCGGGATTTTATTTCAGCAAGAAAAATAAAATTTGTTTCTTATCTTTCGAGAAGGATTTTTTCAAATGAGACTTTGCCCAGAATAATGTATTCAACAAAATAACCAATGTTGAGTTATTGATGGAATAAGTGTGATTATAATATTAAGTAATTGATTATCTGGTCCGTGGTGCAGTATTCAACGTCGTTGGCTTCGGTCACGGATGTTTCGTGCTCAAATCCTGGTACGAACACTTTCATGAATTGACTTTTCAACAGGTTTATAGATTACTGGTTGTATGCATGGATGTTTGTGATGTATTGAATTCCCATCCTATCCTGAAAACCACTAGTCATTTGCTAGACCTTTATTTCTATCCCTACTCTCTTTAAAAAAGAAAGGTTATGCAACTGAATAACGAACAGTTCTCGTAGAAAAACTTCAATAAGGAGGATAAGGAAAGAGCTCACAAAGAGACTATTAGTTCGTCTATCTTTCGTTACACCTTTTTTTAGATATGATTTGTTGTAGCAAATGTAATCCATCTCTTCAAGCACAAATTAATGAATCGATTGCAAAAAGGATTCATGAATTTTTCCATACGTACATATATATTTTTTTATGTTACGACGCTTATTATTAGTAAAAATATAAAAATATTATATAATAGCCCAGACCACTCTGTATAAGTTTTATTAATATCACATGTAGGTATGAAATTTTCTCATGACCTAAGCGTTCACGGTGTATATATGTAAAATAAAATTGTATGCAATGCACACACAGTTGCGACGAATAAGCTACTTTATAAATTCAGTGTTTCAATTTCAATACCGTCATATATGACGGGTGTAGTTACTAGTAATATAACAAAGTATAAAGTCATTTTAATGGACCGAACTTCATTTCAATATTCAGGATTAATCTCTTCGCAGTAATCACTTTTCACTAAAATATTCAGCTTTTTTTACAAAAATACTTTAGATAACAGCAAAAAGTTATAAATTCGTGCAATTTTAATTAAAATCGATGAAATGGCAAACTCCGATCGCCAGTCTTTGAAAAAATTTCGTAAGCTCATTTCGACCTAGATTAACAATGTTACGATGCCATAATATTAGTCAATGGTCCGGAAATTACTTTACGACATTTTGAATTGCCAAAAAACACGAATGTACTCACAGTAATCAGTTTCGATTGATTATCCACAGAGGTCGTTAAAAGATAGTAGTCAAAGTTTATTCTTGGTTTTACTTGACTGTGGACTCTCGCAATTAAATATAAGTTTTTTTTTTTATTTATATAAAAAGCTCTTTATCTTTGGATATATATAATAATATTGAATAAAAAATCCAACTATTCAATGTTTCATAATATATATATACATAAATACATATGGCGAGACCTGACACTGCAGGTTTGGAAATATGAATACTCGCCAGAATACTAATCAGTAAGCATTATTTATTGGAAAATAATATACCTATAACGAGACAAGAAGTTGCAGATTACGGAATGCTGCAATAATATTTGACTGATATCCGTCATTCTGACACCGCGTTAAAGGTCAACGACCATCAAGGTCTGTTTAAACTGGATCACAAAACAGTATAAATAGACAATCAAATGACAACTGAAAAGATTCTGTATCGACCGCCGTCCGAGATTCAACAATCTTCCCATCGTGATACCTGTCGTCAACCCGCCGACTAAATTCTGGACAGCAACAACCATCATCATCACCAGCATCCGTCTCTACCGCTTAATCACATGGAATTATCTCAACTGAAGTTTTTCTAGGAAAACTGCTTGTTAATCACTTCCACAAACTCTTTTTCTCGAAGAGTGTAGAGATATAAGCGCTATGCTTGGACAGTACTGGTGGTTATTTAATCATTCTCGCTTCACCCAGTTTTTAAGTACAATTTATAAAACTGTTTGTGCTGGAATCTGAACCCATGACATCCGTAACTGAAGATAACGACGTTATGGATTTCTGTTTGCAAGCATGGATGCTAGTGTTGTCTAAAATTCTCTCCCACGAATCCGATCCTAAAAGTGGGACGTAGCGAGAGAGATTAGCTAACCGCTACTCCTGTCCTAGCCCTATTCTTCTATTTCTACTATCTTCGAAAAAGAGAGATTAAGCAACTGAGTAACATGCGATTGTTGTAGAAAAACTTCTGTTGAAATAACTCTATTAGAAGCCCATATTCACATCAGGAGCGGAGATATTAAATAAAATACCTTGAAAAAAATTATATATAGCTTAGCTCAATTAAATTGTTTTCAACTCAATATTAGAAATAATACTTTTGTTTTTATTGTTGTTTTAAGTGTTATACTATATATTTTATTTTCTTTCCTTTGTGAGTTGACAGATTATTCTTCAAATGAACGTTGCTAAATCATCAGGTGCTTTTGAATCACGCCATTTTGCGATAAAAAAACAATCTGCTTTATCGACCATCCTCTGTCATTAAGTAGGATCCAAGATGAAAGTTTATCGCGGAATCTTTGGTTTGTTTGATTTATCGAGAAGACAAGCTCGAGATGAGAAAGTTTAGGATCAAACTCTGCTTGGGTAAAATAAACAAAACGAAATGTATTTAAACGTAATCAAGCAATTATTGACAATCTCAAAACGGGGAACGAATAATAAAGAAAACCGAGGACTCAGAGAGAATTTTAAAATAATTTATTTCTCTAAAATCAAATATTCAAAGACGTAATCATCCATCGAATAGCACGGGCTTAAATTATTAAAATAATTTATACCATATCTGCTCATAATGGAATAATTTAAAATATGTAAAATGTAAGTTAGATTACTATTTTATGGCACTAAAATTACAGTAAAATCAAAAAGAAAAATTTTGACCACAGCGCATAATAACAAGAAATATTTAAATTATTGGATTTCAAGTTTTGTATTTACGACATTGTTACTTTTAGGAAATATCATGATGCGATTGATAGCAAACACTTTTCAATGAACAAGGTTTCACCATTTTATCACTTCACCTTCCGAGAACTCAAATTGATAACTACCATTTTTAAGCATCCGACATATATTTATGGGATATTGTATCTTAAATACTAACATAGTATATAAGATACAATATACGTGATTTTAAATAATTATATTACCTTCTCATAGTCTCAGCTTTCCAAAATATTACGATGTTATATGATAAAATATAATTAAAATAAAATGTTAGATACGTACCAAATTTAATGAACCATAGATTTACCTCATGGCTTGGTACACAGTGAAACGTTACTGTGTTAGTCTGAAAACCAGGTAGGATGCAATTTGTCTGACCATAAATAAGTGGTTCTTGCGTACAAACTTTAATATGAAATAATAAATCTTGGAAGGGAAGGAACCCAGCATGGAGGCAGTGCGCGAGATACGATGTGGGAGCCTTCGCATATGCCAGGCTGCTACTTCAGGCCCTATCTGAAATTGCCATCGTCTACGCCATGGTTTTTCAAACTACAATTTCTTAAACGTTATTTTTTTGATCATTTCTGTTCTCCAAATTGATCCCCTGATTTAGGAGACATTTACATACAAAAAATTTATCGTTTTATGTAATTCGTTTGATGTAAATATAGTTTAAAAACTTTTTTGTGTAACACCATCACCAGAAAAATTAAAAAGTTAAAAAGCTTTAACATTTTTTTCATATTCTGTACTACTTTCCTATTTGACCAGCTTTGCTCCCCGCGAGCATTATCAACCGATTAAATATAAATCACGACAAGGCGATTTATATCAAATTAAAGGTTTATAATAATGACAATTAGTTCAATCAATATGACAAGAATATACAGATTTATTTAACAAATTATATGTAAACGACGTAAAATAGTCTTAAATCAAAATGTTTAAGGTGAATAAGAAGGTTTTATTCTCATTTCACGAAAATCGTCGATCGTTTTCCGTTGCCTAAAAAATATGAAAAGTAGAATTATTTTTTTTCTTTTAAAAGTTGCACTCTCAAAGTATTTGTTTACACTATTGCACTTTTATTTAAATGGAAATAGTAAAGTTGTCAAGCCAAGAGTTGACACCTGTTTTTCAGAAATGCTTTTATTTGCTTACGCCGTGAGTAGATTAGTGCTTATTGTAGGTTATTGAGATTTGTTGTCTGAGACAAAATCGTAGAACAAAGTATTTTTAAGAAAGTGATTGGAAGAGAATTTAGAATTTATTGAATATATTAAGATTTTTGGAATGTACCAAAGAGTTCGTTTTTTTGCACTTTTTCTGACTGATATTTAAAGTAAAATTATACTGAATACATTTTTTTTAAAAAATAGAGCAACAAGAAATTTTATTATATACGTCTTTTAACAAAAAAATCTCAAAAAAATCAATAACAGTAATAAATAGTAATCATTTTACGGAAATGTTTTTATTACCTTCCATTGTAATTATGTCGGTTTCTGTCGTCTGCCTCGACACTACGCTCGATATTTATTTTAATTCTAAGTAAATAGCACTTGATAACTATTATGATATAATCTAAAGAAATAACGAGGAAACATTGAGTTGACTTAAAAAAATGGAATAATATTCTTGATGATATGATCCCACGTTTTTCAATGTATGTTCTACATTATCCTTTCCTTTGTTGTCTGCAAAATGTGGGTAAGTGTTTTGCCTGATTACCTCAACTTAAGAATAACATTAATATACTATAAAATTCACTTATAAATCTTCTTATATATATAATGACTTACAATGACAAGCTTAGCTTCTCAAAACTCACGTTTTGTCTTGGCGAAATCTTACTTTAGAAGTCGTATTACAGCATTTAAGTATTTTTCACTGTTGATTCTCATTTAATAGGATCGAATAAAATACAATTAAGTACATAAATGTTTATCACTTAATACTGTGCGAATTTTATTTAAAAATGTTAAAACAGATCTTTTCTGCTACCAGAACCTGGTAATATACTTAGCTCGTTTCTTACATAACTATCTAAATGTTATACCCTTAAAAAAAAAAAAAAGTGATTTCTTCAAATTAATAAGTGCTGTTTTTAAATATTTAAATAATAATTTCTAGATTAGGATTCCGGGCGCAATGCGATATAAACTGTACGATTTGTACGAAGATAGATAAGACATGCTAAAAATATTGAAATTATATTCTGGGATAACTCAAAAATGACCCAAAGCTAATCCCCAATCCCATTTTATTCCCACGTGCTATCCAGAATTAATAATTAATATCTGACCCTTGTTAGCGATCGTCCTGTTTGGCATATTCCTAAGTATCGAACAACATTATCTAGATCGTCTTGCCCGATTAGGCATATTGTAGGAGAAATTTAAACAATGGCCGTCATTACCGGATACAATGAAGGGTTCATTTAACTCGGTGGGTGATAATTTTGGCGTAGGTACAACGTTTCATAAAACATATCTGTTTTTAACAGTTCTTGATAAGGGTTTACTAACTATGTTTTCTTCGAGCAAAGCGCATGCCAGCCCGTTTCGTGTTTTAGAATAGTATATTATTCACAGTTATTGTATAAGTCAACAATTTCTTGCGTGAATTACTTATTTCATGATTGAATAGACAGTTAAATATCGTTATTCATTTTAGGCAACTATTTATACCTGTGTAAATATATTTTTTAAACTAACGCTGTTAAATTTTCATTGTTTACTTTTAATTACATGATACACTTTGATTTCTTTCAGTAATAGTAGTTTCTTGTTAGTCAAAAAAGATTTTTTTTAAGTACCATCAATTTGGGTAAGTTTGCCTATTGGTCTAAAATTGACCCACTACATGGAAAAAGATGCTGTTATAAAAAGGTATTGAGTAGCCCCTGCTGGTAAAAACGTGAATTAATGTGCAACATAATTTGTTTTACTGTGTAATTTGTTAGCTTGGAATGATAAAACACAATTTAAAAACTTTTGTTGAAATAAATTGGATTATTTGTATTACTAATCTGTAAACCAAATGCTGTTGCATATTTTTTCCCCATCTCAGTTATGTACAGAATATATGAAAGCATAAAGAAAAGTTGCCAAGACTTTAAAATCACTGAATTTATAGTAATTGCACTGATTATTTGTATAGTGGGCTAAAGTTACCAGATTTGAATGAAAATTTTGCCCACCTTATTTTATCTATATTTATAAATCAATTATGACAATAAATCTATTTATCTCAATCAAATTTCATCTCAAGGGATTAGTTCATTTATACGTAGAACAATACCACACATAAATGCAATCGGGAACCATAAAATACAAAAACCCTCAGAAGTGGGCCAAAGTTACCCAGGTTCACCGTAGTTCAAATGGTAACCTCTATTCAACCTAAAGCTTAGTGCAGCGGTCGTGAAAATGTTACCCCAAGTGTGTCAAATATAGACAAAAGCAGTAACTAACTGTTGGTCATTGGTGGAAAGTATTATGTCTTTCCGTCAATAATTGTCATTAAAGTGACAGCGAAATGAATATTTGAAAAGTTTTCCATTGAAAACGAATAGCTTAGAATTCTTTTAATTTTACTCTCCTGCAAGATGATTAAAAGTGGGATAATATTTTATTCATTGTGAATGGTGATATGAACTTTAAATAAAAGATTAAAAGTAAATTTTTTATTGACTGAAGCTCAATACTTTGTTCCTGACCGGAAAAATATCAGCGTCTTAGAAAACTGTCAAAGGGTACATTCCAACCTGGTGAAACCTTAAGGAAATAATCAATTTGGTGATTTGACAGGTATTGTTGTAAAATTCGAACTCACTCTGTCTCCTCCACTCACCACTGTCATTCATCCTTAATAATTTCCCATCCATAATTTTATACGGTAATATCCGGTGGTGTAACAATCGTTTAGCCTATCTCCAGTATTTTTCTTTAATTCGGAGGATCTTACAAGCTCAAGCTTTTCTTGGTGGCGTGCATCAATCCCTCCAGATAAACAAAAACCTTTAATGAGTTATGGTCTTCTCATTGTATGACGTCGCAAATTTCTGTCACAAGGTCTGGTATTATTTGCCAGGTTTTCCATTTCTTCGTGCATTAAATGACACTTCAATAGGATGTATGCAGCATCTTGCTTTATATCACCACATTTGCATGTTGGCCTATCTACTAACCATCCAAACTCAAAAATTTTAGCAATGAAACCACCGCGCCCAGTAGCGAATTGAAGCAAGAATAACGAAGTAATCAATTTTAATTTTACATAAAAATTAAATTCCATGAAGTTGCCGCCGAATCCATCAATAATATTCTTCTTCTTTTAGTCTATTGCAGCAACTCTGTTTTCCTTGACGATCCTTTGCCAGTCGCTCTTGCAACCCCCTGCTCTGGAGGCCATTGGTAAGGAAAGGCCTTTGTCCTACTTTACTTCGTCACTTTAGCTAGTTGGGACCCTTCCGCGTCTCCTTTCGTCTTCGAACTTTCCTGTGATCACGAGCCTCTCAAGATTGTCGACAGGCTTGCAGGCGATGTGGCCAAAAAATCGATGTAGGCGTCATATATTATATATAGGACCGAGAGTATATCCTAAATTTGCAGCTCGTTCGAAAATATCAATGTAACTTAATTTTATTTCACATATAAAAAAAAATTGCAGAAACACTGTTTTTGTGAAAAAATTGGCAAGAACACAATTTAAATGTTAAAATACGATTTCATTCCTACACAAACACATGCACGCATAATATTACTATTTTACTATTAAAGACTTGAACATAAATTGCAGAAAAGACTTTGTATGCCAGAAAAATGCTTTCTTGGAAATAAAAGGTGTAATTTACTTATACAGAAATGTATGGAAAATAACTTGGAAGCCATATGTTGTATTGAACATGTTTCGGCTTATATTTTATTCTAAAAAAATTCTATCTACACGTTGGTAATTTATACCAGTGCTTCCCAAACTTGGGTCCGCAGTATTTTCGCGGGGGTCGGCGACCATATAAGCTAACAATAATATTATAATACAACAGAATAATAATATACATATATTTTGAATGTTTCAACGAACTCAGCTAACATTTGTCAATGACCACATCGATAGAACAATAGAAGTAAAGGGTAAAACACACACCAACCATTCAGCGAAGAATGTTGGACAAGACGTTAAAACCTTTTTAAAGTAAGGTAACGAGTTGATATGCGTGCGATGAACGAAACTGGTTCTGATAATTATGAAAATGTGGAAGTAGTACAAAAAAAACAGCGTTCTATTTTAAATAAGTTATAAGAATATATAAAAGTGGCGACTGTTTGCTCTCTTGTTAATATAATAAAAGAAGTTTTGATTCTTGCCACAAATCGTAAGGAATTTATAATTCCCCTAAAGATAAAGTACCTATATGATTTCCAAGACACGGAAAAAGACACATATCAAATATTCACTGGAAATATGGTATATATTATATTAAAATAAAAGTGAAGTACGTTTTATTGAATTCTTGCGGGAGTAGCGATGACAGGCAACGCGAGACTACCCGTTGACATCTAGTCTCTAGTCTATGAACTGCTTGGCATGTCTTGCGTCAAACTCTTTGACTGTCGTGGTGAGAAATTGGTTTCGATTCTTTTTTGAGTTATACTTTATTCTTACAGCGGCAGATGGTTGCTTTGAATTTATTAAGACGTGCCAAAATATTGTATTATTGTTGTATTTCACTAATGTGTGGTGAGTTATCAATATAGATATTTATAAATACATTCACGTAAGTGCTGACCGATATAAAAGTCGCCAATTCCGCATACGTAATGATAAAGGTGAACGCCCTGAAAAGTCAAGTGATGATTAAGGCAGAAAATATACGACCGTATAAATGGACAACTAGAGGAAAGGACCAATATTCTGTCGTCACCCCCCAAACTGAAAATATCTCTTTGGATCAATAAAATCGTCATTTTAAATTACCATCCTATACCTAATGTTAGATCTCGTCAATTTGGAAGTGAATTCCTAAAATGTATATCAGAGTATTTGTTGGTATTAGGTTTTCGTCTACTCGTTTACGTAGTCAAAGGTACGAATGATAACTTTTTTACTTTTTATTCAACTATGCATAGACTTTGAGGAGGATATAAAATTCTTCGAGATAATATTAGCAGAATATGTTTTTATTGTTGTACTGTAAATACATGGCACATTGGCAGCTGTAATTCCGAGTATTTTAATTTTTTTCAATATACAAAATAAATAAATTAATTAATTAATCCCGGGATTTAGGGATTAACTGGAAGCGTTGAAAATAGTTCATATTTCAAATTAAATACATTTTGATTAACTACAACTTGTACCTCGTTTGTTTATGTTTATACATTATTATAATACTTATTTATTATAATTAGTACATATAACTATTGTGGAGTCCCTCCTTCTCATAATTTGTAACTACTGTAGACAGAAACTGATATATATTTTGTATATAATTTTGACAATAATATATTTTAAGGATATTTTTGCATTATTTATAAAAAATATTATCTTTAAATAAAATTATCCCAATAAAAAAATCGATTCTTAATAAACAGAAACATTCTTATGTCAAAAAAAAATATATAATCATGTATTAATTCCAACTGATACAATAATGGACAAAACTTTCATTTTAAATATACAATTTAAACCAATCCCGGGATTGTATTGTGATTCTCGAAATCTCGGCATCATAAAAACGGTTTGAATATTTGAAAGATTCCAATTTGATATTGAAATTCTATTTAGCATCCTCAACATTGAGAATGAAATTCAATCATTTGACTGTCAGCTATTTATATTTAAATCTTAATAGAAATGCAAAAAAAATATTTGATACTGCGTTAAAGACGGCTTTTGTGCATAAGAAAACATTGCTTTTATTTAGATCACAAACGTAAAAAAGCTTCACTGGACGTTCACCTTAATTTTCACAACGACGAGATGTGAAATCTCACCAAAATATATTTTTATATCAAAAGTATTTTTTGTCTTTGTCGAGTGAAAAAATGTTTATTATTTTTCCACCATAAAAGAGCCCCATTTATTTTTTTAAATGCTCCGCAAACAAAGTAACGGTTACTCGTTATTGCTGTCTAAACTTTGAGGTAAAAAAAAATTGTAAAGTAGGTCGAGATGAGTTTCCGGCCAAACAGCGCCGGATATTGGAGACGGGAGGAAGTCAAAGGTAAAAGAGAAAAGGAACCGGCGCTTTATTCGAGTCCTTCAAAGCATACAAAAAATTCTCGGTACACTCAAAACAGATATCAACGCAAACTTTGTTTGGCATGCTTTTTTGTAAACCAATTTCGTAAAAAAAATATATGAAAATGCCATCAAAGACGAAGACTCCGAGACTAAGTCGACATTCATGTCATACCAGGATCATACTATATCACTTTCCTTAATCGATCGTCGAGGCAGAGTAGTATCGTTCACTGTTAAAATTATGGTACTATTATTTTCAATCAATATTATTTTATTTTACCAGCAGCGGTACATGGGGATTGCTGTACCTTGCGAATATATTATTGATTCTGATACTTATACGAAACATACAAAGATAAATGTCGTCAAATATACAATTATAACCTCTTATTTAAAATGTTATTTTGGGTTCCATGACCAAACAGAACATGACTATTAATTTACGTTTAATTAATAAATATTATTTTTAACTTGTTCTATTTAAATTTGGATTTAGTTTAACCTTCCATGTATTTTGTTAGTCCGACCCGGGTTTCGCCTTTCGGCATCTGTATATGAATGTTGAATAATTAAAACCGAGCGTTAGAAGCTGTTGGGATTTAATCGAATCTTCCGAAAATTGGCTTAAAATATATTTATAAATTTGTATCTAATGTCTTAAATTGTTCTATTTAATCATATTTTGTTTAACCATTGTTTGATTAGTCCGGTTACCGTTATTCTGTATATGAATGTTGAATAGTTAAAACCGAGCGTTAGAACACAGCTATCTAAAGCCAGAAATGCCTTCATATCCCTTCGCCGACCCTTAGTCGATCCTGAACACAGAGCGTAGAGAGAACGACTAGCTAGCTTATAGTTCTTTCCAATCTCCATCCTTGTTTCGTAACTCTCTCAGAACCAAAATTTGGATTATTGAGATTTTGTACACTTCCATGTATTTTGTCACTAACGACCCGGGTTTCGCCTTTCGGCATCTTTGGGAATTCGGGCACACGAATGGACTCGAAATGACAGACAGTAAACAGTGTCTAACGTTTATATAGAAGATACAAATACGACAAATATTATTTACGAGGTAAAATATTATACGTCTGAGAGCCACACTGATACCTGAGTTAACATTTCGAGAATCGCCTTAATCCTTATTTTGTAAACAACACATTCACAGAGTGGCGAATTGCCGCTTTCCAACTACTTTTAGAATTACCAGTGATTTTACAATAGCATTGTGGGTTTCGACGGGATAAAATTCGACGGGTTGTTAGTGACAAAATACATGGAATTGTACAAAATCTCAATAATCCAAATTTGATATTGAAATTCCATCAAGCACCCTCAGTCGATGTCTTAAATTCTCTCATAATCAATATGAGTTGGTTGCCCCTCTTCCACCCGTTATATGTATTCAGCCGCTGTTTCAAAACACAAGAAACGAAACGAATTCACTTCGCGTGTTCTTGGCCCGATGCAGAGCTGCACATGACTGATATTTTAACTATGCACTATTGTGCTTAAAAAAAGAAAAAATACACAAAAAAAAAACAAAAATGTGACTTGCTCAGCCACTTGACTTAAGTAATATTAAGTATGCTGTGTAACCATATACTGAGAATCCACCGTGGAGGTACAGATTAATCAACTCCGCGTTATACGAAAAAGACAAAAATAATTTAGCCTACCACTAATCTTGTCCTAGCCTTATCCTTTTATCTCTACTCTCGCAGTCTACTAAGCAGTTCTCGTCGAAAATTTTCTTTTCCGATCCGAGCATATTATGGCCTACACTGGGAGCGGATATGGTAAAAAAGAGAAACAATTAATCTGGTCATATTATCAATGCATTAATATGCGTATGTATAATGGTGATTCAATAAATATTCATTATGTATTGCTTGTGATTCGATAATTTCGTCCATTTCATTTTATTTTCTATTTGTGCTTTGTGTGGATAACCATTTTGTATCATATTTTATTTATTTTATTTATTTATTTATTTATTGTAAATTTAAAAAAATTGAAATGCATGGCATTACAGCTGACGCCAATGCGCCATGCATTCCACAAACATAATAACAGTAACAACAATAATAATAATTATTAAAAACAGTACTACTAATAAAAACAATAATGAAAATAAAAACATTTTTTTAAATTACTAAATAATAATAATAAAAAAAAGACATTATTAATTTAAAAGGAAAAAATATTTAGTGAACAATACCCATAGTTTAGTGTTGAAAATATCCAGCTCTTTAGGCAGTGCATTAATCATCCGAACGGCTCTGGCAACTGGTGACTCGAATAACCGACGCGAAGAACAAGTTTTAAGAATAAAAATTGTCTGGATATGGTTTCGGCCACGTAGATAACAATTAGGAGCATGTAAATTAATAGACATGAGAATTTCAGGATTATAAACTCGTCCCTGAAGAAGAAGAGAGAAATGCTTTAGAATCGAAAACGATCTTCGTGCTTCAAGAGAGTGAAAAGATAGCATTCCTAAAAGAAATTTAGTTGGGTAATACTCTTTTAGGGAACTATTAAAAGGAAAATATTTAAATTTTTTGAAATAGAAATATCGTAGAAATTTCTTATGAACTCGCTCTAATTTCAACTTGTAGGAATTTTCATATGGACTCCAGATAATAGATCCATATTCAAGCGTACTGAGAACCAAGGAAATGTATAGAGTGCGAAACACAGTTGGGTTTTCGAATGGTTTACTTCGCCTAACTATAAACCCGAGAAGTTTGCTAGCACGCAAAGCAACGGAATTAATATGTGAATGAAATGTGAAAGAAGAGTCAAACGTTATACCGAGATCAACAATTTCAGATAAACGCTGTAAAGTATTATTCGATATCACATAATTATATTTAATAGGCAATCTTGAGCGAGAGAAAGAAATGCAAAAGCATTTCGAAAAGTTGAAGTCAAGTTTGTTTTTTATAGACCAATTTAAAATCGAGTCTATATTATGTTGCAGAATAGTACAATCAGACTCCTTCTTGATAGTTAAAAACAGTTTTAGGTCATCTGCAAAGAGCAGATGCTTTATTCCACTCATGCTTTCCACAATATCATTAATAAAAATAAGAAATAAAATTGGACCGAGATTCGATCCCTGTGGTACCCCAGAATATGTTGGAAAAATATTTGATGCGCATCCAGCGTATTCAACATATTGTCGTCGTTTTGACAAATAAGAAACAAAAAATTTAATTAACTTATTTGAGCTTCCTATAGCACTTAATTTATTTATCAGAATATCGTGATCCACACTATCAAATGCTTTCAAAATATCCGTGTAAACAACATCAACCTGACAATGGGAATCCAAAGATTTTGATATATACTCACTATACACCATTAGATTGGTGATAGTTGAGCGCGCTGATCTAAAACCATGTTGGGAATCAGTTAACTGACAGTCAACATGCATATAGATATATCTATGTAGCATTGATTCAAAAGTTTAGCCGGTGCTGATAAAATTGCTACGGGCCTAAAATTTGTTATCTCTGACAGAGAGCTTTTTTTATGGACCGGTCTTATACGAGTCAAACTCCAGCATTCGGGAAAAGTGGAGGTACTTAAACTTAAATTGAACAGATACATTAGAGGGCACTTAAAAAAGTTTGCAGCCTTTAAGTAACCATGGAGGAATACCACCAGGACCCACTGAAGATTTTGGGTACAGACGCGAGAAAGCGTAACGCATATCGGACTCATCAAAATAGTTGATATTAAGAGTGGGCCAAGAAGAATGCGTATACTCGGATTCTGAGTGAATAAGTTTTGGAGGAATTTTTGAGTAAACCGACCTGAAATGTTGCGTGAATCCCTCAGAAATAGGTCCGTAACCATTCAATACACTGCCGTTAAGAGACATGGATGAGAGCTGAGCAGAAGAGTCACGTATATTACGGACATAAGTCCAGAAAGCTTTTGGGTCTGAATTTATATTCATACCAATCCGGTTAATGTATGTTTTATAATCGTGATTAATGAGTTCGTGCACTCTATTGCGCAACTCTGAAAAAATAATATAATCTCTCTGACATTTAGAGCGTTTCCACTTTTTATGACATTTATATTTTAAGTTTATACATGTAATTACTTTTTTGGAAAACCATTTTGGATACCCACGCTTCATGGTCGAGTACACATTCAAATCAAAAATTTTATTAAAAACATCATAAACTTTTCTATAAAACACGCTGACAGCTTCATCAATATTTCTGATCAAGTACATATCGTCCCATTCGATGTCATGTATCTCGTTGTACATGTGCAATAGGTCACCTCGGCAAAAATTCCAAGAGGCTCTATTTCTATAATTATCACAGTAATCTTCATTCACATCACATCGTCCACGTTGATAACTGGATGCTTTCTTATTTAAAATGGGAAACTCAACTACTATAGCTGGATGATGTGTGTCCTCAGGAACAAGAGGGTCATCACTTGCGTACACCGAGACGCAACAATCTGCATCAGCCAGCACCAAGTCTAAAACCCGCGACCTCGCATTTTTGATCTGAGAGAACTGTTTAAGATTCACACAGCTCAAAAAATGAGTAAACTCCAATTCCACCCCCGGTGCTGAAGAATACAAATTGAAATCACCGATGATAGCAATAGAGTTTCGTATTGGCATATTTTCAAAAAATGTGAAAATCTGCTCATATGCTTCTAGTGAGCACTTGGGCGGAAAATAAATTTTTCCAGTTTGTATGCTAATATTTTATAAATGCATTCAAATATTGTTCTTGTTATGAAATATATATATTATCAACCCCTTTTATTTTAATTTTGTGTATTTGATTTTTTTTTTGTACATAATGAAATGAAATATTTCGGTTTAAACCGGTTAGTCGGTTTTTTGTAAAAAAAAAACACCGTAAACCGGGTAGTAAATATTTACGGTTAATTGAATACCCTACTGCCATCTATTGACAAGAAGTGTTTTTTTCCTCAGGTAAAATATCGATATTATCGACGAAATCTGTAATGTTGATGAAGTGTTGCTATCACAGATTAGTTTGCACATAAGGTACACCTGCAAACAATTTAATGTGGCATTATTTGTGGAACCTTGCTTTAAAATATACCATTCATAAGAATACTAATAAGTAAGTGTGTAAAAAATGATAGCGGCTATTTCCGATACGTGACTTAAGCTCTGAGGTTGTCGCAACCCTATTTATGTATGTTTTTGAAAAAGTAATATCTTTTTTAAAATAAAGCACAATTTTTTATACTATTTCCAAACGTTTATAATGATCAAAGGTAGTTTCGTTTAGTTGACAATGGTCGGGTCCTGATCTTTATTAACATATGGAAGTATAAATTGTGTAATACTTTTAAAATATTATGCCTTTCCACCAAGAATTGACAGTTAACACCTTAAAAGTAAATATTATACATCATTTTAGTGTGAAAATATTAACGAAAATTTCTAGAAACGTCTTGAATTGGTAAATACTTACAAATTTACAATTTTATTCCAAAAATAGCTGGTCTATAAGTTCCCACCTAATAAAATTTGTCTGGCACTAAAAGGTTAATACCGAAATAGTGGTATTTTCGAGATATATTAAAGACGTTTAGTGATCAGATGTCTAACCAAGCTCTGTCGTCCTCTAAGGGACATTGTTATAATTAAACATATCGTGAATTGTGATACTTGATTCCATTAGCTGCGTGTTTGCGCAGCGATGTGCTAAAACCAAAACATTTGTCAGTCTGTTGAATTTACCTTTGCAGGTAAATAAATAAAGCAAAATAACACAAACTCGACAGTGTTTGTTGTGTGTTTTACTAACTGCTAGAATTAATTATTATGTGAATAAATTCATCCAAATGCTACACATTTACGCAAGTATTTATCCATACCCAGATTGACAAACACGTTTCGTACAAATTAAATGTTTTGCAGTTACTTGTAACAGAATCACATCTTTTAATTGTGTATTTGCTGTAATGTAAATCTTAATATTAACATCAAGAGAAATTGGTTTCCATGACGACTTACTGATAGACAAGATAATAGTTTTGTTGTTAGATAAGCCAGAACATATGGAAATGAATATTATAACAGTTTTAAATTTGAATTATTGAGGTTTTGTACAATATCTGCACGCCCAGTCTTAAATTATATAACAGTTTCATTTGAAATCACGTTTTTTTTAACTATATACTCGGAGCATATGTTCATCACACTGCTCCTCCAGTTTTTCGCTTCTTTCCACGTCATCCCAGCGTCCCGTAGTTCCACCAAATACATCCTATGGACAGTCATCAGCTTCCTTCCAGGGCGACAAAATCCATCCGGTTGATAGAAGACACAGGCAGGATTCAGGCTCTCCTGGGGCTTCCGCAGCACATTTTTAAGCCAGGTCCATCGTCACTTTTTACTTTGGGCAAAGTAAGAGGCTGGTCCATCCGCTCTTTTACCTCCGAGATCCTGACAAAATCAAGTTACCGAGATTTTGTACATTTCCATGTATTTCGTTACTAACGACCCGGGTTTCGCCTTTCGGCATCTTCAGGCATTCGAGCGTACATTCTAAATCTTAAATTCAATTTATTAATAAGACAAAATAACATAATTTTTAGTTCTAAAATTTTTTTATTAGGTAGTTTGTAGCTATTTCGGCTTTACGCCATCGTCAGAACTATGAGTTCTGACGTTCTGTTCTGACGATAGCGTAAAGCCAAAATAGCTCTCAAATACCTAATAAAACTTTTGTATAACCAAGTACTTTGTTATTTTATCCTATTATAACGGAATTCTACCTAGTAAATGCCAATTCAATCAATAAATTTACTAAAAATTAAGTTTGGCGTTTATTTTTTTCTTCTGGACGTGGGGAGACACAAACAACAATAGTACTAATTACAATACACCTCTTATTACAAAACTACTTACACCTGTCTGCAGGGTAAAATCCCTAGGGAAATAAATTTAACAATATTGAGTCACCTGTCCTATTTAGAATGTTATTTATTAATAATCGATTACTGTTGATGCTTTAATTAATTTATAAAAACTCTAAACTATTTATTTTTATTTACTCGAAGTAGTATTTCTATATTTTTATTTTTGTTATTAAAATTGTGATCATTTTCAATTGTAAACTTCTACATGTCTACACTGCATAAAAATCAATATTATTAAGTTTTAAATATTTAATTATATAATATACGATGTATCATAAAACAGTTCACGATCATGAACAAATTATTGTGGAAAACGTCCTACTAACCTATATTAATTAAAAAAATATTACAAATTAAATTACATTTACATTATTTATTCCTAATCCACTACTGGATCTACCGATGCCACATCTCGCAGCTTACAAAGCTTGATAAAATAACTTTAATTATAATAAATCAATATTTTCAGACGCAAAAATGATTCAGGTATCATTGAAGCACTTATTAAAATATTTACTACGAATCATAAACATGTCGCAAGCGAAATTGATCCATATTTAGTTTATGTATGGTCACTACTTAAATCGAATATTCAATACACTGTACGAAAAACTCACTTGAGCTTTGAAATTTATTGCGTACATATTTTCTAGACCGAAAACATTCAAATTTCACTTATTCGGATACGTTCCATCATATTTACATCGAGGAAGGTAAAAATGTTACTTTCAGTGTATTGAATTCGTGAATTTAGAAACTTCTAGTGGTTTTAATACATTGCAATCAGTGATTAGAACGCTAAAAAAATGAGTAAAATAAACAAATAACGAGCTTAATTAAAAAGTCAAGTTAATAAATCATAATTGGGTTTTTTTCCTACTGAAACTTATTGTTTCCAGTTTCTTTTTCTGTATGTACGTATTTTGTAAATGTATAATTTTAAATGTATAAGGTCATTGCAGCTGAAAATACTGGATGTCAACAAAATACAATTTCATTTATTAAGAGCCGGGTTCGTGGTACAATGATTAACGTCATGGGCTTCAGTTACTGAACTCACATATTCGAACCCCAGCAAGGATAGTTCCGTAAATCTATTTTTCAATTGGTTTATAGATTTTTATTCGAGAGCGTAGATTTTTGTTATTTCTTTCCACCTACCCGATCCTTAAAACATTTTACATTTCATAATTTAAGACATCGACTGAGGGTGCGAATTTCAGTATCAAATTTGAATTGTTGAGATTTTTGTCATGTATTTTGTCACTAACGTCAGTTCAAGTTCACTCGTGTGCTCGTATGCCCGAATATGCCGAAAGACGAAACACGGGTCGTTCGTGACAAAATACATGCAAATGTACAAAATCTCAAAAATTTAAATTTTATGTTTCATTTTTATTCACTTGAAAAATCTTGATATGACGCTGTCTAGTAAAAACTGATAATATATTTTGTATACTTTTTCCCAAATTCATTATAAAGTTTAGTGAAACAACTTGTTGAAAACAAATATAATTAAGGTATATAAGGCAGAAGCGTTATATCAAAAAAACTTGTTGTGAGATAATTGACTTTTAAGAAATTAGTTATTAAAATTATCACTTTATAAGAATCGTTAATCATTTACGAATTCAATTTGAGTATTAGTAATTTTTTTTTCATAGTAATAATGAATATAGTTTTTTTACCACCAATAGCTGTGAACGAAATTGACTTAATTCATATTGATTTTTTCAAAGTACGTAAAAAGTACATTGAATATGGCTGAGCTTGTTTGTTCTGTCGATAGGCTGTCAGACTTTAGGACACAACAGCTGATTTTTGACTTATCACCTTCTGCCACTATTTCGACGATAAAAACAGTATATCAACATAATACGCCACTCATATACGGTGCGGATGATTGGAAGAAGTATTATGAGTTAATCTTAAATTTGCCTTTCCCGCAGCAAAATTGTATATCTGCATAACCTCATTTTTTTAGGGAAGCGTAAAAAGCTCTTTATCGAATTAAAGCAAAAACACGTAATTGATATTAAATAATTTATGCTTAACAATAATTTTTCTCAGTTGTGTGTTTCTGCATGCACTTAATAAATCGATTTTTGCAGTAGAAATAAGACAACTAAGTATTTGGTTAGTAAATAGTTCAATAAATGGTTAGTAACTAATTCCATAAATGATCACTAACTAATTTGATAAATGGTCAGTAGGATATAATAAATGGTCAGTTAACACATTCACTGCAAAACTAATTACCTAGTAATCAATGTCGTACCTTTTGCCATACAGTAGCTAATTATATTCAACGGGCATCGCGCGTGTTTCGTTAATAATTATATTTGGTCAGTAAATAGTTGTCAAATAAATAAAAGTTAAGTTCGGTTAGGTTTAATTTAAAAACTGAAGTTTCAATTTAATAACTGCCCATTTCCTATAAATTACTGACCGTTAATATTATTAACTGACAAGGTGTACACTAAACATTTATCGAATTAGTTAAATTTTCATTAATTTATTATTTTTATTGACCAAAAATTGAAACAGTTACTAACCCAATAAATGCAGGCCTATTAATAACACAAAAAGTCGAAAACGCTTACCCAGATATACAATTTTGCAAATGGGAACGATGATGTAAAATATTTGACATTTATATTTTTATTTTATTAGCCTTAATAAAGTATAATCGAAGACAAATAACGCAGACCTTTAAATGTCAATTGGGCTTGATTGTGGACGGACTATTACCAAGAATATGCTTACTACACCATCGACAATATAAGTATTATCATAATTTAATTTCATAATAGTTTTAGCCATAAAAATCAGTAAAGTGAACCTATGCAAGAAAGAAAATAGTTATTTTAAATTAATAATAGTTGAAAAGCATATGGACTTGGGATTCCAACTATTCTCCATTATCAACTATTTGGGTATCGACTAATAAATCAAAAACTATAAAACTAAACTAGTTTCTCACCTTATAAATAAATAGCCTTACTATACACTTAGTCTGAGGATGCTTCTTAATCAAGCGAAACGTGTTACATTAGTAACACATTGGAATAACTGAGTTATCAATTTTAATTTCATATTAAAAGTTATGATGTTGAAATAAATGAGAAAAAATAATATTGTTAATCTCTCCTATAACAATATACCGACAATATAGCTAATCACTTTTAAGGTGTCAACTAGCAATTCTTGGTAGAAAGGTATTATATTTTAAAAATAAGAAAACATTTTTTATACTTCTTCCACATGTTTATAATAATCAAGACCGCGAGAATTATCAATTGAACCTCGCAATGACCGAAATCGGTCCTGATCTGTATAGACATGTGAAAGAAGTACAACGGAGCCTTCGACTAACCCAAGGAACGGTAAATCTGAAGATCCTTCTTAAAGAGGCGAAGCGCGTCACGTGATGAATCAAGTGGAATAAATAATTTGAGTTATTGAGATTTTGTACACTTCCATGTATTTTGTCGACCCGGGCTTTGCCTTTCGGCATCTTCAGGCATTCGAGCGCACGAATGAACTCGAACTGACAGTAAACATTGTCTAACGTTTTTATATATTTTAACACTAATTTACTGTAGAGTTCAGTCAATCTTGCTGTACTAGCAATATTGATATAATTTAAGACATCGATTGAGGGTGCTTGATGGAATTTCACTATCAAATTTGAGATATTGAGATTTTGTTACTCTAAACGTTAGACACTGTTTATTGTCTGTCAGTTCGATTTCATTCGTGCGCTCGAATGTCTGAAGATGCCGAAAGGCGAAACCCGGGTCGTTAGTGACAAAATACATGGCAGTGTACAAAATCTCAATAACTCAATTTTGATATTGAAATTCCATCAAGCACCCTCAGTCGATGTCTTGAATTATATGGAATCACTAAGTTATCAATTTTAATTTTATATTAAAAATGAACTTCCACAAAGTTACCGCCGAATCCTTAGAAAATATTAAATCATTATTTACGAAAAAAACAATTGAAGATGTAAACGATAACTTACAACATTAAAAAATGTTTTATTTTTATTCCCATGAGATATGTAAAATTTACAGTATAGATTTATATTTATATGTATACAAACCTACAACGTTATTATTTTATAGCACTTGATAAGGTTGGGAAAAGCTTTCATCGTAAATCTGTTACTAAATAAATTTTGAATACGTATCGCAGGGTAGTTCGCAGTACCTTATTATTTACGATTTCAGCTGTGGAAATATTATATAAAGATAAATATTTATAAGGTCATTTCGATAGCAACGAATCAATAGTGGAGAAATAAATGCTTCGTGAGTGAAAATAATAAATTTTCGATTGGCTCGACGGATGCTATGTGGATATTTATTTAAATCTTTCCAATGTTCCGAAATAGTTAATAGTCTACTTTTTAGTTGCGTTTACATATATCTATCTATCTATACTACTATATGGAGCATAAAACCTATTAATGGAGGTGTCTCAACAAAAGTTTTTTCTACGAAAACTGCTCATTACTCCGTTGCTCAATTAATCTTTTTCTAAGAGAGTAGGAATAAAAGGTTGTTGGTAAATTTTTCTCACTATGCCCTGTTTTTAGGATCGGATGGTTGGGAGAGATTTTTAGACATCACAAACATCCATGCCTACGAACAGAAATCAATTTATGACTTGGACTTGAGACATCCGTAACTGTAGCCAACGACGTTGACCACTCAACCACGGACCCAACAAATAATATATTTAATTATATAATGTATATAATTATCTGTTAATTCTTGTCATAGTTCTAGAACCAATTTTTTGATAAACTATTTAATTATTAAAACTCAATTTCATATAAATAGCCTTGTTAAGATTTATATTTCATCAGTTGATAATGCCCATGGACATGTACAAGTAGTGCAAAAAAGTGGGTTTTATTTTTAAAGTATTATAATAAAATTAAAGCTATTTAGTGTTTTAATCGTTCTGTTGATTGTATAACAACAAAAGAATCTTTTAACTATGTTTATATCGTACAATTTATAAAATATTACTAAATGTTTTGTACAGAAATGACTCTTAAATCGGCAGATCAATTTGGAGAACAGAAATGGTTGAATAACTTTTAAGAAATTTTAGTTCTAGTCGATGACAATATCACACATAGTGCCTGAAGTAACTGATCATTTTAAATATGTGGAATTAGTACAAAATAAATTGTATTTTATTTTTAAAGTATTTTAAAATATGTTAAAGGGTATATGAATTTGTATTGCAGCAAACATGTTTACAAAAATACCATTTAATAGTCTGTTATAATATTACCATAAGCTTCAAAGAATTTCTTGGCAAAATTATTTGACTTGAAATTGAGGAAAACATAGATGCCACCTACGTGATTTTTGAAACCAGCGTAGCCTTAAATTCTATGTTCTATTAAGTGGATACAAGAGAAAAAACTGGCAAAAGAAGGGTAACCTTTGAATTTATATTTTACATTTAACCGACTTGGCACAGCCTTTCTTTTTTCTGGTTTACGAAAACCCGTATCGAGCCTAGTGAAACAATTGAAAATATTTTATGGATAGCTACATGCATTCTTTAAAAAGAATACCCAGTTGGAAATATGCGGGCTTTTCCAGTATACAAAGGTTCACTCGTGTAAATGTAGAGCGCTTTGAATGATAAAAGATGTTATAGCATATTTAACTGAACTATTTTTTACTACCCTGATTGTTCTGAATTAATGGTGTTATAATATTTAAAGAAGTGTTTATTTATGACAATAATTCAAAGCTACTTGTTTTTTTTTTTAATCTGAAGAATATTTAAGGACCACTAGCTTCGTAGTCAAAGCACTTGGGCATTAACTCTGGTTGGTTGTGGTGTCCTCGAATCCACCTACTGTCTCATTCATACATTGATTTTTCAATCGACTCAATTTAAAATGAGTAGATATATTGTATAATAAGTAGGTATCGCCATGTAATTTAATGTTAATTGACACTTGGTCGCCTGAAAATTATTAGACTAAAATTAATTCAAATAGCAATGAAGTTTCTAGACATTTTTAAGGTGTTGTTAACTGTCAATTCTTGGTGGGAAGACATTATATTTTAAAAAATTAAACACAATTCATTTGTACTACTTCCACATATTTATAATGATCAGGACCGGTTTCGCTCATCAAGAGCATTATCAACTGATTCAGTTTCTAGACTTAGTGAAAATAATTTGTAATATTTTATCTTATATATAAACTATTTACTGTCTGTCAGTTCGAGTTCATTCGTGTGCTCAAATGCCTGAAGATACCGAAAGGTTGAAACCCGATTCGTAAGGAACGAAAAACATGGAAATGTACAAAATTTCACCAATGTAAATATGATATTAAAATTCCATCAAGCACCCTCAGTATCTTAAACTATTCAATATATTTATGTTCGGAGACATGGATGTATGCGAAGTTTGCAATCCGTCTTATCTATCTGATTGTACTGCTAGTCTTTTCCTAGCCATATATATCTATCATCAACTTTTCCGAAAAGGGTAAATTAATTAACTGAAAACCAATCAGTTCTGGTAAAAGTATTTCTTATAAGATTATCATTAAGAACTTATTTGCGCGACATTATCCGATAAGGGGAATAACATTTTATTATCTACTGAATTATTTATTTTGAGAGATTTTTATTAATTCAAAAATTTTTTTTCATTACAACCAATGATTGGCGACAAATATTTTGAAATTGTAAAATCATACACGATGAGAATTTATTTTATTTTTAAAATATAATGACTTTTCACCAAGAATTGACAGTTAACACCTTCTAAATGAAATTGTATTGATTGCATTGCCATTCACTTGGTAAAACTACATTATAATAGAATAAAATATCAATACGTATTCAGTTCTACAACATTTTATAAGTTAGCTGATGGCTATTTCGGCTTTACGACATTGTCTAGTTGTATCCTATTCGATGACAATTTTCATGAAAGTCACTTGAGATCAACTTGCGGAGAAATGATATTACACCCACCCATATCCAACATCCCAAATTTTAATTGAAAAAATTAAAATTTGATATCGACCTTGCCAGGACTTGAGCTCGGACACATCTGATTGTTAAGGCGAAGCCCTTACCACCTGACCACAATCGCCAATTAGCTTGAAACATACGCATCTCTATATTATGTTTAGAGTACTTTTGTTATAGCAGAAATTAAATTCATTAAAATTGTCTCTCGTTAATAAATTTCTTTTAATTGAATACTGTTAAATTTTGAGACGTACGATGAAAAAAAAAAGAGTTTTACGCTGTAAAAATCAATCATAGTATACTTCGGTATGAATTAATTTGGTTTTAAATTGCCGCTGGTGTATTTTACAAAATAAGCCAGGAATACTTTTTTACGCGATTCGAGTTTATTTGCTTGCCCACGCTTAGTGCCATAAATAGCTCTTTGCAAAGGACCACATTACTAATCACTGATTATTAAACTACCTACAAAAACAGATACCGACTAATTTGGCAAAAAGTATGGTTAATATTTTCGCGATTAGTCGTAATTTAGCGTAATATTGAAAAGAAAAATATTCACATAAATAATATGTTTCATAGATTAATTATGTAATATATAAGCGATATGAACCATTTTACAGCCGTCAGTATACGACCTTGCGTGTTTTTGATTGCGAGATGATGAAAGACGAAGCAAACTATTGACAAAACATATTAAATGGTATATATATTATACTAAAAATATAAATTTCATAAGCATGAATGGATTATAAGCAGCTAATTTTACTAGCATAAGCGCTTACTAGTTAATTTATTCTTCTGTTTAAAGCCACGTCTTTCGCATAGACAGCGGATATGGTTTTATCGATACCTCAATCCCCAAGTGTAACAACTCAAAAAGTATATTCGTGTTGTCTGGTACCAATAGTGGTCAAATCCCTCTAAATAGAAAATGAGGTAAATATAAAAACGTTTTATGACTTAATACAAGTTTTATTTATGTAGTCATTATCATTTTAAGTAAAGCAACAATTATTTACAAGTGAAATAAATGAAAATTACGATCTTTTTGTATTATAAATGATTTAATTTTGTATTTGACCATTTCTGATGTGAACTTGAGGAATTGACCGTTTTTGAAACAAAATCATGAGGATTTGTTTACTTTTTATACAAAATTTTTACTCGCCCACTTCAAGTCGTCAGCGATTATTGATGATTACTATGAACTAAGCCTAAGTCATGCGACACTGTTGGTGAATGTGGTTGGCCGATACAGATTTGACTAGATTTGATACGAAAAAATACTCAACTTGCGTTTTTTTATTGAATAATGTTGGTTTTGTTCAAAAGTGTTCAATTATTTCTATAGATGATATACCAGAGTTTTACACTGCATCCTCAGTTGAAAAAAGATAAATATGGATTTGACCACTTATGATACCAGACAACACAGTTCTGAAATAATTAGGAAAGAATATTTTGGGCATGTTTAATCTTCTACTGTACATTTATTTTTTGCAGATGTTAATGAAATTCTATGGTTATCTAAAAAATATATTTTTTGGCTAAAATGTGGGCTTACTTAACGATAGTAAGTGGGGGGAAAAAGATGGTCATGAATATGAGTAAGACACATTTAAATAAAAATAGAAAAATATCTGGTATTAGAACTAACAGCCAAGGCGCCAGATATTTTGATGTTTTTTAAATCGGATGAGAATTTTTGTAAAGTCAGTCGAGATCGACTCGAAGACAAAAGATATCACAAACACCCATCTCCAAGATGTCAAATTTAAATTGAAAAAATGAAAATCTGATATTTACCTTGCCAGGACAGACATACATGTCAATGTGTTAATCAATGTCAAAACAATAGAAATTTTTTGCAGTAGTAACCAATTATACGTTTATAATTCTGCTTTGCAAAATAATGTACAAACTTGGCCATGCGCTACATATTTTAGGTTTGGTTTTACATTTCGGAACGACTCTGCGCTCGCTGCAAAAGTTGTGTTTGATTAAAAAAATCTGCATCCAACTGCACGTCCCATAACACTTGCTCACCATTTGCATGCGGAAATACAAATGTGCAGAAAGCATTATTTTCTGTCGAGATTAAAATTTTCTTTTATGCATACTGTACTGGCCTGCCTTTCAACAGCTGCAGAAATGAAAAGGATGAAATGCAACGTACACTATACTTTTTCACAAAAAAGCAATTTAACTTTATCCGCGTATTCAAATGTTGTAATTATTAGTATAGTTCCATGCTTAGTACAGTAACTGTATGAGTAAAATAAAGAAATATTTCATATTTCCATAGATATTTAAACATATTTTTTTTGTAAATGTCAACTCCCAATTTAGAGTAAGGTAATCGTAACAGCAGTTGACCACTTTAAATTTAAATTTTTTTTTTTTTAAATGATGATTAAATTTTAGCATTAGACCGAATGATGACAAATCAAATGTATTCATAGTAGATCTTATGTCTTAATTAATATGATAAGACAAAAATTAGGAAACGGTCTGTTACAAAAAAAATGTGTTCAATTTTTAACAACTGTGTTAATGTTTCAGTAGTTGACCATCTAAAAAATTTAAAGTTTTAGTAGTTGACCACTCTTTTCTTCAGTAGTTGACCAGTTGACTAATCAGAGGGTTTCATGACAACCTTTCATCAAAGCCGCCTCAGAGCTTCCAGTAAGGCCATATTTGGTTGAATCAAGTAGCATATGCATACATTCACTGATATCCTTAACAATTCTCTTAAGAAATTCAAAATAAAATACTTACTGCATCAGGTGTTGTTTTCATATGGCCACTATGACACCCCAATGACATACATAGTGATGTGTTATTTCCTCAATCCTACAAAAGATGGTTTCACTTGTCTGAACTCTAAAATTTAGAACAATACAGCGTCTACGTTTTTTATTTTGGACACTCTTATTGAAAAAAGCTCACCCACTGGTACATGGTCAACTACCAGTGCGTTTTCCTTATATCAAATAAATTCGTGTAGAGCTTATATCAAACGAAAAATGTTTTGCGTATTTTTCAGTTGCTCAACGTGTCTTTTTCAGAGATATTAAAGATAAAAGGATGGAGCAAGGACATGGTTTTATTGGTTAGCTAATTGCTCTTTAAAAAAGGTCAACTACTGATACATTAACATTACTTTTACACACATACTCGATAGAGAGTTGCGTAGTGACTTTATAAGTTCAGTTAATTTTGAATGAGACACGATGAATTTAATCGCTCGCGTCAAGTGTTGAAAATATTCATTCCATATTGGATCATTTCAACAAAAGTTGTTCAGATAGAACTGTGTCTAATTCAGTTAATCAACCTCTTTCAACGCATTGATAAAGAAAGAAGGGCTTGATTGTTAAAGGTCTGGCTTTTAGCTAATACTCCAACAATGTCACGTTTTCAGGATTGTATTCAAATGAGAAAATGAATAATCTATCCGTCAATAAGATACAAAATTAATTATTTGACTGAATTGTTCAAAATTAGTACATTTCTATTCGTCGTCGAAACTTGAGTACACAAATGAACTCGATCAAATGATATTAGTGAGAACGCCCGTCATTTATAACGGTATTGAAATTGAAATACTGAATTTCTAAAGTAACTGTTTAGTTTCCTGAATTTTTATACCTGAAGATCCCGTAAGGCAAAACCTGGACTCGCTAGTGGCAAAATGCATTGAAATGTACAAAATTTTATATTAAATTTTATCAAGCACCTTCAGCTGATATTAAAAAGTATTTACTGTTTCTAAGCTGCGTGTGATTGAAAGGAGAGAAACATACGATTTTTAAAAAAACTAAAATTATTAACTAATCGTTCTCTCGAAGCCGGGATTTTTCAGGATCGGTTAGGTGGGGAAGAATCAAAATATTACAGACTAAAATATTATTCTGGATACACATCTACAAATCAAGAAATAAATTTCCGTTCGAATGATTGAACGTGCATTCGAGTAGAACATATGTATCATAACGTCGACCACTAGACTCCAGTATCGGCGGTTGAATAAAAAACATAACAAATTACTTGAATTTTAACTTTCAATTCTTAGGTATAACACAATCTGTGATACTCACTGCTTAATATCACAATACTTTCGTAATATAATAGCACAATTAAATAATTTTATTTTAAAACCAAATAGGGAATATTTCTGAGAATGCATAGACTTAGAGCGAAACCGATTCTGATTTTATTGTACAATTGTAAAGTTATTACTTAAAATTAAACTGTATTTTTCAGAATAAAATTCATGAGCTTAGTTTTTCCTTTCAATAAGTCTTTATATAACGTAGAAATAACTCTTGAATTCATCAAATATTAAAGCCTATACGATGTAGCCCGCATTTCCGATACTATAAATTCCGAAACAATCCCTAACAACCGTTAATCCAGCCTTTGCAATAGCTCCAAAAATAGATTGGCAGATCGTAAAGGTAAATTCAACCCTAACGCAGATCAGCCGTTATGTGTCAAAAGCCTTTATTTGAAGTCAAAATATTTTAAATGTGAAATTCATTTCCCGGATTGCATGTCGCTTATACTTCAAAAAAAGCAGACAAATATCACAACGCGACAAAAACAATTCACAAAATTTATTAGGGAGGTGTGTCAAAATTCATAAACCGTCACGTTTTTTTTTTATTATTTTATGGGGCTATAAGTTTTGCTAACGTCGTGAAAATTACGAATGAAAAGGTATAACCCGAAAAAAAAATTTTAAAATTGTTTGTCTCTACTACGTGAAAAACGTTAAGTCATCCGAGTTTTTTAATTTTTTTAAAAATTCAAAAGTGTATTTTTAACTATGTGAGCTCCAAATGTGGGAATTCGTTCAACGGAATATGAATATATTTAACGAGAATTCGTTGTATACTATTCGCTCAAATCTGCATGACTTATTAATATCAAAAATATCTTCCGTCTATTCGATAAATAATTGAGAGCTCTAGTATCATAACTCTAATCTCCGTCAATGTTTGTCCTTGTCAAATCAAGAAAACCCGTTTTCATGCTACAGTTACAAATGCATAATAAATACAAATAAAACGATATCGATTTGCCATGATATCGATGGCAAAAGGGCGTAACACACACACAAAAAAGTGTATAGACCACACAAACTGTATATTAAATTGTGATTATCGGAAAAAAGATATTGTTAAAAGACGGAGGCATACGTCCTTTTGCCTTTCTACTGTCGATATATTATATAAATATTGTATATTAACACGTTTTTTGTTATACACAATATTTTTGGTGTGGATTACGTCCTTTTGCTTTTTCACAGTCGATATGTAAACAAACACTGGTGGCCGTGAAAGTACAACGCTGCATTCTCATTGGCTGGAATGAAGATTATTGTTTAGAAAATTTTAGGGTATTAGAGAATGTTAATTTTGAAAATGAACAACATTTATTTTGGTGAGATTTCGTAAGTTTAGAAAGATATTTTATAATTTAAATGGTAGGTGTGAACATGAAGAGCAATGCTGCATTCGTGGAGATAATGAGTTACGATACTAGACCCTTCAATAAGTGAAAATTAATATTCAATATTAAATTTAAATTATGTTTTTCCACTTCTTCTGTAATAAACTATATGTTTTACGAATTTCACTTCTTTTGGAAGCATCTCAAGACAAGTAATTCAGTAGGGGGATTAAGCCGTTCATCGAGTATGTACAGAGGGTATGGCTCACTGGTATCATTTCTAATTGATTAATTGACAAGACATGCAATACTCAAGGGAAATACTCTTAAGAGCCGAAAGCTACACGTCGTTCTTAAAATGATATTTAACAAGAATATGTAGGATAGCTATTACGACTTTTTACTTTCAAGACGAATTTATTTCCAAAAATTCTAATGCAGGTAGTCTTCGACTTACAACGGCTTGACGTACGGCGATTAACACTTACGACCAAAATTTAAAAAATTTTGTTATTACATTCCCTCCTTAACAAAAAAGGGTGAATGACGCAATTAATTTAAGACTTTTTTTGAATTTATTTTTTCCTAAAGTAAAACAATGTTGTAATCAGAAAGGAATTTCAACGCAATTCTTGCAACCAAATCTTATTCCAACTACTTGTTTTACAAAGCAAAAAATAAAAGTGTGTTCACAACGTTTAATTGTCTGTTTTCTGTATTACAATCAGAGGATCGGTGCTCCAATTTGAGATAATATTGTGATTGTCGTTTGACAGCTACAATGTAAGAGTTGAAAAGTGTGCTCTGGTGTGTTAAAATGTATCTGTAGAGTGCTACCAACATAGAAAGACTTACACGTCATCGCGGTAGTTTCTGGAAGCAACGCCCGCTTCTTGGATTTACTCACCCCGCTATTACATTCCTAGCGCCTTGTAAGACAGTTTGTGTTTGGTATCGAATGCAGTCTTTTATACATTATAATGCCTAAACCTTTACAGAAACAGACGAATTGCATTATTTTGAATGTAGTGAAGTATTTTGAGGAGAAGAAACAGAAAGGAAAGCTTTTAATTCCACTCAATAGTGCCAGAGATAAAGTATTTTCTATGACAAGTAAGAAATGAATGAATTTATCAGTGTGACCAGAGTTGCAAAATTTCTCTAGTTCTAGGGGAAATATTGTCGCATGCTATCAACCAAAAGTAGTATATTCAATCAGTAGTTCTTAAATAAATTACCTTCTGTAAATTATTTTCGAAATCATATCATTGTTTATTATGTTATTAATATCCAATAATAATTTTACTTATTATTGAATAATGCACTTTTTTTGTTAATACCTTATTACTATATATACTTACGACATTTTAGGGTGAGGTGAGTAAGATCAACAATATTTAACATTCTATTAATCCTTAGTTTTTATTTATTTTTGGTTACAGATATCACTAAGCACCATTCAACGTATTTGTGTAGAAATAAATACTGGTGATGGGAAGGTTCAATCACCCAAGAAAACAAAAAATAGGTCGAAAAAAATTATATTAGTTTCTTTTGACCTGTGTGCCATACGACAGAAAGTAGGGGTTTTTTACGAGACGAACAAAGAAATCCCGATACTCTTTACCATTTTTCCTTGCAGTTGCTTTATTTCTACAAATGAAATTGACGCTGCTAAAACTGACCTGAACCAATATTTAACATTCATATTTTGTAAGGAATTCGACCTACGACCGATTCGGCTTACGACCAAAGTTCAGGAACGTATCTCGGTCGTAAGTAAAGGACAACCTGTATATCCTTCAAAAAACATGTTGAAGTATTTAATTTAATTTGTAAGCTCATTATTATAATTTTACTTGGTGTATAATAAAAACGTTTAGTACGTTTTTCACCTCGTTGAGAAGTATTTTACGTAACTAAATGTATCGGAAAAGTATTTTTAAATTTTACTTTAATAACGTCATGGCTCTTAAAGTTGCCTGTCACTTTCTTGTGTACTTCCATCACTCTTTATCGAAAGCAAGTATATGTGTTAGTTCTTAATGTTTGTTAACGCTTAGGTTTCCACAATGTCTATAGACGTTATTGTCATGTTGATCTAATATGACGCGACGTATGTACACGTCGTAAATATTTCAGTATATTTTGCAACGACATAAATAATCGTTGTGATTTCTATCAACGTAGTATACAGTGTTTACTGTTGTACCACACCGCATAAACATCTTGACCTTACGGAACCCTCCTCCACCCGCCACTGTTTCAGTGGCGTAACAAACGTTTAGCTTGTCGACAGTTTTTTTTCTTCAATTATAAGTGTCTTAGGAGTTACTGTAACAAGGAGTAACGCTTCTATGATTTGATGTGTACTCCACAATTTTTTTAAAGGCATGGTAATTTACCTTATTCCCCACCAAGTCAACGTGGTCGAATGGTTCATTAGAAGGTTGGAAAAACGTGCGCAACTCTTCTTTTTATTCATGCACTAAATGGCTTCGTGTTGCAATGGTTAATGTGGTTGGCTACAGTTATGGATGTCTAGGATTCAAGTCCTGCTGCGTACAGTTTCAAATATTGATTTTTTGATAGACTTATGAATTTCTGTTCGTAGGCATGAATGTTTGTGATGTCTAAAATTGTCTTTCATCCATCTGATCCTAAAAACGAGGCAAAGCGAGAGCGATTAGGTAATCACTAGTCCTGTTCTAGTCCTATCCATCTATCTCTACTCTCTTTGAAAAAGAGAGGTTGAGCAATTGAGTAAAAAGCAGTTCTCGGAGAAATATTCAATAGCCATACCTTCATTAGAAAGCCATATGCTCCACGTAGAAAATAGTTTATTTTTGAAATTCAACATTGTCGTTAAATCATGTTGTGCCACCTAGAAAGAATGTGATTATATATTTAAAAAAAAACAGTGATATTCACAACACTTTATACAATGTTTTATATTATATGCAATACCTTGAATGGAATATAATAAATATAGTGCCCACCAAGGAGTTAAGCTACATTTTGGTGTGATATTATCATGTTGAATACTATTTAGGTAAGGCATTTAATAACAAAACTATTCGGATTTAACTTTTTTAAATGCTGACATTTAAATTCCAAAGTCTTCATATCGGCTTTTCTTTAAGCGGTACGGATTTATTTGCCAAGAAAAGGTTGACTACACCTATGCTTGAAAGTTAATCTTACACAAGCTAATTACGAAAGATAATATCTCTGCCTCATATTTGTCAAACAAATATCAAATTGAGCACGACATTAAGCCATTAGTCAAGATTATTACTTACGTCGCGTATTATTTCCGTTAAAATAATTATAATTTAATTTTAAATAAATATTACTTCGTCAGGAATCTATTGATCAACAACAAAGTAAATTTTGGTATAAATATTTTGAGGAAATATTCAATAGTAAGTTATTGATTGATTGAATTGTAGAACTCTATTACAATAAGATTCAAATAACAAAGTATTAAGTTCTACAAAATGTCTTTTAAATTCTGTATTTAATCGGCAATTGGAGTTAAACCATTAATACCTCTTTTTATGTCACACATGAATCGAAATGTCGCTGCTTGTGTCTGATTATTTTTTTGATTTTTCTTTCATTCGCGGGTGTCCGCACAAAAACTCACCAAACATGAATGGTAAAGGAACACATACGGGACAAACAAACAAACCTTCATTTCTATATATGTAGATGACCTTACATGCTCTATCAACTAACTAATAAAATGTTGTAGAACTGAATCCTTTGTTATTTTTATCCTATAACAAGAAGTAAGTTATTAGCTCTGCAGTCTTAAATTAAATGTATTTTTTCTCTTCTTCTTTCCTGGTGCCTTCTACATTCCCGGGATGAACCTTGACTGCCTCAATTATTCTCGTCTATAGCGCTCGACGTCCGTGGCGCAGTTGGTAGCGATGTTGGCTACGGTTATGTATGTCTCGGGTTCAATTCCCGGTGCGAATCGTTTTTATAAATTGATCTTTCAATCTATTTATGGATTTCTGTTCATAGTCTGTGAGTGTTTGCGATGTCTAAAACTCCTCCTAAATACCCTATCTTCACTGGGCGTAGTGAGAGCGATAAGCTACCCACTAGTCCTGTCCTAGCATTATCTTTATATTCATACTGTCTTCGAAAAAAAAGAGAAGTTGAGTAACTGAGTGACAAGCTGTACTAATAGAAAAATTCTGTTAAGATACCTCAATTAGGAGACCATATGGTCCACATTGGGAGCAGACATGGAAAAAAGCGCTCTGTCTTTCGCCTTCTTACGCTAATTGCCTACCTTCGGCATTCGCACGTCTTGTAATACCCCGCCGTAGTTTACCAACGCTCCATCTTCCTTCATGAGTGGAAAGTGTTAAGCGTTTAGTGGGTTTCCATTCATTCATGCGTGATATATGTCCTGCCCAGCGTAGGCATTGTTTTTTAACAAAATTATAATGCCTGGTTCACCGTAGAGTTTATTAAGCTCATGTATGTGTCGATTTCTGGAGACAAGGCTGAAAATATTTCGATCAAACACTTCTAGCTTCTGAGAGTCCTTAAAACTGAGCGCCCAAGTTTTTGACCCACGCGCCAGAACTGGTCTTATGAGGATTTCGAAGAGGTGAATTTTAGTGTTTCTTGATAAGTGTGAGTCCATGGAAATGTATATATACTATTGTCAAACTCATTATTAAACATATGTTTTGACACACCCTGGTTTTTGTTAAATATAAGTCTCATTAATGTCCAGAACTGAAATCACCCAGCGGCAACAGCAATAATTCGCAGAATTGGCCCTTTCTTGTTATAGCCGTCGGGTACGCCCGCTGGACGAGTCCATTTTGACGAAAAGGGATAGCTCCGACGATGCAGGGAGTTTTTTTAAATTGTATTTTTAGACAGTCCATTACGATCTGTGAAGAGGTGAATTGTTTGTTTTGATTTGCATTGGACTTAATTTAAAATCGTTTGTCGTGTCATTTGTATTATAACTTTAAGTAAATTCAGTTGCTAAGTAAATGTAAATGTAGAATCAATTTTATGTGTTAGGATTTATATATTTGTTTAATGTAAACCACTGCATCTTGGATGGAAAATAAATAAGTTTTGAACCGGATTTGAAATGGTGTTTGTCTGAGATCATAGCCCTTCCAGGACTCTGGATAACCAGCCGTTAGCCTCTCTTCGATCCGGGGTCTTCTCAGTTTATTATTTTATTTTTTTAGAAAAACGAATATTTATTCGTTATATGTATACTTTATGTCTGTTAATTAACCATTCCATGTTCATGGTGTAACAATGCATTACTTCGGCCTTTAAACCATTAAATTATCTGTGAAATAGGTCATTTTTTGGTCAAAATTTTGTTATTTGTAAATAAAATAGTTCCACATATAATTAACAATTAAAAATACACTATAGTTTAAGTCTTCTTTGTATAATTCATCATAATTTGAAAACGTCGTTAATTTCATCATCGAAAAAGACAACATTGTAGTATAGTATAGTTTTAAAAATAGTTTAGTAATAATTAGTAAAACATAGTTACGATCCGAAATGTATAACCGTACCGTATACAACTGCACCGAAACACGTCTCGAGCCTGTTCTGCTATGAAGAATTTCAATTCTTGTGTCTATCGATAATTTCGCATAGTTTGATATGTATTTCAGGTTTTACACACAAAATATGACGTAAAATAATTACTTAATACTACATAAAACCATATTTCACTTTTTGAAATTTTTGTCATTTTGCTTTATAAATGCGTTTATATGACAAAAACCACATGGTTACGCAATGCGACTGCATGAGATCTGAAGGAATTTTTTTAGAATGACTACGGGAAGGTTAAACAAAACGAAAACAACTTACCAAATATCCGGAGAGGGTTCAAAAATCCTTCCTGCAAAAAAAAAGAATTTAGTTACAATAATTATTTTTAGAAGAGTGTTTAAATTACCATTTATATACAGGAGGTTAAGTGCAGTGTTACATGTAAACATTTGCTCAACACACCCGTTATCTTCTGTTTCACATCGTCAGATAAATGAAGGCTATTTATATATATATATTGTAAAAACGACATTGCTTCCAAGCAGTACTCTTATTGGTGATAATGAAGTCGAAAAAATACTTAATTTCTAATGTGTGCTCGAATACCTGAAGATGCCGGAAGGCAAAACCGGTTCTTTAGTGACAAAATTTTCAACACTAAACTATGGGTATTATTCACTAAATATTTTTTCCATTTAAATTAATAATGTCTTTTTTTTTATTATTTAGTAATTTTAAAAAAAATGTTTTTATTTTCATTATTGTTTTTATTAGTAGTACTGTTTTCAATAATTATTATTGTTGTTGTTACTGTTATTATGTTTGTGGAATGCATGGCGCATTGGCGTCAGCTGTAATGCCATGCATTTCAATTTTTTTAAATTTACAATAAATAAAAATAAATTGACAAGTACAAAATTTAAGCAATTCAAATCTGTTCAAGTTTTGTTTGATAATAAGTAAAATGCTATTTTAAGTTGATTCTGGTACTGAAAGGCTTAAAACTCTAAACGAAGCCCGTGTTTTGAGTGTTAAAAGAATATTGATGATTTTTCGAAAAACACTGATGAGCATTTTCAATCTCGTATTTAAACAACCATAGACAGCGAATATTTCCGACGACAGGGCGGATCCCAATCAGGAACGGCGGGAAAACAAATTTGCATACATAGAAGTCTATTTCCGGCGGTGATATCAATCCAATCCAAGTAAATAACAAAGGAATGTTTACTCCAATAATAGCCTACTGTAATCGAGCATTTGCAACTGAATTTGAAAACCTATCTACGATTTTTTACAAATATATTATCAAAATTAATGTACATCATTGTTTTACCACTCCAAATTTCACTTTCACAATAATCTCAGAGCCCTATCTGCGAACTTCTTTTTAATTTCAATAAGATATTGAATATTTGGATTTTATTGTGTTTTTGTCTACAATTATTATTCAAGGCAGTGTATAATCAATCTATTTAAGCTAATTGGAATTACATTTAAATAGATAGAATTTTTCTATAAATAAAACACTATTCGTTTCATAATTTAAGACATCGACTGAGGGTGCTTGATGGAATTTCAATATCAAATTTGGGTTATTGAGATTTTGTACACTTCCATGTATTTTGTCACTAACGACCCGGGTTTCGCCTTTCGGCATCTTTGGGCATTCGTGTGCTCGAATGCCTGAAGATGCATGGAAATCGGAAGTGCTCAAATGCCAATTTGTTTCGTAAGATCAACAAAGCTTGAAAGGCGAAACCGGTCCTGATTGTTAAAAATGTGACAAAATTTGTTCCGTATGGAAAATGGCCACAAAATCCCACCTTTCAAATAAACATATTCAGTAGATATTGGATTACAAGTTGAATAGTTTAGATTCAATGGAGGTAGTACAAAAAGTAAAAACAATCTTTATAGAAACGGTCACTTTTGAAAAATATTGGACGACTAGTTTTGCGTGAACCAGTGTTGATGTCTTTTTTCTCGGTTACATACAACAGTTAAAAATGTATTTTTCGTAGATTGTAAATGATATATTTTTACGAATCGAATGCGAAAAAGTAATTCGATTGAAATAAACTTTATAGAAAAAATTTAAATTATATTTCTCATAAAAATGTAAATCTCTCAGGTACAATAATGACCATTGGAATATTGCTTTTCCCATAATCTCAATACGGCTTATTTTGAGATGTTTGAGTAATGAACTGGACGATCGATATATAATGAATCTAAAGTGTTTCTTGCTAATGAAATTATTACTACTTGATTGCAAATTTAGAAGTGCCTAAATTATATCTTTTGAGTCGACACATTTACGTCTAAATTCCTGTGACAATCAGCACCGTGCCAATAGGAGTTTTAATTAAGAGATCTGTGAGAGGTTTCCCCTTTTAGGGACGAGCAACATTTTAATGACGTGACGTCGATTTAATTTAGTCGCCCGAAAACTGTCTGACACGTAACTAAAACAAAAACTTTTACGTTCAAGGCTAAATTAAAAGTTCTTATATTATTCAAAACATTAAAAGGCTAAATAAAGCTTCTATTTTTACGCAATTAATCATTCTGCTTTCTCCACTTAATATGGTTGTTTATTGTTAATATTAATTACATACTGAATATTTGATTGTTTTTAAATGGTTCACTAATTTTTTCTTATAATTTTCCCAATTCATTATTTGCTTAATGCATTAGTAACGTCATTAAAAAAACTTATATTTTTACGCAATTAATCTTTAAGAAATCAATGTTTCTAAGTGCTAACACAAGTACTGAAATTCGTGAATGGATTTGGTGTTTATAAAAATAAAACACAGCCTTTTATAATAATTCCAAAAGTGTATCAAATTATCAAGACATGTTTGGCTCATCGTGATTATTTATTACGTTGTTGAATTTGTGCAAAAAAAAAAGTGTGCGTGTGTTTTTTTTGTTATATTCATATATCATCGCTGTTTTGGAAGAAAACACCAAATCGAAAAAATGACGTGTAGAGTTGATTATACGAAAATGATCCGTCTTTCAAAATCTACCATATGGAAGAATAGGCTTATTTTATAAATTATACTTAAAAACAGTTTTTTTCAAACTAGCTAAATGAAAAAAATATAGCATTTTAAACGTTTAAAAAACTTCAAACTTCAATTATTCAAAATTAATATTATTTTAGCTTCTGTCTTCTTTCAGAGCAAAGACACTATATGATTCCTTTCCACCAATTAACAATGAACGTCATATTGATTTATAAATTTGAAGATCTAAACTGAATTAAGTACAAAATATTAAGAATTGGCCTTCATTTAGTTTTTATAGAATTAATATCATGATATTACTACGTAATATAATATTTTATTGCGATAAATTAAATGTCATATTTTTGTTACGTTTTGTGAAACTAAAAAACTACACTTATCTCAACAATTTTTCACGATATTGACAAAATGTTTAATTAGTAACCTTACTTAACCTCACCTCACCTTCAAAGTTAGATATTAACAACAATGGCGACTGAATGATTTTTACTGACCATTTATTTTGATAGATATCGACCGATTATTTCTTATAATACTTACCTGGATTATATACAATAAAACATAATAAAAAAAAAAAAACCTTGTCGGCGTCCGTGGCGCAGTTGGTTTCGTCGCTGGGTTTGTTTTCATAAATTGATCTTTCAATCGATTTATGGATTTCTATTCGTAGTCTGAGTCCTCCCTCCCACCAATCCCATCCTCACGGGGCGTAACGAGAGCGATTAGCTAACCACTAGTCCTGTCATAGCCCTATCCTTCTATCCCTACTCTCTTCGAAAAAGAAAAGAGAGGTTGAGCAACTGAGTGACAAGCAGTTCTTGTAGAAAAAACTCTGTCAAGATACCTCCATTAGGAGACCATATGCTCCACATTGGGAGCGGACATGAAAAAAAAAAAAAAAACATAAACTAATACGCACTGAACCAAATCAAAAATATAATATGAAGTTAACTTAACATATTACCACGTTTACGTCGACGTGCTACGCTTCTACGCCCCTACATGACTACGGAACGTAACTAATGACGCTCGCTACGAGGCTCTGGTACGTCTACAGAAGAGCGTGAACAAAGTTCCGGCGCTCAAAGGTTTTGATAGGAAAAGGCGCTTAGCAAGCCTTCGAGGCTTTTCATCAAACCGATAGACGTACAAACGGTGGCACCACGAAAGAGCGATGCGGAAATAGAGTGGTTTATATTTTATTTCATGTTAAAATAGTTTTACCGAATGGTTAGACGTTTGAAATATAGCATGTTATTCAATATCGTAATTGTTTGTTTTTTAAACCTTGTCTTCCACCAATCACAAATCAGGGTGCACTTGAACTCTCTTGGTGTCTACATCACAAAGAGTCTTCAGTTTTAATTGAGCCGGAAGTTTATTAACGATTTTTTTTTATATTTTTTTGGAATCGTTTATTATGTTACTGTATAATTACAGAGACTTAATTTAAGGATAGATCTGCCACCGACCTACCGCGGTTGATATCCAGTGAGAAAGTATTGTTGTCTATCCAAGTGTGAGGTAGTCCGGCTTTCTTGGCGATATTGCGCGTTCTGCCCGTTTGTGTGTTTCTGATTTTGTATTTTCATGTCGTCTGCGTTGCCATCGGTATTTGATTCGACCCCCACAATTCGTTATCTTTTTTTAACCATTTCCGCTTCCGTGTGAAGTTTATTAATCAGTTGCTTGTCTCTCTTTTTCGATAAGATTAAGGATATAAGGATAGGACTAGGACAGGAGTAGTAGTCTGTTAATGGTTCTCGCTACGCTCCGTTATTAGGATCGGATGGGTGTGAGGGAATTTCAGACACCACAGACAACTGTGGGGGACGAATCAATACAGATGGCAACTCAGACAAGATGGGAACATCATAGCAGAAACATAGACATGGGCAGAACGCGCAATACCGATAGCAGAAACGCACAACAATACTTTCTCACTGGCCGTCTACCACACATGATGACAATCTCTCGTTTCTTCAATAGAATCTCTGTAATAATACAAGATAGGAACAGGACTTTTTTTTCTTATATGTCTGATAGTACTTTCAAAATCCAATATGTGGAGGATGGATTTCTTGCATAAATATGTGAATCTTTTTTTGCACTCCCTAATATTCCTGTCACCGGCCGCCACTGCTAGTAAGCACCCGGCATGCGTTGCATGGCCACTCAAAGAAAGAAAGTTTTAATTCTGTTTATTGAAGTGCTTTTGGACACACAACAGGTTTTCCGAGATGTCGCCATTTGTACGAATTTGATTCTTTATTTTAGATTTTAGATATATCTGGATTGTGAGATTGATTTTTGTATAAAATAAGACCAACTGTAAGTTGATAGTCGGGGACCTGATTGTTTTATGCCAATATCCTTTGTGCAAGTCCAAGCAACAACTTGACAAAGTTTTATCGGAATCGGATGAACGGTATAGCAGTGCATAAGATACGAGCAAACACGCATTGATTTTTATATATTAGATTTATGATACCATTACGTCAATAATTCAAAACTACCTCCGGTCAACTGATAATGAAAAAACTTATATTGTACGCAACAAATTTTTTACGTATTTTAAAAAATAAAACACAATTTATTATAAACATGTGGAAGTAGTACAAATGAATTGTGCTTAATTTTTTAAAATATAATGCCTTTCCACCAAGAATCGACAGTTGATACCTTAAAAATGACATAATAAAGTAGTTTATTTCCAGAAAAAAGCATAATCAAAAAATAAAGCTTAAAATATTTATTTTCCAACATAACATATTAAAATAGATATCAGTGCTTCAATAGAGTGTAGCGCTGCATTGATGTATGTGGCATTATAGACAAAAAAAAATACTAAATTCTTTAATGATGGAATTGTTTATAAATTACGTATTCATTACAATTATCTACTTGCACAATCATCGTGCAGCTATCTACTATCAAGAAATGACCACGCAATCTCCCGTTGGAGCTTTTAGTTCTCTCTGATTTTAAGAAATCATTAATATCAGAGAGATTATTTGTTTCAGCGTATCAATACAGGAAAGAGCTTAGAGATGCCTACAAAGATTGATTGTAGCAGATGATAATATAATCCGGATTGTACCTGCCTGCGTGACCATTGCAATGTTTATATTAAATAATATAGTGAACTGAATTTAAAAATAAAATTTGAATTATCCTATCTTACGGCTATATAATATTACAGTGTAAATAAACGTCTAAATATAATCGTGACTATAGCTTTTTCAGATTTGCGATAGATGGTATGTAAAAAAAAATGTGGTGCTCTAGAAAAATAAATATTCTCAAAGTGGGCGGTGGTCAAAATAAGGTTGAGAACCTATGATCCAAATCTATAAAATAAATGTTTCTTTATCCCTTGAAGGTTTTTGAAAAAAAAATCAAAAAATACAAACAGCGACATCTCGGAAAACTGAAATTTGTTCGTGCACGCACCAGACGGCAAAAAATATGTTGTATTCAAGAGCACTTCAATAAAAATGATTAAATAACACTTTCTTAGATAGGCAATGCAACAAATTTACAGATAATCATACAAATTAAAAAAAATAAACGAAACTGAATAGTTTAAGGACGTTTTACAAATCAATAACTGCTAATCTTAAATCTAAAATTAAACCTCATTAAAAGTCATTATGTGAGAAAAATATAATGGGTTTCAAAATAATTCATGAACATTCATTAAAAGAAATAGCAAATGGGAAAATTTTGCAATCAAATTGCGAACCACTTATATAATATAAAAACTATTAAGGAGATATTAAATAGTAATTAACATTGACACCAAACAGCTACTATAAGAACTAATTTTACCATGTGCTTTAGTATCAATATCAGCTTTGTTAATATTTATATTTCATCAGATGATAAAGCTCGCGATTATCAAAACTGGCCCTAATCATTATAAAAATGTGAAAGTAGTGTGAAATGAAAATGTGTTTATTTTTAAAATTAGTGTCTTACTTATATTACTGGTACTCGAACAGCGCTGGTTTCGCTTAAAACAGTCAGTAACGGGACCACTAAAATATTAACAATACCGTATTCCCACATAAGCATATTTCCGTAAATTTCGTCAGTTTGCAAACGAAACGTCACAAATGTTTCAATTAAGGAAATCGATTTGAAATAAATAATTGTGACTTAGAAAAGCTTTTCGAGACAAAGGGAGTGTCATTTCATATTCTGTAGCAATTATTTTGTCAAAGTTTAATTTATTTTAAGTACATAAAAGCATACAATTATGAAATAGACTTATGGAGCTTTGTAACTAGTTGTAATGCTAATGTTACTACTTAGATGTCGCTATCGACGGTTCGACTCAAATTTAACGCTGGGGTCAAATCCCGGTAAGGTCAATAAACAATTTAAGATTTTTTCAATTATTTTACATTTGATATCTTGGCCATGATTGCTGAAAAATATCTGTTTTTTATCATGGCTTATATATAATAGCCCAGGCCGCTCTGTTGACGTTTTATTGCTATCACATATCACATGTAGGTATGTATTGTATGCATTCACTTTATCATTTTGAATATGTTTGTATACTTAGCTACGTTTTTAAGAACACTCTTTTTGATAATTGCTTCACTCTTGTCGATAATTGCTAACTTTTTTTATTTTTTTATAGCAGTGGTCGTAAACCACTCGTTCTGTGGGACTGCCCCGAGATGAATGCCGATCGAGCAGAGCTGTTTGCTGTGGCAGAGCTGATCTCAACCAAGGCCAACTTTGAGGCATTCAATAAATTTGCGACATCATATGGGGAGCGGGATATTCTCGATTCCTCTTTAGACTCAACGCGGAGTAGATTAAACTCTAGCGCTACGGTGGATTCTCAGTATACGGATACACATGATACTTAATATAGCTTAAACTAAGTGACTGAGCAAATCACATTTTCTTATATTTTTTTTCTATCTTTTCTTTTCTTAAGCACAATAGTACGTGGTTAAAAGATCGGTCCCGTGCAGTTCTGCATCGGATCAAGAATATGAGAAGTAAATTCGTTCCTTTTCTTGATCGTTATTGCGTTATGAAAGGCGGCTTTTGAAAAAGTGGTGGAGCTGGAGGTGGGACAACCAACTTGTTAGCCAAAAACTTGCGAACACTTGAATGCATAACAAAGTTTCGATCGATATAAGCGTGTTTTTTTTTCAAATTTATTTCTCAAGTCATAGAACATTTATAAAAATTAAGATGAATTGCCATTTTTTTAAAAACTAGCCATTTTAGGGATGCTTGTCTCAGTTAATAAATATATTGGTCACTATTTCATAGAATTGGCAGCCTGGACGTCGATAATTCAATCTCAACGTAGTTTCATATCGATTTCGCACAAAAAAACTACAAAGGCGTTATAAATTTGGCCCCTAACTGACCTCTCACCAAGCCAAGTACATACTTAAGTACACCAAACTCTCGAAAGTACTTCTTTCTGCCTTTTCGGGGTCGCAACGAATCCCTACGAGCAATATTTTATTTATTTCGGATATTTTGTCCGGCGCGAAGTGCGTATAAACCCTTTGAAGGGAACAAATCATCCGTCAAATGGCTTCATGTTTCTGACAACTAAGGAAAGAAATCATAAACTTTGGTGTTTATAATAAGGGAATCAACGCTTTCAACAGCAGCCTGTCCAAGCTTGATGCTTGATTTTTGTTTATTTAACGAGCTGTATAGATTACACTGGATAAAAAACAAAATAGAAAATTGTGTATAAAAAAAGATTCTGAACTTTTTGACATAGTATATTATTATATTTATATTGAACCAAATAAACTAAATTGAATTTATAGAGAGTTGTCTTTAGCATGAACGAAAATACAGCACACCTATTTTCAATGAATTTAGACATTATTTTTAACTAACTCCTAACTTTTTAAATAGCCTATTAATTAAAGTCAAATTTTCTTTATAAATTACGTACGAAATATGATGAGTTGCTCATCTTTTAATATCGATACTTCAGTTACAAAGTGTAACAAGTTAAAAAATTGCAGTTTTGAGTAAGTATGACAAAATGCGTAGAAAACTGATATCTTACAGTCTCAAAATGTGACAAGTTGTAACCTGTGGTTATTTAAGAATGACAGTAGTTACAATTACTTTAGATTCAAACTGTAACAACTACGAAAATTCAGTGGAAACTTCTGCAAACTCTTTTTAATTTCATTAAATTCTGCAAAAATTAGATGTACAGTAGAAGATTAATCCTGTATAAAATCTTGTTTTTTAGTTATCTCAGACCTATGCGGTTTGATTTATTATACTTTGCAACTGAGGTATTGATATGTAATTATTAATGAAAGCACCAAGATTTTTTTTGTATTTGTTAAAGCCTTCTACCCTTAATTCAAATAATATGTTCAATATATGAAAGATAACAATCAATACACATGACATATAAATATTGTTTACGATACGTTAAGTGAAGAATCATTTGAGTAACAATAAGCTATAATTATTGGATCAATAACGATTTAAATTGAGTTGTTTATTATGATACAGTGGACATATTTGATATCTCAGAAATGCAAATCGCCATGCAAATCTATATAGAGCGTAAAACTCGTGTCTTTATTAATATGTTTAAAAACGCAATTTTTGGATCAATCTACGTATTTTCTAAATTACAATATATTTTGTACATTTCCATGTATTTTATCACTAACGACCCGAGTTTCGCATTCAAGTATACAAATGGACTCGAACTAGCAGACAAATTAAATAGTGATATAAATATCAGAAAGTGAGGCATCTTCATGATTTTATGCAGTATGATTTTCGATGGAATACGCTCAAGTGGACGAAGGAAGGACGCGGGGAGGAGAGACTCGCAGCTAGAAGCTTGATCTGAACTGCGAATTTGACAGTATTTGTGTTCTGCATGCGGGTGCATGTTCTGCGGTTTTCTCACGCGCGCGATATATGTCTAAATAAAAGCGATATTTTTCAAAGAAAAAAGACAGAAGAAATAATTTTATAATGAAATAAAAATACGTGTAATGTTTATATATAATACAAATAATCATTTTTTCTATTTTTAATCAACCGCAGTACCCCAGATATTTTATCCACAATCCGTCACTGGTTCTGTCGATGATGTTAAGCTGAAATAGCTATCAACTAACTAGCATTTTTTTAGAACTAAATACTTTGTTATTTTTATCATATCTCATATATGTAGAAGATTTATAAGAAGTAATATATATATGTATATATATTGTCTCACTGTATCGCCTGGCAGAGAAAACAGCAACATTTTAGTTCATGCGGACAAAAAACTTTTTCTCTAATCATTTTCCTTTTGCTCTGGATGTTTTTAATCAAATAGTTTTTCCGCTCGTTTATCGTCGTATCATATAAAATAATATCACGGCGGTGTGCTTCCACCAACTACCACTGGCGTATGTTATACGCCAATATGAAGGCGGGACATAAACGGAACGGAAACTTCGATATTAAAAGGAAGAGCAAAACTTTCGCGAATGGCAAACTTGCGGAACGAAAAAGTTTATAAAGTAATCAGAAGGAGATTGTCGATGAGGAACTGGTGATCAGAGAACAGAGTGCATTTACACTCTACGTCTACAAACTCACAAGGAGTTGCATCGTAAATAAGAGAAGCCTTCGATTTCCAATTCATTTTTGTTTGTGTTAATTTAATTGCATAGGAAAGTAAACTGCACTAGAGTTAATATAAAATTTTGTTATTTTCCTAGTTGAATTTTGAAAGATGATAAACACGTATCACACCGTGTAACATAACTAGCAAAATCGTCGTTGTTCTGGAAGAAGACACTTAGTTAGTCTAACTGAAAAACACTAATTTTGAGTAATTGGAGTTGAAAGTTTTCAAATGTTTGAAATGCTATAGCTTTTTCATTTTGTTTTGTTGTAAAAATAAGTGTGTTCTTCCATACGGTAGAGTTCGAAATAAAGAACATTTTGGTATAACTAACTCAATATGTCATTTTTTTGATTTAGTGTTTTCTTCCAGAGGAACGAAGATATTATCAATTATAATTTTAATAAGCAAATAATTCGTAAATAAAGTGACCTCAAAATCCATTAAAAGTCACGAACACTCAGATGGTACCATTTTTTTTAAATAAAACATGATTTGTACATACTACTTTCACATATTTATAATTATCAGGATCAGTTTCGAGCAATACGGTTTTTCTTCAATTAATGAAATTAGGCCATAAGGATTTTTTTAGCTCCGAGTCATTCGTCAAACTTAAGTATTATGGTAAGGCATTGAAAACACTCGTACAAAATCTTTTGTTGAGATACCTTCATAGCGAAGCTATATGCTCCACATTGGTAGCGGACATGGTTTTAAATAAAAATAACTAAATCCATTTCTTTCATGTATATTTGTTTTACAGGAATTATTGATAGAAATAAACCTAGATAGATTTCGTTACTAATATGGATAAATTCGCTTTTGTTTTTAGGTGCTTCAAAATTCTTTCCGTAAAAAATCTATCAACATATAAAAAATTTTAGGAAATCGTTTCCGAATGTAGTATAATTAACAAGATCCAACTTTAGGTGTGCTTAATATGGTAATTTAAAATGATAATTATGTGGATCCCGATAGATGTCTTCAGTTCAATGCGTGACGACAGAAGATCGGACCTTTCATATGGTTGTCCATTTTTTTCTGCCTTGAGCATTACTTGTATTGATGACTTGCCTTTTTAGGGTGTTCACTTTTATTAAGTTAGCATTAATCGGTCAGCGTTTGAATTTGCTTACTGCATTTGCTACAAATTATTTGTAAATTTGCATTGTCTATATTAATGACTCGCCACAAATCATTAAGAATTCACATGTTCCACATTGGGAGAGGACATGATACAAAAATTAAATATAAATTGAAAAGCGGCAATTCGCCACTCTGTTAATATGGTGTTTACAAAATAAGGATTAGGGCGATTTCCGAAATTTTAACTCAGGTATCGGTGTGGCTCTCAGACGTATAATGTATTGCCTCGTAAATGATATTTGTCGCATTTGTATCTTCTATATAAGCGTTAGACACTGTTTACTGTCTCTCAGTTCGAGTCCATTCGTGTGCTCGAATGCCTGAAGATGCCGAAAGGCGAAACCTGGGTCGTTAGTGACAAAATACATGGAAGTGTACAAAATCTCAATAATCCAAATATAAATTATATGTTAATAATTTGGCGTCATCTTTTAAATAATCCTTAGCGTCTTCGTTCTTGTGAATGCACTGATGCAACTCGTATGCACATATCTCGCACATCCACCTCGCTTCTATCGCATAAAGTAAGTTTTAAACTATTGTATAAATCAAACTCTATCCAAGTACCAAACTTTGGCGAGAATGAGTTATCGAAGTCTAATTATGTTCTACCTAAAAGAAACTTAACGAATTCTATGGAAAGTTTTATAGCCAGGTTAATACTTCTGTTGAAAAGTTGAATGGGAGATGAGGGAGGGTTTGTTTGCTTTCGTAGCTCGCATTCTGCCCCCCAAAAAGTTGAGAAATTGCATACAGGTATACTGAAACCGTATCAAGTGTTTCATTAGTGTTATTAGCTATGTCAATGAACTGCGATACTGCAATGAAATATGGCTAAAGAAAAACCTCAATATTTTCAGGAAATAACCGGTCATAATTTGTGAAAAATTTTCTGTGAAACTTGTTAAAAACTTACGGCTAATTTTAAATGTTTTCTAAAATTTAAGTTACTGCACATAAAGAATGTTTTTCACATCATTAGCATAAGATAGTACAGCTGCAGTAATTTTTAGGCGTGATGGTCGATAATTTGTATTAATTAATCAGCAAATAATGGAAATTCATCATTAGTCCATTATATATCATTTTTTTTTTTGATGTTTTTTTAATTTTATTGAAGTAATAATAGTTTAATAGGATAAAATAACAAAACGTTTAGTTCTAAAAAAATATTACGTAGTTGATAGCTATTTCGGCTTGACGCCATAGCCATAAAACTTTGTAGAACTAAATAATTTGCTATTCTATCGTATTATAATGGAGTTCTACCAAGTAAATGCCAATTCGATCAATCACAACAGTTTTGTAAAATTACAAAAAAATATTGACTTCTTATTTTAGATTTTCTCCAAATTAAACCAATATTGTCATTTAATATAATCCTTGTAAGGGTAGTAAAAAAAGTGATTAGCTTACACTCAATTTCAAACGTATATTTGAAAAAAAAACAAAATACAACTGTAAAATCAAAAACTGTAATTTCAACCTTACAAATAAAATTGTATTGATTGATTTGGTAAACGTTGTTAGGAATCTAAGCAATTAGCATTCACAAAATTAAAGGGGAAAATATCTTATAGCTATTTCGGCTTCACGCCATCGTCATAAATTTATTTTTTCTTAGCGATGGACAATATTTATTTTAGCTTAAGAGATAGACTATTAAATAATAATACCACGTATATTCCTTTTCCAAAACCAGAATTTGTAGATTGAATACTTTAATTTTAAATAAAATGTATGATGTTGTGATAATTGAAATGACATAATATTGTCTGTCTCTTCTAAAACAGTATACATAGCAAAGCTAAAATAAGGTTAAGCATAGTTCTGATGGTGGCGTGACTAACTATTAAAATTGTATTTAACTGAAGGTTTGATATTTTTTTATATTATTATAGAGTTGTACCAATATGCGAATGCAATCAATAGCATTTAAAAGGAAATAAATGTTGAAATCACATTTGATTTTAGTTACAATAAAAGTATAATAGAAAGGTTATTCTTTAAAAAGAAAAATCAAAATCCTTTTTTTTCGTGCAACAAAACATGAAATTTAATCTTGGAATACTTTTTAAGTAAAAAGTCCATTACTAGATAAAAGAAAACATGCTTTAAAATCACTTTTTTACAAGTGTAAAATATTATAACCCGAGTAATGATTACTATTTTCACAATACACAAAAATTTATCTCTCTCTCTGTTTTCTTAGGACCCCAAAATGTGGCAGTTGAGTGTTTGTTTATCTCAGCAGTGAATTAAAAAAATTAATACTCGTGGCCCCGCGTAAGTTGAGTGATAATTCAGAAGCTAAAATGACACAATGCATCCGTCTTATTTAACTATTTGTAATTAAAATATATCGAGTATATACTGACAGAAGGCATTAAACAAGTTCTGATATAAACGCATTTGAAGCATTGTTTTTTTCTCAAAGTATTATCTCTCGCTAGTACAAATGTTTGTTTTTTAAAAAGATTTTTTGTACATTATAAAGAATAGTTTTTTTGGCGAGAGTAAAAAAATGTTTATATGACTGTATACTGTTATTTTCAGTCATTTTATTCTATGACTTCATACGTTTTACCAGTACGTAGAAAGTTAAATTGCATAAATTTTGACATTCAATACAGAAAATCATCGAATATTTTTTCTTCATTTACCTGTCTGTACCGGCTGTAGCGTATAACACATTCGTGATAGTGTAAATAAGCGAAACCAGTCATTATATAAGTGGTTAAGTCAGTAAAACAGTTTTTTTTCATTTTTATAAAAATAATGCCTTTGCACCGAGAGTTAACATTTAACATCTTAGAAGTGGTTTGTTTTCAACCGTACAGTCTCTGCAGTCAAAGGATAAGACCCCATATTAGTAGTCAGAAAGGTTCCGGGAATAGTCCTGGAATAATTAACAGCAAACTATGGTTTTCGCATCAGTCTAGTTGACACTTCAATGAATAGACAATTTTTGAAATGGCGATATTGTCAGTTATAAAACAATTGCATATTATGAAAATAAAATAATTTGTGTTATTATGTGAATGATTAAAATTAATTTAGTCAATGTGAGCGTACAGCATTTTTTTTGTACTATTTTCACATTTTTAGAATGATCAGAACCGATCTGGCTCATCACGATCAGTTGATAATGATAACGCGGTGAGCGAATCTGGTCCTGATTATTATGAAAATGTGGAAGTACAAAAAAACAATTTGTAAAATTTTAATTATTGAGATTCTTTACATTTCCATGTAATTGAAATTTGAGTTTGAAATTCCATTAAGCACCGTCAGTCTATGTCTTAAATTATAAAACAAATTGTGTTTTATTTAAAAAAAAACCTGTTTAAAGGCAATCCAACAATAGCTTAAACAGATTATAAACAAGAACAGAGCTGTATTTTATATTTTGTTCGCTTATGATAAAATCACTAAAAATGGACTTATATCTTATATTCCTAATAAGTCATCCTATTTAAGATATTATGTCAGAAATCATAATAAAATGTGACACAGGTCAAGTTACTGAAATTGCTTTATGTATCTGGATTAAGCCGCAGGGGAAATGACCAGTGGCGCGCGGTCGTGAGGGATCGCGTTCACAAAACCTCTCTTATCTGTCCATAACGAACGGTTTATGTAAATAACAAACGCGGAAATGGAAAACGCATTGACGGCGGTTAAAATTTATCACAGGTAATTATAATTGTTTCTAAATATCTCTATGGTTTATTTAATGTACAATAATCATCAAAAATTAATACAAGATTATTGCCAGATTAAGATAAATGAGAAAATTTTAGTATTGGTAAGTATGGATTTATTTTTTTATTTTTCACGCAGATGAACGAAACAATCATTGTGTGAGATAAACAACAATTGGAAGAAAAGAAAATACCTCCATATCTTGATTTTGGAACTTTTTTCGGAACGGTTTACACGCCACGCTAACTTTTTGTGTCCTGAAAAAGTGCCCAAATTATCCTATTTGCAAGGATTTATAGATTTCTGTTCGTAGGCATGTATGTATGTGATGTCCAAAATCTAGTCCTGTCCAAATAACAATAATCACACTGGTAAAAAAATAGTTAGTCAGTATACCGGGTCCATGGTGCAGTGGTTGACGTCGTTGTCTTTGGTTACTGATCTCACGACAGTTTTATAAATTGACATGGATGTTTGTGATGTCTAAAATTCTTTCCCACTTATCCAATCCCAAAAACAGGAAGTAGCGAGGGCAATTAGCTTACCACTATTTTATATCCCTTCTCTTGTCGAAAAAAGAGAGCTTGATCAACTGAACAAGCAGTTCATATAGAAAAACGTGTGTTAAGATATCTCCATTAGGAAGCCATATAATAAACAAACATAAAAAATAATTTCAACATAAATTTTAATTAAAAATGGTTTGAATTGCTTTTCTTTTGAAACATTAATCAATGATTTTTCTAAACTCGAGGGACAATAATTAGATAAATATAAATTTCATTTATTATAATATTAAAATATCATTGTTGGAATCCACTGAATTTTTTTGTTTATGGTGCGTGTACTCTCTGTTTGACTTCTTATGGATTTGACCAACTTTGAATAGGAACGAAACTCTAGTTTCTAACGAGAAAATGGTTGGGGGTAAAACATATTGTGGTCAATTTCATCATGAATTCAAAGGTTTATACTATGTTTGCCAAGTTCACATCATAAAGAAGTAATTTCATTCCACAAAGCTACCAAGTTATCTGGTTATCGCAATTTAAGAAATGCAAAATTAACAATGGATATTTTTTTTTAAGGACAAACGACATTCAGATTGCGAGCCGCCTTTGTGACGACTTCAGGTGGAATATGCTGTTTTTATATTCCATCGTAAGAACTTTATTACATCAAAATATTTATAGAAGAGCTTTAGAAATTTCGACCAAACGGGTTATTTAAATTTAACGTAACATCGAGATTACATTTTTATAACTGAAGTACTCAAGGCGAAAGACTTTTAATAGGGTGTTTAAAAACTTCTAAGCATATTTTTTTTCTATGGAATATAAGTTGCTGATATTAAATCATTAGTGAAAAGCTATCTAATGGGAAATAAAATATATTAATGAATAACGACACGTAAACTGTTTTTATTTTCAATTTGAACTTTTTACCGTATAGAAAGTAATGTTAACTCTTAACTATTTGTTAGTTTTTAAAAATTAATAAAACCATTTAGGTAAATAAAATTTTAAATAGTATATATTGCTCACTGTTATTTTTCGTTTCAATGCTACTATGAATTTGTCACGGTATGAAGTTTGTAAAAAAATAAAATAGATAAAAATAAAGTGATTTTAATAATAATTTAATAAGGTAATAAAATATAAGTGAATATTTAAATAAAACCTTGCCATAAAGAAAGGTATATTAAATTACAACGGCATTAGATTAACAAGTGATTTTACATAACTTATAACGACTTTACAATAAGACAATACAATTAAATTAATATCAAAATAGCTCAGCGGGAACAGTACCCTCAAATCAAGGGGAGAATTTGGGTGTCAATCCATCATAACTCTTGTAGACTCTCATCCTTGACTCTCAAACTTTAAATTTTGAAAAAAAAATTGCAAAAGTATAACAAAAGTATTTATTTGGACCTCCATACTCTAGGCTCTAAGCCCATTATCTGACTAAGTATTTTTTCAAGCGAAGTTCGCTCTCAATGTGTGTCATATGGTCTGCTAATGGAGTAATCTCAACGAATTTTTTTTTCTACGAAAACTGTTCGTGCACTCGAATGTCTGAAGATGCCGAAAGTCGAAACCCGGGTTCGTAACTGACAAAATACATGGAAGTGTACAAAATCTCAATAATTCAAATTTGATATCGAAATTCCATCAATCACCCTCAGTCGATGTCTTAAATTATAACAATAACTGGTATATAAGTATATAAAATAATTAAAAAATATGTGTACACAATCTTTACTACCAAGAATCATTTCCATTAAAGCTGTGCGCTGTCAGTTATGGACCCTAATAAAACCTAAACTTAACAAACAAAACCAGGGTGTGTCAAATCATGAATATCTTGTTACAATTTTAACTCCATATTCAGTTGACATAGCTACGTTAGCTCTGAATTTACAAATTTAATCTAAAAACATATCGATCATTACTCAGACATCTCCAAATAACCCATATTGACACAATGGGGAAAGTAATATACAAATGTCAACCATAAATCAAATATTATTGATTTGTAGCTGAGTTGTATTCATTTTATAAACACGTGCTTAACAATTAGGTAATTCCTGAGTATAGTCAGTAAACGGATAATTTATTTAGAAATATCATTTTACTTAGTAATAAATATCAAAACTGTGTTTAATTCTTTATAATTAGTTTATCTGTTTTAGCATTTTTTAATTTATTGCATATTTAATTCGAATTTCATATTTTTATGATTGTCTGACAATGAACTGGACTCTTCAAGACATATATATTAGCAGACAAAAATACTCTGCTTCCCTATTTATTTGTGAGCAATTATTTTCTTGAAATAAACACACGAAAGGTAAAATTATTAGAAAAAATTCTTGATAATTCAATAATAAATGAAATCACTATCAAAACTAATATGTAGGGTTGAATTTCCAATTAATTTTATTTTGCCTGCTTAAATTCATAAATAAAAAAACGTTTGCAATCATACGACGATTTATTATTTATATTCTCTGTGTTGAATATTTTATGTGTAGCTCAAAACACTTACTCTTTAATCAATGTAACGCAAGCGACATCCATGCTTTAACCTTTGTAAATTCACTGTCGAAATAACAAAATTATAAATAAAGCTGTAAGTTGGCACAACAATGTCTTCATTAATAAATATCAAGCAACTAATTAAAAGTGTACAATGCAGAAAGTTTAATATGGTCTAAAACGGAAAACTACAGCGTAACTAAGTTTGGCCATTGTTTCACTAAAAGCGACGCCCGATTAAGCTTACATTGAACAACCCTGATTACGGAATTTACAACTGCTCTTTAAACGGTGGTACATGGACAAAAATTATGGTTTTCTCTTATTAATTATGTCTTATAAGTCACCGTGGAGGTTTTTGATGTCGAAAATTCGCTACCGCCTATCTCATCCTTAAAACGGGACGTAGCTAGAGCGATTAGTTAATCACGATTTCTGTCTTAGCCCTATCCTTCTATCCCAAGTGTCTTCGAAAAAGAGAATTTTGAGCAACTATGTAACGCAGAACTTCTCGTAGAAAAAAACTTCTAGTTAGATATCTATATTAGTAGAATATATTCTCCACACTGGGAGCGGACTTGTAAGAAAAAGTCGCCAAATATCAGCAAATCCAAGTTCAATAAAATGACTTTAGCTTCGGTTGGCACACGTTTCATAAGTTGATTTTTCAATGAATTTGCTGATTCCTATTGGACAGCATGAATGTATTTGCTGTCGAAAATTCTCTATCACACATCTGATCCTAGAAAGGTGAGTAAAAAGAGTAATTAGCTAACCAATTTTGATGTCTTAGTCTTGTCATTTTATTACTCTCTCCAAAATAAAAGATTTCGAGCGATTGAGTAACAAGATTTTTTTTTTTAAGAAAAATATCTAATGTGATAACCTTCATTAAGAGTCCTAATGTTTCACTTGGCAGTTGACATGGTTAAAAAAAATTCGATGGATATTTCAGCATCACGCTATGTATATTCAGACTAAAAAATATATACTTTATTATAGTTCTGATGTGAATCTGAAATAGCTTTTAACAGTATTTGTAATTAAATTAGAAGTACATATGCTGCTATTTTTTCCAAATTATAATACATCTCTACAAAGTTAATTCTGATAATCTCAATGGAAACCAATTTGGAAAAATGATTTTTCAACCGATTTTTAATTTGGATCCAAAGGCATGAACATCTGTATTGATTTTATTTCTTCCTACGCTACTCAGTTCCGTACACCTTTTTTATTTCTTTATCCTCCCCGGAGAGCGACTGATTAACAACTAGTTCTTGTCAATTACGTGCTTTCTGTTATATAATTTATTAGTATTCCACACGTTAAAAATTTCCAATTAAAATGTTATATGGATTTATTCATTTCATTTCGATAGCAGAAAATATCGTATACAACTTATTATATCCAAAACGTTTAATGGTCATTGGTATATGTATTTATTTCTAACTTTAGTAATTTAATGCGCTACTTTTGCCCAACTGCTAAAACAAAGCGAAAGATTTCTAGAATTGCCATTATTTGCTTTGTTACCGATATTCTGAAATTGATTCATGATTTCCAATAACGTAAAAGATTTGCTGCGTAAAGTTTTTTTAGCGTATCTTAGCTTTATTGTAAAAGAACGTTCAATTTATCTTTAAATAAAGATATCGTAATATAGTAAATCGATTGTCATGGTCCGTGGTGCAGTGGTCAACTTCGTTGTCTACAGTTGCGGGTGTCTCGGGTTCAAGTCTAAATACAAACAACTTATAAATCGATTTATAGATTTTTCTTCGTAGACATGGATCTTTGTCATGTTTTAAACTCCCTCCCACCTAAACAATCCTAAAAACAGGGCGCAGCGAGAGCGATTATCTAACGACTAGTCCATTCCTCCTATTCCTACTCTCTTCGTTATCATTACATTTGAAAACTGCTTGTTTTTTCCTACTCATATTAATCTTTTTAAATCAAGTTTAGCATGTGAAGCCATCTCTCAGTTTCTTGACTATTTTATGAGGGGGCAAAGTCTTAACATCCGTTTCTAGCATATAACTAAGAACTGTCTTACTTAAGATTCTGTCAGTTGAATTCTTTCAATGTGGAAAAAAATAACAAAACTCCTTTAAGAATACTGATTAGTGGTGTTCAGTAAACAAAAGTGTTCAGTTCTTATCAGAAACTGTTGGTTATTAAGAGTTTCTTCGACGTACCACAGACATTGAAAACTGTAAAGGAATTAATGAGAACTCATTATTTAGTAAGTAACGTATTCAATAATTGCCCAGTAAGAAATAATAAATGGTCAGTAAATGCTTATGTTTGGTTCAGTAAAAAATTGTCAAATAAGTAAAGGTTAGATCTTATTAAAAATCTGACCGTTAAATTTAATAACTGACGATTTTAAAATATGAATGACCAGGTGTTTACCGACAGTTTGTCGAATTAGTTAATATATTATTTATTATTGACCAAAAATAACTGCAGGCCATATTTTAATATCGCTCTTGACTACGATAATAAATTTAAGTAATTATAATAATACGTATTTATACAATACTTAAATTTATACATATATATATATATTAAGTTATTATTTACTGTTAGTAAAGTGGTTGTACAATATAACAGTGATACGAAATATTTAGTGGTTGCGGCTATATAAAACAAATTCAAGGTAATTTTTTGTATCTCCCCATCCTCCAAATCATTATTCTTATTGGAAAACAAAGATAACGTGTAAGAAAATACTAAGGAAATTGCACGGAAATCTACACAAAAGTAACAATTCAAATCAATATACAACATTGGGCTACTTAGGCTTTTAAACCTTTAAATGATCTGTGAAATAGGTCAAAAAAAATTAAAAATTTTGCTATTTGTAAATAAAATAGTTTTACATTTAATTGAAAATTAAAAATTCATTATGGTCTACGTCTTCTTTGTATAATTAATCATAATTTGAAAACCTCGTCAATTTTACCATCGAAAAAGACGATATTACAGTATAGTATAGTAACAATTCGTACAGTATAGTAACGATCCGAGTTGCATGACTGTACCGTATACAACCGTTTTGTTTCAAACAGCACTGAAACACGTCTCGAGCCTGTTCTGCTATGAAGGATTTCGATTCTTGTGTCTTTCGATAATTTCAAATAGTTTGATTAGTATGTCAGGTTTTACACACAAATTATTACGTAAAACAGTTACTTCAACCATATTTCACTCTTTGAAATTATCATTTCACTTTATAAATGCGTTTATATGACAAAACCCACACGGTAACGCAATGTGACTGCATGAGATCCAAACGGATTTTTTTAGCATGAAAACGGGAAGGTTAAAACAAGTTAAATATTAAGTTATAGTCACTGACCTAATAACTGCAGGGTGGAATTAATTAAAGTATTAGATAAACTGCAGTGAATTGCCATCAAAATAAAAAAGGATTAGTCATAAAATACTAGATACACCTTTACAGTATTCAATTAAACTCTACAGCTTATAATATAGATCGTGGCCACTCCTGCTCACTTTTACGACATCGTGTGTTACCATCGTAAAAAATACATAATACCCAAACAGTATTCGTATTAAATATCGCATCGGGAAAATAAAAGTATAAGGTAGAAATTGTTTTCGTGGAAAATAATGGGTTTGCTTTGATTGATAGTATATATTTATTATCCACGATGACTCACTGCTGAAAGTAATTACTGTGATCAACTTAACCAGTTTGTGAAGATAATAATATTATAAAAGTGACAATGTTAACTTATTTCAGATATCAGTACAATCATTTCAGTAACATAATCGAGAGTATAATGACATATCGCAGTTTTTGATGGTTTTCTGTTTTAAATGTCAACATGTATGCAATTAAATACTTTACGTGCTCGTTGAAAATATAGTGATAGCACATAATCGAATTAAAAAAATATTAAGTCTTATTGGTATTTTTTGTATTCCGGCAGAAAGCATGGTATGACTATACCTCTTCGATACCAAATCTTATGATTTGTATACCAAAAAGATTATTATTTATAATGTACAAAAAGTCTTTTTAAATTGGGAGAAAGAATACTTTGAAATTAAAAATAATAATGCTTTGAATACTGTTATTGCAGAACTTGTTTTTATAACTATATTTAATGCTTTCTGTCATTCTAACATCAATATATATATATCTATTAATATAATATATTACATAATAAATTAATAAGCTAAGTAATATGTATCTGAAAGAAGCATTTCCATATTATATTTAGTCTCTAAAAGGGGTCCCCTTTCATATAATGTCATATAAAAAAGACGTAACACCTTAATTATTTTGTTAAACACATTTGAAAGTCAACTACAATTAGGTTGAAAGTTATATTTCATATTTATTGTCTGACGTCCGTGACGCAGTTGGTAGCGTCGTTAGCTACGGTTACGGATGTCTCGGGTTCGATTCCTGGTGCGGACGGTTTTTATAGATTGATCTTCCAATCGATTTATGGATTTCTGTTCGTTGTATGAGTCCTCCCTCCCACCCATCCCATCCTCACGGGGCGTAGCGAGAGCGATTAGCTTACCACCAGTCCTGTCATAGCCCTATCTTTCTATCCCTACTCTCTTCGAAAAAAGAGAGGTTGAGAAACTGAGAAACAAGCAGTTCTCGTAGAAAAATTCTGTTAAGATGCTCTATTAGAAGAACATATGCTTCATATTGGGAGCGGACATGGAATAAAAAATAAATTAACAATAACTCAACCAGCCATGTATAGATATTCTATATATGTTTTGGCGCCATCACTGCTCACTTCAACAGACTTTTCCTAATTAAGATTGATATAAATTTAAATTGATAACTTAGTTATTCCACTAGCTGTGTTACCAATGTCATTATGAAGATTCTTCTTAAAGAAGCGAAATGCGTTACATAATTAACAAATCCAGTGGTATAACTAAATAACTAATCTATCAATTTTAATTTCATATGAAAAACGAATTTCCACAAAGTTACTGCCGAATCCATCGCAAAAAAAACATACTTTCATTTATTGTAAAAAATCGAGTTATGCTCAACATTAAGTGGCTACGAGGGTGACTGTTAGACGATGACTGAGGCTCCAGCCATCGGTAGAGTACTTGCAATCGTCAAGGAAAAGATTTTTTTTTTTTCATTTTAAATTATTATTAAATAGCGCGAAAACGTTTAATTTCAACCATCAGGATGATAAACGAAAATTAAATTTATATCTGAATTTATAATATGATAAAATGTTAGACAGTTTAATGAATTTTAAATATATTGACAACCGCCTTTCATGAAGGATTAATACCTAAAAGTATTAAACTTATTAATTCCAATTAACGTGATAATATTCACCCATCAAACGAGAATAATTTAAACAAAATTTATAATGGAAAAGATTATATTTTATAATAATTTTATACGTGGTAAAACTATGCAAAAATTTATAGAAAATTATAATTTCCACGGAATAAATGATAAGCGTTGAAATTGATCTACTTAGAGAAATAAGCTTTTATTCATATAAAAATTTGAGCGAAAGCTCTCAGCTTAAAAATTCACATTTTCACGCGGAGATTTGACATAACTTTTTAAATGGTTTTTAAAGTTTAATCGTCATCGCAATTTATGAATAAAGAAAAAAAATTATAACTCAAGGTCAAAATGTTTTGCTCGTCTCTTAAAAGGCTACTCTACACGTTTCAATACGTTCCCAGTCAAATAATATTTTCTATTATCGTTTTTCTTAACAATAATTTTATTTAAGTTGCGTATTTCTTATCTGATGTTACAATTTTTCGTCGGATTAGTTTGCAAATTATTTATGAATGTATAACCAACTTTAAAAGAACAGTAAAACTTAATAAAAAAAAGTAATGTAAAAATAATTTGATGTTATTCAGATATGTATCTATACTAGGGCTTACGATTCCAAGATCCTAGTCAATGAGTCAATCCCGTAATACCGATTTAGTCTAAATATTGATCCTGAGATATCAGGATTCACTGAAAATGTTAGAAAATAATTCATATCAAATTAAATAGTTTATGATTAACTACAATGTGTACCTCGGTTTGTTTGTGTACAGTTTGTTTTTTTGAGATTTTTTTATAACGGCCGAATATAATAGTATTTCTTGTTGCTCTATTTTTTAAAAAAATATATTCAGTATAATTCTACTTTAAATACCAGTCAGAAAACGTGCGAGAAGACAAAGTCTGTCGTACATTTCAAAAATATTTATAGAATCGTTATTTTCAATAAATTTCAAATTCCGTCCGCATCACTTTCTTAAAAATACTTTGTTCTACGATTTTGCCTTAGACATCAAATCTCGATAACCTAAAATAAACCCTAAACGGCTTGAAGCAAATAAAAGTATTTCTGAAAAAGAGGTGTCAACTCTTTGCGTAGACAGGCTTGAAAACTTTACCATTTCCGTTTAAATAAAAGTGCAGTATTGTAAATAAATACTTTGAGAGTGCAATTATTAAAATAAAGGAACATATTTCGACGTAAGCGACGGAAAACAATTAATGATAATCAATCCCGGAATTGAAAAATCGTAAAAGACTCTGCTATTTGGATGTTCTATTATGCACATAAACATACCGAGGTACAGGTTGTAGATAATCAGAAAATATTTTATTCTAAATATTATTTATTTTTTAACATCAGCTATTGAATTTTGGGATTGATATTTAGACAATTACGGTATTGACTAATTGACTAGAATTCCGGCATTGAATACCCTATTACTTAACTTCCAGCATCGGTGTATTGATGAACTCAAATTTTAAATTTATAAAAATATACATTTGTTAATTTGGATCTTACCCTTTAATACGGTATTTTTAATGTTCCGTGCTTACTCGATTTACAAATTGTAAATTTTGTTCTGCTCTAATTGAGCTCAAAACTCGCAACTTTGTACAACTTAGTTATAAACGGCCATAAATTCATTAAGATTAAACGTCTGGGTACTGCGACAGACCAAACCCACAAAGTCGCCAGATTAAAGCAATCGATAATTTGATTCAAGCTTAATTGGAAATATTTATTTAGAATACGTACGTATATTTTAAACATAACTTTAAGCATCTAATGAACAAACGCTGAACATTTCAATACCAACTAAAATACATACCAAATCAGATTATTTTATTGTCTGGGGAGTGATCCTCGAAATTGGATATTGGAAACGCATGCGATATTAAATTACTATCTCTCAAAACTATTTATTATTGATATCAAATTAAAATTTATAATTTCGCTATCCACTCACTGAATAATCAATTTCAATTTCATATTTGAATCAAAATTTCACGAAGCTTCCATTGATTTCATTGAAAACAATTAATCATGACAATGGCCAATACTATTGGACCATCGTTCACTCTGTTATTATTTGTGCTTAGATATATATACTGTTTAGAAGATATAGACAATATCACTTTATCTCACGTATTCAAACATCATAATGTTTATTTAAAATGAAATCATTCAAGGTAATAATTGTGTTTTTAGAAAAGTAGCTGACGTGGTGTCATTAATTAGTCGTTAAAATAAGTGTATTGAAATTTTACTGATTATACGTTATTACATGGGCTTCTTGTAATGGTTTCAGTAAGAGTGATGGGTTAATATTTGTTTGGTCGCTTATTTTAATTTCCCACCCGCACCTTATACGCGATAAGCTTACCACTAGCTATTTTCTAGCCATATTATTCTTACTTTGCGCTCTCAGAAGTAAGACGTCGCGCGACAGACTTACAAACAGTCATCACTCTAATTTAAAGTAAAGGACAATTTATTTACCACCAAGTACTTTCTTGGGGCAAACAAATTCAGGTACTTGGGGGTACACATCACGGGAGATGGCAATCCGATTAGGAATAACTGAAGCAACCTTTAACTCAATGCGGAGAGTCTGGGACTCACGGTTGTAATTGGTCAGAACCAAGTGCCACTTATTCAACGAATGCATTCTCACGGTGCCGTATATTGTGCTTTGAAAACAAATGCTTGCGGCCAATACTAGGGGTATGGTGGTTTGATTTTGTCAGTAACTCGGAGGTAAGAAAGTGGACGGACCAGCCTCTTATTACGCCCAAAATAAAAAAGCGACGATGAACCTGGCTTGGACACGTGCTGCGGGTGCCCCAGGGAAGCTTGAATCCGGTCTGTCTCTTCTACCAACAGGATGGATTCCGTCGCCCTGGATGGCCGCTGATGACCATCCATAGGATGTATTTGGTAGAGCTAAGGGATGCCGGGATAACCTGGGAGGAATCGAGGTTACTGGTGGTGGACAGAGAAGCTTGGAGGAATCGCGTGATGACCATATGCTCAGAAAAGGGAACGGGTATGGTTTAAAAAAAAAACAATTTGTTTTGTACCACTTACAGATTTTTATAATGATCAGGGTTGGTTTTACTCATCGCTAGCATTATCAAGTGTTAATAATTAGTAATAATCGTCGAAGTAGTATAAAACAAATCGTATCATATTTTTAAAATATAATACCTTTCCACCATAAATTGACAGTTGACACCTGAAACGTGAGCTATCATTCTGTTGAATCAACAATTAAAGATATTCAACAAACTCATTCATGTAATGTTAATTTGAAACTTTTTGTAATTTTGTGGTTATAAATTTAAATAAAAGATTAACCCGTGAATTATGCGGTCTCAAATTGTGACGATTGTTTTAAAAATTTTGAGAATATGCTAAATTTGTTTCAAATTTAAAATTATAATTTCAGAGCGCTCCGGACAGATCATGGTGTTTATGTATTTAGTATATTTATAATAAATTCAAATTCGCGTGGAATAACAAAATTACAATTATATTTTAATTTAAATTTTATATCTAAAATTTAATGCCTGCTTAACCTTCGAAAATATTATTAAATTTACTTTCATATTACCATTCATCTTACCATTCTTGTCAACATTACGCACCTGGCAAAATAATGTGATCTTCAAAATAATAACTATTTTTTAAAAACATAACTATTGGATAACATTTGATATTTTACGAGAACTGATGTGGATGTCGAAAAAGGGAGTATAATTAAGCTTATTAAGAATTTTATTTATTTTTATAAACTCTTTAAGTTCTCCTTGTAATATTATAGTCATAGTCAAAATATTGAATCAATAATATCTAGTTAACGCTCCGTATTCACTAAGGGACAGAATGTCCCGCGACACACGACTCACAGCATAGAGTATACGTGACGCTGCAGCGTTTCCCACTGTCCCACAAGGTCGCACGTAACATAGTGCGGCATTTCTACGTAACGCAAAAGACAACACGTGAGATTTTGGCAAGTGTACACGTGTGATTTCAATTATAAATGTATTTATGATTTGAAATTATAAATCAACTAAATATCACGGAACTATGTATGCCTTAAGAATATATTTATTTTCATATAATGAACATTTATGACTAAAGTTTCCACATTTTTGAGGTTATCATAAATATTTGAGGGGAGGTGTCAAAGTAACATCATTTATTTCATACTTTAAATATAATCGTAAAAATCGTAGCCAAATATGTCACGTTTTCATATTGATTATTTTGTTTCAGTTCAAAATGCTTCAAATTCTTGAGAGGTTGTAATTTTATAGGTTTAACATCACAATATATTCTACAATATTCATAACTTGTCGGGTGACAGCTGTGTACAGGTAAAATACGCGGCACTGTTCTCACAGCACCGACGCAAATGCCCCACCTCTAGTCACTCATAATGTTGCTCATTTTGTCCCTTAGTGTAACCGCGGCTTAAAACTCAATGCTTGACCTGCAGACGAGTAGTCAATCACTATTACTGTATCATTCATATTATTCTTGTATTCGTACTCTGTTTGAAAAAAAGAGAGATTGAGAAAAAAAGAAGAAGCTGATAGAATGAAATTAGAAGATTAAATTGAAGGGATTCTCCCCTCAATCAGTTTATTTTGCGACACAAAAATAAATACCTGACAGAGCTTTGGTCAGTTAATAATGGTCGCATTACAATAATTAAAGGGTCCCTCACATTTCAGTCACCCTTTCTTTCCTCGGCAAAGGCTCAGATTAAATAATAACAAAGTGTAGGTATTTCTACGATTAAAATAAATATTTAATGCCAGGATTTATGACTCTCATTATTAATTAAATCTGTGACCCAGATATGCGTATACTTTGGAAATGGCCCCAGGGAAAATGGACCGATATCACTTGTGCCAAATTATGTATTTTTCTTTCGTTTATTTGCTTGTTTTCTCGGGACCAACCCAACCCTTTAGGACTTTTTTCTTTTTTATCTTGTTAAATATTCAGCTAATTAATATTGTATCGCGTAAGTTATTTCCTACAACCATATCCCACTGGAGGAGTGTCAGTGAGCGAAGGCTCCCTGTTGGATGGAGGTAAGCGATGGGTAAACAATAAAATAGGAAATAAATTGTTATAGGTGTACCAATTTAATTTGGCCGCTACAAGGATGCCACCGTCATGTTATGAATGTTGCCATACTCAACCAGAACTTAAATTTCAATAGATTCTTAAACTGATATTTTAGAGTTGGTTATTAAAATTAGACAAGATATTTATTTTGTATAGAATTTTAATTGGAAAATTTATTCTAGGCTTACAATTCTAGCTCCAAATTCGGCGGCGGCCAAGTAATGTTCGTAATACTATAGTTATAATTATGTAGACATGAACTTTTAATGCACGATACATCTTTGTACTGAAATATGCAAGACAAAGACGACAAACAGCTGTTTAAAACCGTTTTATTATTCTAGTGTAAAATAAGTGTAAAAAAATAGCAATTATTTAAATATATTTAATAATGATTTGGTCTTTTTTTTCTTTATTTTTTTTATTAAATTTTCAAATTTTTAGTTTGCATGCAACACTATTATTTTTTATGTTAATTTATTGTTTAACGAATTAAAGCAGTATTAATAAAAAAAACCTAATATTTCTTAAGGTTTAATGTGTGGTGGATCATCAACATGATGATTTACGAAATATTATACTTTTCAGAGTATTTGTGTCGAGTCATCAATGTAGACGAGGCAAATTGGCGAATAACATTTTATTTATCAAAAATAATAATAATAATTATAAAAGTAAACGCACTTGAAAATATTGTCAGCAAAATCAAGCGATGACTGATATACGACGCCAATTCTGCATACGTAGAGATAAAGGTGAATGCTCTGAAAAGACAAGTCATAATTACTAAAGCAGAACAAAAACAGGTATATATGGACGTCCAAGGGAAGGACGGATATTCAGTAATCGCGCCTGGAACTGCAGATATAACACGTCATCATCTCATACGAACAGTTAAATTGTATCAATCATACAATAGTTGGAACTGTATTCCTAAAAATGTATTCAAATTATTTCATATTAATATAACTCACATTTAAGCAATATATAAATGTTCATATATAATATTTTAATATAAAACATTTTCAATTTTGAAAAGCTGAATATTAAATTCTTCTATGAACAAGCCTATAACAATGTGAAAGAGGATTGTTATAAAGTATTAATATGTTGTACTATTTGTTGTCAAATTGAAAAGCCTTCTACGAAAAAGCCTAATGCCTTTTTGTTGAAAGCATTTCAGTGGAAAATCAATGAGTAAAATTACACATTTGCTTTGAAAATGCAGGGTCGGTTTTTAGTCAACATTTTTCATATAGAAATAGTTTTAATATTCTAAAAGTTATGATGAAAATTCTGAGTAAAATTTTCTGTAGATGTTACGTTTTCCAACAATTTAAACTGTGCTTTTCATACTTGTGACGAAAGCTTTTAATTAAAAGTTTTTACATTTTATTTTTTACGGCAAAGGTTACAAAACGGTTTAATTAATAATAAGAATTTATTGACACATTTTTTTATGGAAATTAAAAATGTAGTATAATTCATTTGAACTTGTTGTTTGTATAAAAACTTTACTAGACTACAGTAAGCAATCAAATTTTATTTTTTTTTAATGTGATGTAATGATGAAGCTTAAAGCCTTTTTATTATGCTTATTGTTCAATTTATTTTCTTTATTATGATAGAAAATGTTCGAATATAAGACATTTGATCAACTATTCGTATAATTGATAAAATCAAACAAAATTACTTAGATAAAGTTTTGTCGCTAATAACACAGGCTTCGCCTAGTGACATCTTCAGGCATTAATATTAGCGGATGAACTTTAACTGACAATTAGTAAATGTTTTATATTGACTTTATATAATAACAATTAAGAAAAATTATGATCTCGAAGTCTAAGAACTGTATTTATGGTGATATGTATTAATTCTAACAAAATCTTATCTAAAACAAAATTTAAACGATTCGAATTTGATATTTAAATTTTATCAAGTACCGTCAGTCAACATCTTAAATTATACAAAACTAGAATTTTGAAAACGTTGATTAAGACATTCCTTATCACGCTATGTCACAAGCAATTAACTCGAGTATGCGCCATGTAACTTTGCACTCTAAGATCACAGGATCCATACAGGGATCTAGAATCCATACTCTGTAGCATGCTCTGTTTGTTATAAAGAAAACGTAAAGTGTATTGAAAAGTGCAAAGAAATACGGAATTTACTCTACATATATGGATCTACTACAAGGACTACCAGTGGCCTTTTCTTTAACAAATTCATTTATATAAACTATTAATACTGCATTGTTTTTATTTTTTTTTTATATATAATAAGCACTAAAAGAAATAGGGTAACACTGTATTTAAAAAAAGCTATATTTTCTATCATAACAACTTCCTATTTCATATTTTCTGATTGATTCAGTAATTTAGATACACAGTTTTTTTAAATAACTACAATTTATTAAACGCCATCTTTCCATTTAAGAATCATTTGTTTACACAGAATTTAGTTTAATAAGTATGATATAAAATAGTTTAAAAGTTTTATTTGTATTATTTCATTTTAAAAATAAACACACTATTTGTTTTGTATTACTTTCACATTTTAAAGTGATCAGAAAGTAGGAAGACAGGAGTGTGAAAGTAGTACAAAATCGTGTTGAATATAATGAAATTTTAAAATATAATTCATATCCACAAGCAATTGACAGCAACATTTGAAAACTATGGATTTATGTTCTTAGGCATGGATGTCTGTGGTGTCTATAATTCCTCTCCCACCCATCCGATCCTTAAAACGCGGCGTAGCGAGAGCGATAAACTAACCACTAGTCCTGTCCTAGCCTTATCATTCCATCAATGCTCGCTTTCAAAAAGAGAGTTTGAGTAACAGAGTAAGCACACAGTTTTTTTAGAAAAAAACTTGTGGTAAGATACCGGACATGGTATTTTTTTTTTAATAGTAACGCTAATAAAAAAGGTGAAAAAAGAATATAAAGCTCAAGAAGAATGCGATAAATTCAGTCTGATAAACTAATCGTCAGTGAATTTTTTACATTATATAATTTCGCTAATTGTTATAAATCACCATGTCCGGTGCTGGCTAGAAGTTTTCTAGTTACCGGAAGTGACGCGTGTAAATGGCGGACCCTAATAGCCATACCTAGAAGAGTTAAATCAGGGATAGACATTAAGTACTATTGGATAGGTTAGTGGTTCGCTACTTTATGTAATGTGTTTCCTTTGTGCCACAGACATAAATATACAATTATTAAATAGACTGGAGTTTTTCGGCGAGAATATAATATGAAAATATTACCTTATTTTTTTATTGTACACTAAAACTAGGGCTTCCAATCCTGGGATCCCGGTCAATTATTCAATCTTGCAATCCCGGAATTGTCATAATATCAATTCCTGGATTTCAAATTATGCGCTAAAACATAATTCATACTTCAAATTAATAACTACTATTCCGAAAGAAAACACTAAATCTAAAAAACGACAAATAGTTTTAGATGTACCAAATTTAACTTGGCCGCTAGTGAGGGTGCCACCGTCACATTTGAAATGTTGCCATACTCAACCAAAACTGAGATTTCAACGACGGTTATTAAAAATAGACAAGATATTTATTTTGCATAAAATGGCAATCGGAGAAATTTATTCTAGTTCCAAATTCGGCGGCGGCCAAATAATGTTAGTAATACTATAGATATACCAAAATGTTCATTATTTTAAAGTCTAACATATGAAACAACACAGTTATTTTTATAAATTATACCTTTACTTAAAAGAAGTTGTGTACAAACAAACTAAATGAAAAAGATATAGCATTTCAAACATTTGAAAAACTTCAACATCTAATTATGTAATCATGACTAATATGTTTCATTTTCTAGAACAACGATGATATATAAATCGGTTTGTACATGTATACAGTTTTTTTTTAAATACCTATAACATCCGTTTATAACCAATTTGAAACGGATCACAACGGAGGACCGCTTCTTAAATGGATGTAGGACAATACTGTAAATTCGAATTGAAGGACATGTCCTCTTTTTCGATATCATCCGGTAAAACCTACCTTAATAATGCAATATTAAACTATTTTGTTTATTATGTGCGTCTATTTTTTTGCAAATAACTGGCTGATTTCTAATGAAAAAAAACCATTTCAATGCCCAAATTTTTTTATATTATCTATGTAATGTGTTTCAATTGAAATAATAATGGACTCAAATTTTAAATATACAATTTAAAACGAAAAATTACGCTTAATGATCAATCTCGGGATCCCGGGATTGAGAAATTTTGAATCCCGAAATCCCGGGATTATAAAGAGAGCCCAGGATTGAATGCCCTAATATAATCCATTTGTAGGTTTAATCCTTTTCGCCGTACGACAGTGCTAAATAATCTAAATTTTAAGCAGGCACACGAGACTCCAATTCATTTTTAATTAAGCTGTGTTTGTGTGCAAATGTATATTTTTTTAAATTTACAACAAAACCAACATCCTGATCCATCAAAGTATGTATGTAATGGAAGAAAAACAATGATAATGATAAAATATTGAAGTATTTAGTTCTACAAGTATATTACATGATATTCGTTGATATCTATTTCAGTTTCAAGCCATCGTTTGAAATATTTTCAAACTCATATACTGGCTTAGAAGAGATATACTCTGGCACCTGATGAAGACTCAGAAAAACCGTATACGTGCGTGAGGTGGTTTGATTTCATGAGGAACTCGGAGATTAGTAAACGTACCAAGCAGGACTATGTTACATCAATGGTTATGAATAGACGTTGGAACTGGCTGGGTCACGTGTTGCGGATGCCTCCGGAGAGCCTAAATCCTGCCTACATCTTCTTCCGACCTGTGGGATTCCGGTGACCTGGAGATCGTCAGGTACTATCCACAGGATGTACTCAGTGGAGCTGAGGGACTCTAGCATGTCATAGGAGGAAGCAAAACGACTAGCCGGTGACAAGGAAATCATTGAAGTGCCTAGTGGTGACAGTATGCTCTATATAGGGACCAAAAATGGCCATAGAATAATACACTATATCATATAAATACCTATTCTTTTAAATTTAATAAATTTAGTGATTTTATAGAACGTGTTCAATGTTTAATGTTCTTCGGATTTTAAAATTACGTACTGATTTGCCTTGATCTGGTTTTAAGTTGGAAGCTAAGTTAATTTAAAAGCGATTAACTGACGCAAACAGAACTCAAACAAAACCACACTAAATCAAGTAATGTGACCATAGCAAACTTCCGCAAGCCGTACAAATTGAGTAAACGAACATAAATAAACTAACGTATTTCTCAGTAATATTCGTATTTAAAAAAGCTCTAATCAATCGATATTAGATTGTAACATTCTTTCACATGACAGTTCCTGAGTATACACTTAATCAGAGGTCGACAACCTTTTTACTGGACGGTCACTCAAAATAGCTTGTTTATGACAAAAGGTACTGCAAAATATTTTATTTGGGGGTGTTGTGAGGGTAAATGAAATTGAAAATAGATTTAATTAATCGCAAAAAAAATTATGTTATCCATATTTTTATAAAAAATATTGTATGAGTCAAATTAATTTTTTTTTACAACATTCAGCTATAATTTAAACAACCTAATTATACACACATTTACAAATTTAAATATTTTAAAAATAGTAGTGTGACATTTGGCATTTCTGAATGCGATGTAAAATCACTTTTTTCAACAATACTTTTCAGATTTGGAAAATGTGCTTAATTAATTTTAAGTAGCTACGTTCTCCAATGTTAATAAGTGAGCATGTAGTATTGGTGGACATAATAAATTTCTTCACTTGCGGTAATATATTTAAAAATAAATATTCATTAACTTTAATTCACGATTTTTCATAGGTTTAGCTGTTATTGATTGTATGACATTTGTTACTGTTTGTATGAAGTGATAGAATGGCATCAATTTTGTTCATAATATTTTTGGTGGATTATGCAGTGATATAATCGTAATTTCGGGAATAATTCTTCTTAATACCACAATAAATCCATGTATTGTGCCTCTTACTGTCGGTCGTAATTACAGTAAATTTTTTGAAAGGTAAATGATACTCTTTTAAATATTTTTTTTAATTAACAAAGTATTCTTAGCCTTTTTTGTCTATATAATGGTAGAATTTTGAGATTTTTTTCATTTGTGGAATGTTTTTCAAAAATCATCGTTGAAATGATAGACGATTAGGCAGTGTTTAATATAGTGGCGAGTGGTCTCCTTTATGTTTTGATGGCATTTCGGTGCTCGCGCGCTTCGGGTTTTCGACCTCTGCACTAAAGCTTACCAAATCCCTCAGGGACTGATACAATTTTTATTCTTCTGCTGCCAGCGAAAATAATGATCAATTAATCATATAAATAGTTTGACTGTTTACACCAGTTAGAATAAAAAACATCGAAGCGCTTACGTTATTATCCTATGTCACATGGTCATAAATTTTAACACACAACTAAATTTAGGTCATTCGGCTCCTTTGCTTGAATTCTGGAACGAATATATATTTTTAAATAATAAAATATGAAAACATAATACTGCGTTCTTAAATGCGAAATCTTGCATGAATTAAGTTAGTATTCGTCATCTTGGGTTTTGCAAAAGTTTTAAAGGGTTCCTCCGTCTGTATGAGACAGACTACAGAGATAAAATTCAAAAATTTTACTAATGAAACTGGTATTCATAACTGCCAATAACACAGAGCAAGTCGAAATTGCAGCAGTTGTTTGGGTTCCTTAAAGAATATTATAAATTTAAAGTGTTCTGAAGGCTGTGGATGTTTGAAGATCTCTGAATTAGACGAATGAACAAGAATTCAATAGTTAGTCGAAAATTGCTTATTCAGAGTTTTTACTTCGAAATAAAATAAATACCATCAACTAAAAACCAGATTAAAAGTAAATAGGATAAAGCGGTAAAGTCGAAAAAATATATACCTAAGAATACTTTCGAATAGATCTTGATTGGGTGAAATTTTCAGTACAACTTTACGACATTAACTTTTGCACTTTTCGCAGAAGTAGATAGATGTAGGTTAGATAAAATCAGAGAATAGTTGAATCGTTAAAATTTAGGAGTGAACGCCGTTCAAAATTTCACAGAGAAATTGAAAATGTCGAAGAAAATGAGCTCATTTGGCAGAGTAACGAGGGCTGAAAGTGAACGATATTTCTACGTTATTTGTAACGTTAAAGTTATTCGTTTTTTGCTGTTACAGATCGTTTGCAAATTTTTGTATTACACCATTCATACCCACTGCATTATGCTGTTTTATAATGGAATTAATACCATCAATTTGGGTAAGTTTGCCCATCGATCTATGATTGGCCCACTACATGTATAAAGATATTGTTATAATAACATGATAATACTAATGCCATATGAATATTTTTTAGTTAATCAAAGGTAACAACCTCTTGTGGTAAAAACCTGAATTAATCTGCAACATAATTTGTTTTATTGTTGAATTTGTAAACTGTCAGCTTCTGTATCTGCCTGTAAGCCAAATGCTGTATATTTTTTCCCATCTCAATTATGTACAGAATATATGAAAGCTTAAAGAAAAACTCCCAATACTTTAAAATCACTAAATTTATAATAATTACAGTGATTATTTATATCGTGAGCCCAATTTGGATGAAAGTTTTGCCCACCATGTTTTATATATATTTATATTACAATTATAATAATAAATCTATTTATGTTGATTAAATTTCATCTTAAGACTATAATTCATTTCTATGTAGAACAATACCACACATAAATCCAGTGGCGAACCATAAAAATACAAAAACCCTCAGAACTGGGCCAAACTCACTCAGATTGACCGTACTGTTAAAGAGGAAGGAGTAGGTTTTTCTCTCATTCAACGAAAATCGTTAATCGTTTTCCGTCGCCTACAAAATATGAAATGTCCAAATATTTTTTTTTCTTTTAATAATTGCATTCTCAGAGTATTTGTTTACACTACTGCACTTTTATTTAAATGGAAATAGTAAAGTTTTCAAGCCTGTCTAACAAAGAGTTGACACTGCTTTTATTTGCTTTACGCCGTGACTAGATTAGGGTTTATTGTAAGTTATCGAAATTTGATGTTTGAGACAAAATCGCAATACAAAGTATTTTTAAAAAGTGATCAGAAGGGAATTTGCAATTTATTTAATATAACGATTCTATAAAGATTTTTGAAATGTACCAAAGAGTTCGTTTTCTCGCACTTTTTTCCACTGATATTTAAAGTAGAATTATACTGAATATATTTAAAAAAAAATAGAGCAACCATAAATTCTATCTCGACACTACACTCGATATTTATAGTATGTTGCGGAAAGTCTGTTGAATACCACCATCCACAATACGGTGTATTCCGAAGAAAATATTCACACTGTAAAAATGCCATTGATTGAATTGGCATATTGGAATACTTCTGACGACCGTGTGATGCCGGTATAGCTCTCAACTATATTTTTTTATAAAGGTAAAAAGGTTTTAGTATTAAGTTCTTTTTGCCGAAGTATCATCAACTATATCCCATTATTCTTGTTTAACTTTCATCAATGAATTAGACAAAAATTTCTTAAAATATTTAATGCTTTGCTATTTTTCCCTCGTATACATGAGTAAGTATTCTCTTTTAGGGCAATTTGTTAAAAAGGTTAGCCACAAATTAATGTAATTTTGAATTGGATTTGGGAAAATATATCCTTTTTTCAGACCGTTCATGAAGCATATAACGAAGATTCAAACTATAAAAAAAACTAAATTAAGCCTTTGCCTTTAGGTATTCATTTATTTATTCGCTTGGCGTTTCTTTTGTTTTGTAACACGCACTATTTCATATTTCCATACGCCTTGCCCGTCAGTGTTTGCAATTATTATTTAGAATTAACAGACAAACCCTTTAAAACAAAGCATGTTCGCTTTACGCAAAATGTTGTGTGTAAGTCGGTTCTAGGCATGAGTTTAATATGACAGCCTGTCTGCTCATAGAATTGGGTTGAATAATTAACTTATTACTTACATTAATCAAAGATGTCTCTCGGCTTGTATCTCTCGCAAATTTTGATATTTAGCCGAGTGTAAGAATATTATTCTGAATTCTTATTATTTATTTATCCCTACGCATCTGATTAATGAGAGATAGTTTATATTTCGACACTGTAAGATTGGTTCTTTGAATATCTGTTTTGACAAAATGTAATGCGGTTTATTTATTTTTTCTCACAAATGCTATCCACAACCAGTGTGCCGCGAAATAATCCTAGGTGTGCCACGGCACAATGTCACATAATATTACTGAATTCATCAAAAATTACAAATTAACTCTAGTTTAGTTATTTTTTTAGTTAATGCTCTTATCGAAATGTTTTTTTAATCCGGATTACGAAATTGAATGTTTGACAGGACTTGGAAGTACTTGTTGTTACCATGAAGTAGGCCTTGACCCATTTTACTTTGTAGAACACTAAATGTAGCCTTTGGACCAAAATGTTTACAAACTTTCTAAAATATAAACAGACTTGAAGAAACTACGCTATCGTCATTATTATAAATTAACTTATAGTTACTAAAATTTATAGTTAGTGTATGTTTAATATCCAGCAATTTATTCTGTAGACAACCTACCGTTGCTGAGGCATAGCCTCAAGACTTGTCCAAGATTAACGTCCTGACCATTAGAGGGAAAACCGCCGTTGGCGACTTGACACCTCCGAGCGCAGTACATAATTTAGATTTGGTACGATTGAGCCAACGACCGCCGCAAAGGGACCTCAATGAGCTAAATGCAAGCTGGGAAACTGGGTACTAGACAATTACAGGGTGGGCGTTCTTTGCCGAAGTTTATTGAGCAGATGTAATATTGCTATTGCCAAGGAGCCATATCACCCTACAGTAAGTCATCGACTTAAGTGAATTCTTACTTACTCGTTTAAAAAAAAAATAGTATTTTATTTTCATTTGGCTGCGTTTTATTTCTCTGATACGTTTTCTTACACAAACTATTATGTTCATACGAGAGTGAGAGAGGGTAAGATTAATCATAAAATATAAGAAATGTCATTATTAATGAAGACCAAAGATAATGTTATAAAACAATACTAAAAAGGTGAAAAGATGGCTGTCATCGCACGTGCTAATAAAATATATCATTCTCCGATTAGAACAATTATTTTTGATAAAGTTCGAATTATGGATCATGTAAAAACAGTCGACGTCCGTGGCGCAGTTGGTAGCGTCACTGGCTACGGTTACGGATATCTCGGGTTCAATTCCCGATGCGGACGGTTTTCATTGATTGACCTTTCAATCGATTTATGGATTTCTGTTCGTAGTCTGAGTCCTCTCTTCCACCCATACCATCCTCACAGGGAGTAGCGAGAGCGATTAGCTAACCACTAGTCCTGTCCTAGCCCTATCCTTCTACCCCTACTCTTTTCCAAAAAAAAAAAAAGAGGTTGAGCAACTGAGTAACAAGCAGTTCTCGTAGAAAAATTCTGTTAAGTTACCTCCATTAGGAGACCATAAGCTCCCCATTGGGAGCGGACATGGAAAAAAAAAACAATACATACCAATGCATACAATCATATACGAAGAAAATAAAAGGGCTACACTACAAGGCAAACAACACTGGACCAGTTCTTTAATAACTAGTTTGTACTTAAATATAACTATAAACGCAAAAATGATTATGTACATATCTGAATAAATAATAGTGTTTTATTAAATACATATACGAGGGCTCATTTTATTTTCACTCATCCTTCAAAACTAACATATCCTTTATCAAAATTTTCCCAATTTAAGTGTTTTTCGACTTACACGAGAACTTTCGGAACAAATTAACACGTAAGTTGAAGACTTACTGTATTTACAAAACGACTGAATTGTCTGGCGGAACAATATATGTTACTTATTTATTAGTTCAATTTAGTAGTGCAGAAATGTATGCTAGTTCAATTGTTCATAATTACAATTAATAAGGAAGAAGAAGTTTCTGTAAAACATAAAACTGATATAATTTAAGAGACAGCGACTGAGGGTGCTTGATGGAATTTCAATATCAAATTTGGTCATTTCGAGTCCATTCGTGCGCTCGAATGTCTGAAGATGCCGAAAAGCGAAACCCGGGTCGTTAGTGACCAAAATACATGGAAGTGTACAAAATCTCAATAATTCAAATTTGATAAAACTGATATTTTCAATATTTCATAAAAATATTAGGCATCACAGTTATTTATTGAAGACATTTTCATAAAAACAACATATAAATGTCCACATTTTTCAGTTCATTCATTTTACTACTCCCTGTCTATGACTCTATACAATTGTCCAAAGATGTATTTAAAAAAATCAGAAGTTCTTCAAATCGACACTCGAACACATACCGCACATATATTAAACATATTCTAAAAACTACAATAGCTCGGGCCGTTTGGAATGAAAATAACAAAGGTCTTATACAGCCAACTATATGCTATACCCATTTCTGAAAAAAATAAGTTTTATGACATTAACTGTTTTTATGCCAAAATCTTTTATACAAATACCAATGCACCAAATATTTTGAAATTTTTGAATCAAGTTAGATAAATTATCATCTCTTGATATCACAAACACCCATGTTGCAAATCTTAAATCAAAATTATATTAAATTGCCTTGTCGGGATTTGAATCCAGACTAGGTATTCCAACTATTAGACATTATCAAGTATTTGAAAGTCGAATAGTCAAACAGAAACTATTCGAATATATTATAGATATAGTTTCTGAAGCACGAAAATAATAGTAAAAAAATCATTTGAATAACTAATACACGTACCAATACCGTTCCATTGTATTAAATATTTAAAATTTGCAGCTGCGTCGGATTACTAGAACGGTATTTTTTTCAATTACAGAACTTACGGCATGTTGAAAGGGTTTTTTTAGCACCGAGTCATTCGTCAAACTTAAGTATTATGATAAAATATTGTAAAAAACCGCTACCTGGGGTATTCATTACTGTTCTTGAAATCTGGAGTAATTGAGATTTGGTCTTTCGTAAATTTTGTAAAAAATTTCATTAAAAATGAAGTTTGAACACTATTCGAATAGTTATCTAAATATTCGAATACCGAATAGCTATAAAATGGCAGAATATATTCGAATATTCGAGCTGAAAACCCTAATCCAGACCGATTTAATAGCTCTGCATATAATACTATATACAAACCAAATAAAAATTGTTCATCAATATTAAATGACAAGGTTGTTGAACTTCCTGCAACGCAAAACCAACCCATAAAAAGATTCGAATCACTTCCGAAAGAAACGTAATACATCCGATTCGTTCAAATATTAAAAAATACAAGAATCATTATTCACAACATATCTCGGAAGTGATTTACGTATGACTTATAACGTTATCTATAATAATAACTTATAATATATATATTCGCATTCATAATATAGTATTCCGTATGGTTAACAGCGTTACAAGAAAAGATGGTTCTTGATATCATAACGTGTAGGTACATTTTGTCTGCTTTTTTACGATACTCAGATGTTTTATGACGTTTTTAGAATACATAATACGAGTAGTGAGTCGTGCGGAAGTGAATCGTTGGGAAATATATCAAAATCCACTCGCCGATTACAATTAAGATTTTTAACGATTAAAATTTTCCAGGCCTATAAATATGCATATGTTTTGTTCGTAATTGAATCTTTCAGGCTTGTGGTGAAGTGATCAACGTCGTTTGCTTCGGTTACGAATCTCACGGTTTCGAATTCTAGTATGAACGGCTCATAAATCGATTTATGGATTTCTGTTCGAAATAATGAATTTTGGTGATGTCTAAAATTCCTTTCTACTACAAGTTCTGTCTTGTTCCTATCCTTCTATCCCCATTTTATTTGACAAAGACAGGTTGACCAACTAAGTAACAAGCACGTTTAGTAGAAAGAAAACTTCTGTTCTCAAAATGCTGAATAAAATTAATCTTCTAGTGTCAAAAATTTTTCTTTGGTGAAAATTTTTAAAGATTTTTTTGTTTTACGTTGGTAGCCCCACAATCACCCGCTGTGTGTATATAATACGGCACTCATTTCGACCCACAATAACGAAAAATATATTATATAAATTTACCCCTCAAATGCAGAGTTGCACACTGACTGATCTTTCAAACATTCACAATTGTGCTTAAAAAATAAGACGAAATATAAAATACGACACGTGATGCTCAGCACATTTTAGCAAGTTTTTCACCCGTACATATGTTGTTCAGGTAGAACTAACTATACAGCCGTTCTGCTCGCTACTTCTTGTATACTCGCGCAGTGCAATCCTGCATCGTCACTACTATTACATTAAAATAAATTACATAAAAACAGTTTATTTCTTTGCTACTTGTCTTTCATTTTAAACTCGTAATGCTGTCCTTTGCCAAAAAAATTATCCGTGCTTGATTTAGAGATTTTATTCTATATCAAATAAAAAAACAAATTACTAGACATAATAAACTGTGCTTAATATGAAAGTAAATTTATGGTTATATTTAAAGATAAATGAACGAGATTTCGGCAGATACAAGAATGCTCGAAGAAATAACGAAAATATAGCGACGAAAAAATGTAAGTATTAAATAATTCCAGATTGCGGATATATACTCAATATATTTATTAAATAACAGATATGTACTAAATAGTTATTAAATTTTATGAACGCTAGCAGCTATTTTACTGAAAGAATTTTACATTTCAGAATAACAGTTAAGTGATAGCAAAAATATGATACATACATATAAATTAGACTAACGTTAGCAGTCAGCTATTTTTTGTATATATTTCATAACATATAACAGATATTTTTCTTATTTCTTATCTTATATCATATTTTTTATCTATCTCTAAGGTATTCAATGATTCTAATTCACAACTTTAAAATAAAGGGTGTAGTGGGTTTATTTCCTTCTACTGGACATAGGAGGTAAAACACAAACGATAATAGTATTAATTACCATAACACTAGTAATTACTAGTATTTGGAGGTTAAAATCCTTCTAGTAACACAGGTAGTGAAATAAAGAAATTATCAATGCTTTTTTAATTATTTTTTTTGACAATTTGACAATTTAATGACGGACTCGTGAACGCCTTGTTGGCGCAGGAGCAAAAACTCTATTTTACAATTTTCAACATGAAAACCCGCATGTCTTCAATTCCAAAATCCCCGGATCAGAAAAAGCCTCCGAGATCGGATGCCCTATTAATGTCATTATTGATAGCTACCTATCAGCTTAATTTTAAATAGTTCTTTTGGAATCAAATACTCTCCAATTAATTACCTTATATTAAAAACGGATATTGAATATTGATAGTATGCCATTTTAACGTCTACAAAAACGTAAAACGTAACAACCGAAGTTTATAACTGGAGTACCCACATAACTTTTATGATACATCAATATGAATGGCAACTCAGACGAGATGACAATACTATGTGGAAGCATAGACACGGCCACAACTCGCAATACCGTCAGTAAAAACGAACGAACACTTTCTCACTGGCCGTCAGCCACGGTAAGGTCGACGGCCGCTCTATTCTTAAATTAAATCTCGTTAATAATACAAGTTAAGAACACGATTCCTAAAGTTCAAATAAGTATTTATTTTGCCAATTAAACGTAAGGACAAAATTCAACTTCCTTCTGCACTATTTGCAACTTATTATAGTAATTGATGTAAACCCACTGACTATGTAATATTTTTTATACGAGTAATTGACTTTTGAAGCCACATATTTAAATGTAATATTTAAATATTTTCCATTTAACTGTGGAAGTTGTAATATTTCAAATGGTGAACTCAAAGCGAGAAGCAAATAGCGTTTTCCTCGAATCTAACGTTGCTACCGGGAAAAGAGCGTCGTATTTTATTTTGAGGAGAAAAATACACCACCAACACTCACATGAATTGAATCAGAGAAAACTGATCGATGAATAAAATAAATCATACTTTTGATATAAAATGAATACATTTAAAAATAAAATTCCATCTCAACTCACAACACTGAGCATAATATATGGTCTCCTAATGGAGGTATATCAACCGATGCTTTCCATGAGAACTTCTTGTTACTCAGTTGCTCAAACTCTCTTTTTTTATGAGAGTAGGGATAGAGATATAACGATACGGCTAAGACAGGACTAGTGGTTAGTTAATCGCTTTTGCTGAGTCCTGTTTTAAGGATCGGATGAGTGGGAGGGAGTTTTAGACATCACAAACATTCATGATTACCAATAGAAATCGCTTGAAAGATCAATTTATGAAACTGTCCGCACCGGGAATTGAACTCGAGACTTCCATAACCGTAGCCAACGACGTTACCAACGTTACGACGTTACCACGGACGCCTATTAAATATATTATTTGTATTAATTAATCCCCAAGGAATCTTGTTATATAATATTTTCTATAAATTCGGCGATAACTTTTTGGAAGTTCATTTTTAATATGAAATTAAAATTGATAACTTAGTTAACATTAAATAAATTAATGTAAGAATTAAAATCATTGTTTACTTTAAGAAATAAATAACCTTGCGATATGGTCAGTCTGAAGATGCTTCTTAAAGAGGCGAAACACGTGTCACGTTTAGTGATAAACCAAATGGAATAACTAAGTTATCAATTTAAATCTTGTTATACAAGCTTGCGCGTTCAAGGGTTACATTAAAACTCCCATAAATTAATTTTTGTATATATATAATACATTGAGATTACACTAACACAAGAGTGGGTAACCAGTCGATCGCGATCGACTAGTCAATCGCGAAGTAAAATTTGATCGATCAAATTACGATTGGGAATTTCGGAAATAATTTTGATATTTATATTTTAAATTTACAACTATAGTTGAAAAAAATATTATCATGGTCTTCGGACAAATTGATTCATGATAATCTGTTAATGAAGCGGATTACTGGTCAAAGTAAAAAGAGGCCCTTTTCTGTGTTACTGTTTGACAAGGGTTTTCATGCAATTTCGCCAGTAAAATTAAAGAACTAAAAAAAGCATCAACAAAAATTCATATGCGATTCTTGTTAGAAGTAATTAAGACTAAAAGTAGCTCCTAACCACAAAAGGGTTGTGTACCTTTTACTATAGTATTACTAACATTACTTGGTCGCAAGTGAGGGCGCCACCATTGTGTTCGAAATGTTGCCATATTCAACTTTATATTGAAAATGATTGTCTAGTAAAGGCTGCATCTACTGAATATTTAAAAAAAAAATATATGAAAGTCTTTATAAAAAATACAGAAGTATTTAATAACGAGAAACTTAGCAACACAAAAAATTTGATTGTTTTGTAATGGCGGTAGTTGGAAAATTATTTGTTATTTACTAAATTTTTACGTTCGCAGAATTGACAAACGTCGTTTAACATGCCGTGGCCACTTATGTTAACTGCATTGTTAATAACAAAACTGTTTGTTGACATGTATGATCGTGTTTGACAGTTTTGTCAACCTAGGATAAAACGTTCTAAATGCACGTCATCAAACTTTAATATCTATAAATCAACAAGAAAAAGAATTTTTTGATGGTATATCACCAACGTTGGCGACCGTGGCGCAGTTGGTAGCGTCGCTGGCTACGGTTACGGATGTCTCGGGTTCAATTCCCGGTGCCGATGGTTTTCATAGATTGATCTTTCGATTGATTTATGGATGATTTCTCTTCGTAGTCTGAATCCTCCCTCCCGAGGGAGAGAGCGAGCGAGAGCCTTTTAGCTAACCACTAGTCCTGTCCTAGCCCCATCTTTCTATCCCTACTCCCTTTAAAATTTCTGTTAAGATATCTCCATTAGGAGACCATATGCTCCACACTGGGAGCGGATATGGAAAAAAAATAACGCTATCTTTACGTTAAAAAAATAATTTTGCAAAAATAAGTTATTATTGATATTTTTATACAACAGTATCTTAACGTAAAAACAATACTCTGATATTTTAGCAATGATTATTAAAAGTACACATGAATTTTCTAAAGATATTTATTTGGCATAAAATGACAATTGGAGAAATTTATTCTAGAGCGAATCTTAGTTCCAAATTCGACGGCGGTCAAGTAATGTAGGTTATACTATAACACAACGCATTAAGTCATTTTTTAATGAGGTTATGTTAAAATTACAAAATTAATGCAAATTAACACAATACGTAGTTGTAGATAGCATGACGTCATAGAATATAATGGTTTTACACAAAAAAAAAAACAGTATTAAGTCATAACTATAACTCATCGATACCAAATCTTATCATTTGGATGCCAAAAAGATTATTCTTTATAATTTATCAACAATCTTTTTTAAAAACAAACAATTTTTCCCGGGAGAGAGAGTACTTTGAGAAAAACATAATGGCATAAATACGATTATCTCAGAACTTGTCTTTATGACTTAATGCCTTCTGTCGGTATAAACTTCAATACATTATTCATACTATGAATTTATTACTATTGGGTATTCATTTCAACCGAGCCTTTGAAAATTAGTTAGAGACCGCCGATACTTTTGGGAAAAACATTTTTTTAAATGTGAAGTAATTTTAAGAAGTTATTTTTATATTAATAAATAATGGTTTATTTGCACAAATTTTGCATTCGTGCAATTAAAAATTGGTCATTTATTCATTGAGTAGATAATTCATAAATGGAAATACCTAATTGAAATTCAATATAAGTTGGAATTTAATTTTTTTTAATTATTTAGCTTGAGAACCAGTTGTCTTTTGTAATGCTTATATATTAACTTCAGAATCACATAAATATGAAAAGTAACAAAGCATTTACTTTTAATTGTATTAGAAAAAAGTAACGGAGTGTATTTTTCGATGGTTAAATTCCGCTAGATGGTAAAATTATAAAGTTTTGTCCTGTTTCTATTAAAGTTAAAAAATAATTGAATAAATTATATTGGGTCATAGCTCTCTCATCATGAAAATGGTTGTTTATCGTATGCTGGAAAAGAAAATATAGATCGAGTATCCCCGCGCACAAACTGGACTATAAAAACTCTTACCAACTGTCCAGTTTTCCAGTGGTGGATCAAAACTCTCGTATATTTACATAATCATCATAAGAATAAACTCATTTGCTGAATAAAAAGCCATGCGAACTTATTGGTTTACTTATAAAGGTTTTTTCAAACCTTTTTTGAATAATTATTATAGATCTAACTGGCATTTACGTAAGTAGAACTATATTATATTACGTTAAAAATAGCAAAACATTTAGCTACGCCAAAATTTTTAATATACGACACTATGCTTAAATTGATTTTCGTTCACATATGTAGCTATTTAAATGAAATATACTTTACATCATCTAACTTACTTTCACATCTACAGTTTTATTCAAATTTAATTTACTTGATGTTTGATGAATAAAAATCCGCTTTAGAAAAGTTCTAATCTGGATTCTCACCAATTGACACAGCAAACGAATAGGATGAGCTCCCAAGCGCGTTGACCACTCAGCTAAATGATCTTTTTTATTATTTCAAAATATACTCTTAAAGTTGAGTATTTTTGACTACTTTTATTTTTGTTAGCACGAGGGACTACAATATGAAAAAGTTTGAGATACACAGCCCTAAGAGACAGTAACATTGGTGATAAAGTAAGTTATGGTATTTAGTTGTTTGCGAACAGTTGTGATTTGTGAAATGTAAGTAAATATAAATATTTATTTTGAAAAATAGTACAAATTTACATATTAAATACCCACTACGGAGTTTTCAGAATTAACAGTGGTTTTCCGACTACAGATTTCATGAATAATGTAAATATTTAATAACTCTTCTACAATAGTTTATCAAAAATAACTATGCATATAATAAAATTAAACAATATTTATTGTTTGCAAAAATTATCATTCGAGTGGTTTCAACTGTCAGTTTGCTCTCGCTTGAGAGATATTATACAGAGCAGTGCAAAAAATTTATCCACAATTTGTTATTTAAAATTGACACAATTTTACCGCAACACACAGTATCTATTAAAACACAATTTTAGTACCTACTCATTGCATTTATCTTTTAATGAGATCAGCAACTGTAAATGCTTTTAAAGACAATATGTTTTGAAAATAAAATATATAGATTATTAGTTTTTCAAATAGCACTTTTTCCCAATAACATTCTCAGCTTAAAAATCATCTTTGATGCATTATGTATAAATTAGTAAATTTGAATTGTTGAAATTGTGTACATTTCCGTGTATTTCGTCACCAACGACCGGGTTTCGCATTCTAGCATCTTCAGGCATTCTATCATACGAATGAACTCGACTTACGATAACTTACTCGAGTTCATTCGTATACTCTATTCTATTCGAATGCCTGAAGATGCAGAAAGGCGAAATCCGGGTCGTTAGCGACGAAATACTTGAAATATACAAAATTTCAACAATTCAAATTTGAGTTCCATCAAGCACCCTCAGCTGATATATTAAATTGTATAAACTAGTATTAATTACCCAGCTCCAACAAGGACAAAGGGCTCTAGCATTCAGATGTTGGCGTTATTTTGGTGACAGCTTATGTTGAAATTAGAAAATATCACCATAGACCATATCTTACATAACACCCAAAAAATAATATTTATTACATCAATTCATAATAATGTTAAAATTTTCAATTCGAACGTTGAAAAAAACAGGCAGAATGACATATGCATATTTCACGTCACTACTGTTTACCATACGGGAGGAGTTCTCGTGACAGACAGACAGATTCATAAATTTTTATTTTCTGCTATATAGTATATATGTAAATGAAATGTTATGAGTGTCTTTTAGTGTAACCTTTAATACTAAACCAATATCAAAAACGGAGTCTAGAGCAATTGCTTAGCAACGAGTCTCACAAATCTCATTTATTATATATCTACAATATTTCCGTTCTATAAGATACCAAAAAATAAAAAAATTGACGCTACTGTCACCAACAATAAAACTTTTCCAAAATTCATTCAAAAAATATAAGATGTAGCTTTTCGATAGATATACAATATCAGATACATGCAAGAAAAAGACATCTTAAAAGTAGTTTTATTTTGCCTTTTTTTGCCTTTATGTTTTTCGCATTCGATTGAAGTGATAAGAAATTCTATATACAATAATAATAGCAGTCGAAGTATAAAACTGTTTTTTAACTGCTCACTTCCCTCAAAGGTTGTTGGTTACAAACCAAATGGCATATAAATATATCGATGGCCCAGATCCATAGGACAATATGTCAAAAAATTTGATGTTTTGTGTTAAGTTAGCCATTACATATTATTTGAACGGTTCTAGGATAAAACCGTACAGGAAAAAAGCGAACCGGAAAAATCCGGGCAGGGAAAAAACCGGACTCGAAAAAAAGCGGATGCGGAAAAAAGCGGACATGGAAAAACCGCACAGAGTAGAAAAAGAAGTAAAAGATATTTGCGTATGGAAATCAGCAAAATGAAACAATTTCTCAATTCGATATACAAATAATACATATCGAAATATCGTATTGTGTAAATGTATTTTTGTGAATCGTGACGTTCCATAAAGAAACAACCTTTAATCCTAGAACTGTAAACTATTGACCTCCTATTTGAATAAAAAAGTAATAAAAATTAGAGTCATAACTTTGATCGGACATATTTCGAAACTACTAAATTCTAGTTGTGTCACTATGGAACTAAACCATCGATATGTGGTATAGTGGTAAAAGCTTTGCCCTAACAATCAAGTGGACCTGGGTTCACGTATTAGGAAGGTAAATATGAAAATTTAGAATTTTTATTTGAAATATTTGAGATGGTGTTATTTACTTGGTAGAATAAGTAAATTTATTAATACATCTGATGGCTATTTTCATATCACGCCAGCCAGCATTTATAGGGTCAGTAACTATTTCAATTATTGTTCAGTAATAAATAATAAATGGTCAGTTATTAATCAAAATTGTCAGTAGATAATTCGATATATGTTCAGTATACACGTGGTCAGACAGACTTCATTAGAAGTACATTCATATTAGAATCTGGAATATTAGGCCTACACGGCCAGAGCCCGAGTTTCAATATCGCACTTGTTACCCAAACCTGACTCGAAACCCAGATTTATTTTTTCGGCCCGAAAAAAACCCGATTTCTTTTCAATACAGAAATTCATTTGTAATTTTAAAACAGTAAATGTTACAATTTCCATATTACCAACGATATTCATAACACATTGAAACTTTTTTTAGTTATGAATAGTATTGCCTTATGGCTGACTCATGACTAATGAAGGACTATTTGTTAAGTTAAGTTCGCTCTCGCTACGCTTTGTTCGTATGATCGGATGGTGGGAAGAGAATTTTAGTCATCTATGAAATCGAACAGAAATCCATAAATCGATTGAAAAGGGTTAAGGCCCGCAGGCTAATCCCGGGCCGTGCTGACCTCTAATACATAGGCTTACAACAATTAAATGCACTTTTTTTTAGATCATATTCACTTGCATAAAAATAGTTTGTCACTTATAACAAACACATTCCACAAAAAAAAAATTCTTTCACTAAGAATAAAGTGATCCCACATAATAAAATATATTTTAACATTGAAGAAATATATTACACTTACGAAAAAATATTTTCACATAGATAAAATAGTTTTCACTCAATATAAATACTCACACTTTGAAATCGATAGTTGCACAAAGCTGTAAAGAAATGTCCGTTATTCTTCTACCCTATATTAGGCCGCCTATATTGTTTTTGCTCCACGCATTAGAATACATTAGACAAACCGAACCAGACCAACCCTAACATAACATACTACAACTTAACTCACTTTATTAAAAGAATCCGTGACAAAGTTTAAACTATTAAAATCAAAGTTTGAGTGTATTAAGTTAATACTATCTAATTCAAAGTGAAAACTATCGAAATAAAAGTTCAAGTGTACCAAGTGAATAATACATGACACAAAGTGCAATTATTTATAGCCTTAACACATATAGTCCACATTGGGAGCGGAAATGGTAAATATATATACATTTTTCTATACCAAATCTATATATTATATGTGAGAAACGGGTAAGATTAATTCCCCATTAAACGTAAGCTGCATTTACGTAATGTAATATAATCCTGTATTTTGTTTGTATGTTTCCTAATACTATGTGTAAAAAGCAATCGACGTATTGTTACCTGTGTTTCCAATCAAACTTTGGTATATAATCACCTCAACGCTTCTTCACAAATACAATCAAACCTCATTAGTGGCACATACACACTTGATTACCTGTAAATTGCACACAACTCGTAACTACACGGCATGCCAGTCAAACTGCCGAACGTAACTCTGAAGCCTGTGCAAGCCAACACCTTGGAATGGATTAGGCCCCGTGGTACATAAATGTGTAATACTGCCGTATGTGATTGGTTTGTCGTTAAAGCGTATCGCGAACAGTTCATCGTCGGAGATATTGTTTTGAAACGAAAGCGTGTTATTTATTATTTGTAAACGTAAATATAAAACAGCAATACATCAACAAAATCTCAACAAAAATATCTGAAAATATAGCAACATGTGTTGTTTTTTATTGTACATTTTTATTTGTTATACTAAGCATCAAAAATGAATAGGAATGTGTAGTAAATGTGTTTACGCTACAATTATTTGGAAACTTTAATGTAAAACAATAAATCTGTTTAATAACTGACATCTCATATGATCAAGTTTTAAGAAATGAATATAGTTTCCGCCACGTGGATTAAACAATCTTAAAATTAACTTTAATGTTGTAATCTTGATTCGTATTTCAAATTACAACTGCGACAACAGTTCATCTATGGCAGAAGAGGGCAATAATTAAATGACTGACGACGGCACTTTTTCTCGTAAGTAAAAATGCATTTATTTTATATGTATTTTTATAAATTAACAATTTGATTTCCGTCCGGCCACAGGTTCTCCTCTTCTGATCTATGGTATAACATTAAACATTATAATAAATTTATAACAAAACTGGATTATATATAAATATCTATAGATGATTTTCAATGAAGCGAATCATTTGTCAAGTTTAGTAAGAGAATTAGTGAAATAACGACGTTATTATTATTAAAAAGTTCATATCTTAACATCTTAGAGTGAGCGTAACTATGCAGAAACTATACAGTCCACACTTACCATTAACGGACATGTAATGACTCTTTTTTTTTTTGTTTTAAACATTTTTAACATAGTTATATGCGGAAACAGCTCACGTGACTTTGCAATCGTCACCACCCACTACAGGCTTAGTACTGATATTAGCAGACGATTCCCATGTCGTAAATCGTGTTTTGTGCTGTGATTGCCTCGGGAGCAGCTGACCAAAACTCAGTGGCTTGCACTTTACTGTGCTGATTGACCGAAGCTTAAGAAATGACAAAGCGTTAGTGACCGACCATATAATATGATGTCACACAATTTTGGTTATTGTCCTTAACACCCTCTCCCCCCCACCCCCATCTTGTCATTTCTTCACATGGCCTTTTAGAGTGTGACGTTATAAAGACACACGCTACTTAAAATCCCGTATGTGCAAACATTACATTTTACAGGGAGCGTATCAAAGATTCAAAACGCAGTTACAAAGTGACGGCTGTATCTATCTTCTTCATAATTGGGACAGTGCTATTATTTTAAATCTAGTTTTTTAAAACAGTGTTGGAGTTTTTTGTAGATCAGATTTTGCAGGTTGCCTAGTCGGCAAACTGTGAAATTTTCGTAATGCATTTTAGTACGAAAATAGCCTTACTGATATACACAGATTTTAGAATCGACATTACATGTGTAAATTGTGTTAATTGCGACAAAAAGTTTTCCTCAAAATGTAAACTGCTTGTTTTCTACATTATTACTCTCAATTTTAAACTTTATTTCAAGTATCTATAATACAAAATTCAATACATAAATACAATCACTATACATTTGTATATTAAAAACATGAAATAGATTTTCTAATCTTTTCAAATATTCAGTGGTTTTTTGCTCGCTATTTGTATTTCCAATAACTTAAACATTCCACTAAAATTTGTAAAATACATTATAGAGTACGTGAGCTGAATTACATAAATATTTATAAATCTACTTTATGTGATAAGCAAAAAATTTAACCTTTATAAAAACAGCCCAAAAGTAAATATAAAATAGCACTCACAATCCAATAACATACAAAAAAGAAAATTGCAGAAGCTGTCACTCAAAAAACAAAACAGAAAACGTAGACTAAGACTAATGTATATAAAGAAATAAAGAAAGATGACAAAGATTAATAGGAAAAAGAGATATTGGCAGTGAAATACATAATTCAATGGGGGTTGTGTCTATGTTTTTAATATTGTTTTTTTTTGGTCCACCCTTGGCAAAAAGTAATTTTAATATTATATTGAAACCAAAAATTCTAAAAATTATTTTCGCAAAATTGTGACACACAAAATTACCTCGTATAACTTTGTGTTAAACTACATCAATGGTCGATCCTGTAGTTAACCGGTCAACGCTGTTAGCTTTCGTCCGTTTTGGTGATTGGTCGCGGAGCTCAATTACGGAATCAAGACGTTCATAGTATTTGACTTATGGACTTTTTTATCAAAGGCATGGATTTATGTTTTATTTTCAATCGTAGTCAGTCACTCGTACCCCAAAAGAGGCGAGTAGAGAGAATGATTAGCTTACCTTTTTTAATTCTAATATATACGTGGCGTTGGCATAAAGGTGTTGGTCATATGAGTCACCAGTTGCAAGTACCGTTTGGCTAATCAATGAATTGCTTAGAGATGTGGACATTTTCAGCAACGAACTCTGGATACTATTTTTAAATATTTTTTTCTTGTATGAATTTAAATATTAATAATATGTCATGTTCTCTTTTCTATCTTTTTTTTAATATTTTGTTATACATATTGTTGATACCGTACTTTATAAATGCATGGCGCATTGGCGTCTGCTGTAATGCCATGAATTTTAATTTTTAATTTACAAATAATTAAATCTAAACAGTGTCTTATTTCCTTAAGTTTACTGACTGATTTGAAACCAGTTTTAGCTTACAATAAAAACTGAACTACTGCTGCGATGCTCAAATATGAATCCATATACTCAACATTAGAAACGTAAATGGTTTTTAAAATATAAATTAACATTTTTTTAACTATGTCCGCTACCAATGGAGAGCATATGGCATTCTAATGAAAGTATCTCAACAGAAGTTTTCTACTCAACCTCTATTTTTCGAAGAGAGTAGAGATAGAAAGGATAAGGCTTGGACAGGACTAGTGGTTAGCTATTCGTTCTCGCTAATCGAAATCACAAACATAAATCGACTGAAAAATCAATTTTTGTAACTGTCCGTACCGTGACATCAATATCCGTAGTCAACGGCGTTGATTACTGGACCACGGACCTGACAATTGTTGTTAATAAACGCACAATTTTTCTACATTTATTTTTATAATCAAAACTGGTATTTCTATCGAATTTTAAATGAATTTTGAAAAGCCGTCTTCAAATAGAAGAATATAGGACAATATTGTTCTATAATTGAGTTTGTATTATATTATATGTGTGTCATTAGTTAATCGTCGATTGTGCTGTATAATAGTTACTACTTGATCATGTACAAAATTTACAAAAAAAATACAGTTAAACTCTTGAAACTTCCACACGTGATAATTATTTGTAACTTCCCTGCGACAAATATCCGTGGGGGAACCTCTGTCCAACCGTGCACAGGAAACCGGCATAAAGCCAGCGCGGCTATGCACGGATAGATCGAGTTTATCGCAAACATCGGGTACACGTGTAGCCACCCGTAAATTCCCTATCCGGGCCGATCAATGGGGATCGGGAACTTAAATCTGCAAACGGATTTTATTTATATTCAATGAATTTTTAATCAATACCCCTCGAAAAAGGTTTAATGAATAATCGGCCATACAGTCCTCGGATTGCTTTTCATTCTACGGATACCATTTTATTTAGATTGGATGGACCGATTCTAATCCAAGTGGCACACTAATATATATCGGAACCTTACTTTGAATAACATTACTGATCGAAAGGTACCTTTAATCCAGGGCTGGGAATTTAGTAAACATTAATGTACGGTTTCGTAAAGCTTCTGTGTTATTTGATCTTCTTTTTATTAGAAACGCAATAAACTTATTTAGTGTTTTTTAACTGAATAAAGTCCGACATCGTAACTTTTAATGCTTTTGCTATTTCACGAACTGTAGGTTTTGTATCGCACTGTATAATTAAAACAAACTAAATTTTAAAAAAAACTTGTATTTTCAATCAAAATCATGTTCAAACAAAATACTCGGCATGCGTTGCAATGCCACTATAAGAAAGAGAGTGTTTTAATTCTGTTTTTGGATAAATTTTGTTTTTACGTCCGATGCGTACACGAATAAATCAGAAGGTTTTCCAAAATGCCGCTATTTGTACGTATTTGATTTTTTTTTCAGAAACCTTCATGGGTGTGCGCACAACAACTCAACAAATTTTCATCAAAATTGTACGAATTTTACAGCAGCGCATAAGGGACAAACAAACAAACATTCATTCATTCATTTTTATATATATATAGAAGATACCAACTGAGGGTGCTTTATGGAATTTCAATATCAAATTTGAATTGTTGAAATTTCGTACATTTCCATGTATTTCGTCATTATCGACCTGGGGTCTTCAGGCATTCGAGCAGACTAATGAACTCGAACTGACAGCTCAAAACTGAACTTGAACTGACCGAAAAGTGCAGGTCAATTAATTCTTGTTTTAGTGACATTTTGTAGAGATATAACATTGTAAGTACAATTATTCTTGCTTAAAAAATTACTTCAAACTTTTATTACTTCAAAAAAATTTCTTTTTCACTTACAACTTACAACTCACAAGCCCGTCGATCACAGATATATTCTTTACGCTGGGATTGGATGTCGCTTGAAAAAGGAATAAATTTTTTGAAATTTTTTAATGTGCCATTTTTCTATTCAGCGTAAGGGTTGATTGCTGAAATAATAATTTAAGCAATACGTAAATCAATTGAGAAGTTCTCAAAATTTTAATGAACAGAATGCTAAGCTCAACTATTTATTCTCACCAACAGATCTGATGTAACTATCACACCAGCTTTAGCGTTTTTCTTGAAACAAATACACAAAAACTTTTAAAAGCTACTTTGCTCGTCTTGAATAACATGCATATTCTGCCAAGTGCATTTGTTCTACATAGCTAAGATAGCTTTTGCAACCAATAACCAGCTTTCAAACACTTACTCGAAATATATGTTCTATGAAAATTGTTGTCACATACAACTGCGGAACTCCAAAGAAGTTTTTGTTTATCAAAAACATTAAAGAACTTAACGAGAGATGAAAAATAGCAACGTTTTCATTGGATTCGGTGGTTAGATTTAATTTTCAACATTAAACTAAAATTGATAAACATTTTATTCCACAGGCTGTGTTATTAAGTGTGGCATATGTTTTGTTTCTTCGAGAATCATCTTCAGTATGACAAATTTATCGATTTTTATAATTTACTATTAGAAGAACACGAGTGATTGATATTGAATCTTTTATATTGATATGTGACGAAATTTGACGATGAAAGAAAATAATCTAAATTGTGTGACGTCATTTTGTGACCATTTCAACTTTCATTGTAAAGCATATGGACTCCTAATAAAGCTTATCCTAACAGAATTTTTTCTGCCAGAACTGCTTCTTACTCTGTCACTTAACGCCTCTTTTTTGGGGAGAGTAGTTATTGAAAAATAGGGATGGTCGTTAGTCAATTACTCTTGCTACACCCCGTTTTTAGATCAGATTTTAAACATCACAGTTGTTTGCCTTACCTCCAGCCTGTGTATAGAACAGCTATTTCATGACCGCTTTCCATATTGCAATAACGATCAATAAATTAAATGAATTTAGTCATCATGTTCTTGGCCCGATGTAGCCACGGGACCAATATTTTAATCATGCATCTTTCTGCTTAAGGAAAGACAGAAAATGTGACTTTCTCAGTCATTTAGTTTAAGTGATATAAGGTTTATTGTGTATCCGTTAATTGAGAAAATGCCGCGGCGGTAGAGTTTAATCTACTCCTCGTTGAATCTAAAGAGGAATCGAGGTTATCCCAAAACCCATCAGATGTTCCTATTTTATCGATTTTTTCAAAGTTAGTCTTTGCCAAATAGCAAACAGCTCTGCTCGTTCGGCATTTACCTCGGGGTAGTCCCACAGATCGTGGTTAACGTCCTGATAGTTGTGTCCACAAGTTTAATCCGGTCTTTGAACCAACTTTCCTTGCCAAAATAGTTGACCGTTGAACTTGCCATGTCCACACATCATAGATATCATTGATTTTGAACACAATTCCATAAATCAATTAATGAAACTATCCAAAATAGATTTCAAACCAGTGAACACCGCAAGCAAAGTCAACGAAGTTGACCACTAGGCTACAAGCTAGTAACTTCATTTAAAGACGTTTTAAATAGTTGTATTTTCTTGCACGATTAGATAATTTCATAAAAGCTTAATACTACTCAGGTAACGTGCTACGATAACCAGAATTTGTTACTATATTATTAATTTCCTTTTTATTTATTCAAATCTTACTTCGAGATGTAGATTTTTCAGAGTCAGACACTGCGAAAAGCTTCTTTTGTATGAAAAACATTAAAGCAAGCTGTAGAACAAAGTTACATTGAAAATTCTTGTCATCTACAAGAAAATCTATCGTCTTCCGGAAAACGTTTAACGCTTGGTAGTGACAAAGGCCATTCTGTTTTATATTGAGACTCGAAGGAAGGAATGAATACAGAAAAAATATTTAAGTTTTCATAAATTTGCTGCTTATCAAAGCGGATAAATTTTATTTAGTTTATTCATATTTATAATTGTCTATAAAATATTATAACTCCCTTATAAAATAATTTAATAATTCAATGTCAAAATGTGTTATAGTAGAAGGTCATTAACTAGTCTATTTAAGATTAAAGGTATACACCGACACTTACACCGTCTTGTGAAGACTGTCAATCATCTTATGTCAGGGCAAACAGGTAGAAATTTTAATGTTGAAATCGAATAATTTAGTATATGTCTGAATGGTAATAATAAAGAGTTTGCCAATCATTTAATGGAAAACGATGATAAATTTTAAGCAATTAACTATTTTATAATCTTCCCTCGAATAAAAATTTTGCCTTTCGGCAGCTTCACGCATTCGAGTATACGAATGAGAATGCAAATTTGATATTGAAATTCCATCAAGCCCCCTCAGTTGACTTAATAATAGAGGATCGAAAGAGAACATAATACAAGTAGTTCATCTCTGTTAAATTTATTTCCCATGCAATTTTGTCCTTCAAAAACAAGTATGTAATTAGTACTGTCATTGTTTGTATATATTTTCGTACCTGCTTCCAATAGAAGTATAAAAGCCCACCGTTCATTTTTGTGATTTATAAGTTACAAATTAGAATAATTTTGCAATGCTTGTCAAAGATACAAAACACGTGTCACAACTAGAAACACAACCTAGCGATAGGTTAATTTAACAATTCTATAATACACAAAAGCAAGTTCTCTTCCACGTTGTTTTCAAACACATAAGACATTGATACCATCATTTTGATATTAATAAAAAATTAGCGTATTGGCCTGACTGTAGGGCTACCCTGATTATCGAGCGTCCAGTATTTTACGAATCATATTTTGGGAAAAAAATTGCCAGATTATAAGGCGATAACCATTTTTATAAAACAAAGAAAATATCAAGATAGAAAAAATAAAATAATTTACAAAACAACTATAGATTATGTAGGTTATTACAATGTTGACAATAACACTAATTAATTTTGACATTTCTGGCTCAAAAGACTTTGGTAATTTATTTTATAAAAAAGAAGTAAAGGTTAAACAACTGTCAGAATTGTAATGAGCCGGTCATTTTTTTGTAAACAATGCCATCTGTTGAACCCACTCAATAAAATATATTGTGATGGAAGTAATATAGTTCTCTCGCTCATCACGAGGCAGTAAATTTATTGTTTATTTGTTTGAGACTCGCATATTTTCGTGACGCATTTTTTAATAAAAACCTCACTTTACAGTCAGGCTAATGCGGTAAAATCCGTAATAAAGATAGGAATATAATATAATATGTATTTACTATCAAAATCTTCATTATATTGTGTAACCATTAATATATGGACTTAGAAAACAGATACCGGAAACCTCTTCATCATCATTCAAAAGGGGTGATGTTGAATACAAAAGCCACCACCCTTCCTTAGCTCTATAGCTAATGATCATAACAAAACCAATTATGACTAATACCCCAGGTCAGTCGATATCCTCATACATTGAGTTTATGTAAAATTTAGACCCTTACAAAGCCTTCACATCACCCTCAAACTTAAGAAACAATATGGTATTAAATGGTGGAGTAATACCCTTTAACTTGTTGGACATAGCAATTTTATTCAGAACATTTTATAGGAAAATGAAAAAATGGGTCAATTGTATTGAAAGCTTGAAACAGTTTTATATTTATTCTTCCTATTATTTCCGTCGGGTTGTGGTACAGTGGTTAACGTCGTTGGCTTTGGTAACGTATGTCTCAGGTTCAAGTCCCGTTACGAACAGTTTTTATCAATCGATTTATGGATTTTTGTTCGTAGGCATAGATGTCTAAAACTCTCTAGAATACTATTGGTTAGCTTATCGCTTTTGCTACGTCTGTTATTATGATCATATGGATGGAGGTGGGCTAATTGTTTACATCACATACATCCATGCCGTCTTACATAAACAAAAAAACAATATTATTTGAAAGTGTCAGTAATGGAATAAAAACCCATACACAATGCAACCGAATAGGACACCCACAAGCGTTGGCCACTTGACTACAGGACCGGCAGAATCATAATTCATTTTCTGCGGAATACCGATCGACTGCCTTATATTTATTGTAGTTCTGAAGCCGAAATACATATAAAAGATAGTTAGATAGTAAACTTTGATATTTTTACCTTGCTATAATACAACATAACAGCTGTCTTAACTCTTCTTATTATAAGGGATTTAAATTGAATATTTTAATGTACTCGGCTCTTTTTGATATTCAAATACTCGAATATTTGATAAATTATTCGTTCATACATACTAATAATGTATATTTAACAACTAGGTTAACAAAAAAATGTCACTCAGCGTTGCGTATCTTGATACAATCTATTTCGTTTATTAACACTATAATACTCACTCAAAGCATGTGTTTGTAACACGTTTGTCAAGACAAAAATATGAAAAAACAACGAAAATGTAGTATTGATACATGATTAAATTCATACACTATGTTTTATTGTACTCAAAGTGTACAAATATTAATATGAAGTCCATAAATACGACCCAATGGTCGATACCCGAAGAAATATCATTGAACATTATTAAAGAGCATTATAAAACTATTCACTATTTTTTCTTGATGTATAATTTTATTATATTGGACATGGTTTTAACCTTTCTGGGAGTATGGACGTACATGGACGTCAGTATGGTAATATGTGTTTGTGTGTATGATTTAAGCTTAATAAAGTATTACAATGTCATCTGTGGACTTTTAGGTATATTATTTCATCATTTGAAAATAGGTTTGAATTTTACTATTTTTGAAACAATAAAATATCGATATTGCATCATTCATCAAATTTTTATGTAAAAAAACTCACGCCTGACAGCACAATTAATTAATTAGTTGCTCCTGGAAAGGTTAAAATTAAAACCTTAATTGAGTAAATTTTAAATGAAGTATTGGAGATGGTTGCTCCGTATACCATAGACAGCCAAGTGCATCAACGCATCTATTCTGAAAGAACTCCAAATCCAGTATACACTCTTGGCCGTTCATACAAGATGCCTACTCAGCTTTTTTGGACACATTGCTCGCAAAAATACTGACAATCTCGAGAGGCTCGTTGTCACAAGAAAGTTCGAAGGCAGAAGGAGACGCATTTCCGAAATCAAATGGTTGGCAAATCTTGATCTGTTACTTTTTAATCTAAAAACAGCTAAATGTTCTGATACTCTTACATCTAATCTGTGCGTGGTTTTCCCCACATAATGCTAGCAGTCACTACATTGTAATCTATAAATGCTAGGTTTATTCTTAAAATCTCGACTGTTAATAGTTAATTTATCAACGAATTTTTGCAATAATAAGCTTGTCTAACAATATCAACGAGTTTTTTTTTAATTTTTAAACTTTATTCGGATACAATACTATAATATTGCTGTTTATAAATATGTTGTTTTGTTATTTTTAGTTTACGAAACTATTGCCGCAAGATGAATGATGGAAACAGGTCATATTATAATCGGGATCATGAAAATATACCTTTGAATTTTTTTATTTTCTGCCGTCAAACGAATAAGTCGAAATAAATTGCAGTATTTCTTATTAGAATATTTAAAACATACAACAAAGTATATTCCCGAAAATATCACAAGACAAAAGAAAGAAAAAATAAATCAAAATCCAGGATATGTTTTTTAAGAAGTGTCTTCAGACTAACTATATCGCAAAACTCTATATTAATACTTGAGGATGTGTATTTTTTTAGATTTAATAATTGTGACATTTACATTCCGGAATACAAGTCAAGTTACCGTAGAAGAGTTTAAAAACACAGCCATATTGTCCAATTAATAATTTCTAAATCTTGTGTACAATATTTCAGATATTTTTTCTAAACATATCCGCTCCTTATTTAGAGCATTTGGCCATCACACGGTTTCTCCAAGATTCTTTGTCCTACACTGGTCTTCTTGCTTCCTGTAGCGTTCTGTAGCTCCGCCGAATACATCTTAAAAATGGTCATTAGTGGCTTTCCATGGCGACGGAATCCATCCAGTTGGTAGAAGAGACAGACAGGATTCATTCTTCCTTGAAACCCCGCAGTGCATGTTCGAACCAGGTCCATCGTCGCTTTATTTTGGACGTAATAAGAGGCTGGTCTGTCCGCTGTCTTATCCCCGAGTTCCTGACAAAATAAAACCACCGTACCCCTAGTACTCGCCCCATGCATTTGTTTTCAAAGCGCAGTGTAGTTTACCCTGTGCTTTGGTGAGATGTCAAGACTCGCAAGCTTAAATCAGTACCGTCGGAATACATACGTTGAATAGGTGGCACATGGTTCTGCTGGAGTATAACTATGAGCCCCAGACTTTCTGCATTGAGTTGAAGGTTGCTACAGCTATCGGAGTCTAATCGGACTGCAAGCTCTTTACGCGGATTGCCATCTCCCGTGATATGTACCCCCAAGTATCTGAAGCCGTCAACTCGTTCGATATCTTGCCTCGCGCTCGCCAGATGGTAATCTGGGTCTGGACAGAAACTGTTGCAGAGCACATTGGTTTTGCTCGCATTGACTTTGAGAGCAATGCGATACGAGGTGCTGCGCAGCCTGTTTATTTTTTCCTGAATAACCTCAAAAATTTTTTATAATATTTCAGATCATTTAACTATAGCCTATAAAATTTTAGATATAGACAACGAACGGTAAAAATTGCTCAAGATGATACGGTTACCAGTTGTATATGTTGATATCGTCGGAAATACCAAATTGGTTGCACCTAATTCAAATTACAAGGCAGTCATACGATTCACGGCGTGCTATAGACAGCACACGGCAATCAATTTACAAAAGCTTAGCAACTATTCTATTTTACTTAATTCGACACAAGCAAGCGCTAAGGAATATCCTCTGATATTTCTGGAAAAAATTTGAAATACGAAAAAATTTTTTCATTTGTATGATGTTGTCAACTGTCAACTCTAGGTGGAAAAGCATTGTCTGTATAAAAATAAAACCCAGTTATTTGTTCTGATTCCACGATTTCATCAAATGTTCAGGACAAGTTTCACTCATCGTAAACAGCTGATAAGATTGTTTTATTTATAAATAAAGAACATGCTATTTTGTGCTATTATTATACTACATACTATTATATATCGTTCTTTTATGTATAATTTGTTTTATTACCTGAAAATTCTTGTCATATTTCTTGAACCTGTTACTCGATATACCTTGTAATTATTAACATTAAATTTTATATAAATAGCCTTGTTTTTTATTTATATTTTGTCATTTGATAATGCTCGCGATGAGCTTAACCAGTACTGATTATTATAAACATGTGGAAGTATTACAAAACAATGTGCGCTTTATTTTAAAAGTAAAGTGCCTTTCCACCAAGAGTTAATATAAATAATAAAGATATAAATTTGAAATGCTGCAGACGCCCAGTAAGAAGGGTGTACAGCCGTATCAGGCGGTTGTAAGTGCAACGTTGAAACTCTAGATAATTTAAATCTGTTTACAATCAGTTAGAAGAAGAATTGACGGAAAACAACCCCTTAAGGCGCTATTCAGTCGATATCTAAAAATATTCTTCACTTAAATTTCGCTCCACCCGAACGCGAAACTTATTTTCCGCTTGGCAGGTCAACGGTTTCCGTTAGAACCATCCCAGAGATCACTTCATAGCGGTTTTAATAGCTAGCGATTTCAATAGATAGAAAAAGTTTAATTTGAAAGCTGTGTTCTACCCCGCTCCTATTTTACGCTTGACAATTCTATGTTCGCCTTGGAACTAATAGCTCGAGTAAAAAGGATTTAGCAGCCACTTCTCCAGTCAACATAGATGGCTTGCACTTTACTATTGAAAAGTTTCCTAAACTAACTAAACTTAACTTCAAAGTTAAGACCATTTTGATTTATGCCACGATTTTATAAATTTAATTTTGTTTACAGGTAATAATTATTACACTTACAATAATAGCACTCAGTTAAAAATTGCTCGCGGTGAGAGAAGCTGATACTGATAGTTTAGTACAATACTGGAATAAGTACAAAAAATAGTCTGTTACGTTTATAAATAAAATATAATACCTTCTCACTAGAGCTTACAATAAGCTTCTTAAATTTTCAAGTCAGATAATTAAATTTTCAAAATAATTTTAATTACAGTTCTTACATATCGACAATGTTTTGGCCAATTAATTTAACCCTCAAAAAATACGAAAATGAGTTAATGATTGGATCTCATTTTAAAGACGACAGAGCAGGTCTCGGCCAAACAATGTAAATTAGAAAAATAAATTGACCACTTTTTGAAAAGGAAACATTATTTTACATTAGTTTCAGGTTTAAAAATTCTGACCCGGCCATTTGAATAAAGCGACTATTATATCGACACTTCCTACGTATAATCCCGTATCTGCAAACATGGAAATTTACATGAGTGCGTTTCAAAGATTCATAACGCAACTCACTACATAATATTTTCGATAAAAACAGTTTTTACTCTCTTATAACAAATTTCAATTTTGAGGGTTACATCAATTAGCCAAAACGCCGTCGATTATCTAATTTATTTATTTTTGTTTACAGGCATTAGGTTCAAATATACATTTTTTTGTAGTAATGTCACAATTTTTTTAAATAATTATGACCGGTTTTGTCAGATTTGATCATTTTATACATGTGTGGAATTAGTAAAAAGAAAATATTTTATTTTTATAAATACAATACAATTTTAATCACTATTAAGGTTTAAATGTCAATTCTTCAAGGCATTCAATTTTAAAAATAAAACACAATTTGTTTTTTTACTGTTTCCACATTTTTATAATAATTAGGACTAGTTTTATCCTGATCAAAATAAAAATGTAAAAGTAGTAGAAAAACATTGCGTTTTATTTTTAAAACACAATCCCTTTCAAACAAGAATCGACAGTTAAAAGTAATTAAACGTTTTTCATCATCATGGTGATGTAATGAAAAATCTATCGATAATTAGTAATAATAATAAGTTTTTAATCAGTTTAATCAGTCCTAATTTTGCAAACAAAATTAATCATTTTTTTTCTAAGTTCAAAGTAATATAAATGAAAATCCCAATAGAACAACTGATTTATTTCAAATACATACTGTTCTAAGCTCCAAACAAATAATAACAGTTAACACTCGCTAATGACTGTATCGATGTACGCGACACTGAACTAATTTAGATCAGTCAAGTCGAAACTAACACGGAGATTTGATTAATATTGGAAACAAATCCAACTAAGCGTGACTATGCTAATATGTGTATGTCCATTATTGATCCTAGACAAAGCACAATAAACATGGTTGAACTGTTTTCATAACAGCCCTCGACGGAGAAACATTGTAAGCAAAATTAATACGTGTTTTCTATGAAATAGTTTTGTTCACTTTTTGACTAAGAGGTTAAAAGGGTATTGTAGGTGTTTTTACCCAATTTAAAAAAAATCGTTAATCGTTTACAGTCGTCGAAATAAAGAAATATTTTCTTAACAAATGCATTCTCAGAATTTCTAGGTTAATACTTATAATGCACGAACTGGTATTAAAAGTACATAATCGGCATATGTGGTATAGTGGTAACAGTTTTTCCCCAGCGCTTAGGTGTGTCTTGGTTCAAGTCCCAGCAAAGTCAATATCACATTTAGATTTTTCCAATTTACATCTGTGATCTTGGACATGAGTGACTTATAAAAATTCTCATCGAATTTATCTAGTATGATTTTCCAATTTTCTAAATATTTGGCGCATTGGCTGTCAGCTGTAATGTCTGGTATTTTTTTTTATTCTTTAAAACATTAAAAGTTCTATAAAAATCTAAAATTATCTATGCGTAACTGCATAATTTATTCAGTATTCAGATTTCTGGCACTAAGATTTAATATAAAATATCAACTGAGGTCGCTTGATAGAATTTCAACATGAAATTTGAATAAAATATGATTATATTTTTAAAATAAAACACAATTTCCTTCTACTATTTTCGTATGTGATCAAACCGTTCCTGATCATTATAAACATGTGGAATTAGTACAAACAAATTATGTTTTATTGTTAAAATCTAATACCTCTCCACCAAGAATTGCCAGTAAACACCCTAAACGTGATATTATTATGAAGATATGATTATTATTTTTGCAGTATTTTTAAAACCATTTTAAAACAAACGATCATTTAAAAAAATATTATTCCGTTTTCTTAGACCAGATTACTTCGAATCCGTGAAAAAGAGAAGTGTGGTTTTAAAATAGGTCTATTTGATATTTAAATTTCTTCCGACGCATCTGAATTTAAAAAAGGGTTTATAACTGGAGTCATTAGCCAACTTACTAGTCCGTCTTATTCCCAACCTTGTACCCTCACTCTCAAACTCTTCAAACAAGATAGGTGGAGAAACTGAATAACAACTAGTTCTCGTGGAAAACATTCTTTTGATATTTACAGTGGAAATAGTTAACATAGTTTTATGCATAATATGTTAATAATAATTGATAATTTAATTAAAGAAGTGAAATACCAAAAAAAGTTATCGTTTATTTGTTTGTGTTGGAAATGAGTTTCTTACTTGCAATCTTCCACCCACCGCTGCTTTCCTATTGGTTAATTTAATACAGTGGCGTAACAAACTTTAAGCTTACCTACTTCTTTTATTGGGAGTGTCTTAGAAGCAACTGTACAGATAATCAAACAGCTTCTATGAGTCTACTTGTGCTCCGTATGACTATGCAAATTTTTAAAGACCTGCTAATACCTAACCAGACAAATGAGATTTTATCTTGCCGTTCTTCACTTATCATTGTTTTCCTATCCGTTAATCTTTATACGGCAGTATCCAGTAGTGTACAAACGTTAAGCGTATCAGTGTTTTTTCCTTAATTGGGAGTATCTTTGGAGCAACTACCGAACACTTGGTGGCGTGCACTTAAGTGTGCAGAACATCAAACCCTCTAGATCATGTGTCTCCAAACATTTTAGCTGAAGGACCACACTGACTCCTTCACTAAGACCCAATGGCCAAGACCTACCTAGCTAATCATACTAACATACTGTAGTTTTTGAATTACGCTAAAATTTTTGTGTTGGGATTAGCCAGCGAGGGAGATATATATGGCGTAAGGCGCAAGATGGACTCCGCTCATTTTAAATTAACAATGTAATCAAAATAAACTATGGCGGGGCAGATACTGGGCATGTCTGGCCTGATACCGTGGGCTGGCCTTGGTGGTACTCGTTGGACGTAGTTTGGAGATCCCGCTCTAGATAAATGAAAAGCTTTATGAGTTGAAGTCTTCTCGTTCTCTGTATAACGCCTCAAATTTTGAAAGACCTGGTTAAATCTTACCAAGTAAATTAGTTTCAATAAAGATACCAACTAATCCATCGATACTTATTTTGATGCACTCAAAAGGCCTCGTCTAATGGCTTACATTGCCACAGGTTCTCCGTCTCTGGTTTAGAACGTCCCACGACTTAAGCGATCAAAGCAATGCCTCCGTATGGGAGACTTAAATATTGAGTAAACAATTAAGTCGGAGTGGCGAGGGAGACAAAAGAAAAGGCGCCAAAAGAAAAGGTGGGACGTTTATCGCTTTAATAAAATTACAAAACCTGAAGTAGAAGGACTTACTTTGTGTTACAATATAAATATTTTAATCCTTTAACATTGTTTCGTTTAAAAAGGTTGCTAATAAAAATACACGCAGGTTCATCTGTTAATAAAATAAACTACAACTATATTTTTGATGGATCTAGAGGTAAATTGATGGAAAAGCATTTTTAATATTTAATTGAAATTGATAACATTACTATATACCACTACAAAGAATTTTCATGTAAAAAGAAATTTCATACTATTTAAAAATCACAGGTGGCCGACCGCTATTGAAGTTATTTCCCACGTAATTTTCCCTTCCAAGCACAAGTAAGTAATTTTGTAAAAAGTTATGTTACTGTAATTGGTACTGTACTGTTCCGGGCACGTGGTGTAGTGGTCAATGTCATTCGGTTCAATTACGGATTTCACGGGTTCGAATCCCAGTATGGACAGTTTTAGAAATTAATTTATGGATTTCTGTTTGAAAACATGGATGTTTTTAATGTTTAAAATTCCCTCCCACCCATTCGCTTCTAAAAACGAAGTGTACTGAGAGCGATTAGCAAACTACTTGTCATGTCCTATCCTTATCCTTCTATCCCTACTTTCTACGATAAAAGGATGTTGAGCAACTGATTAACAAGCAATTATGTTGAGATACCTTCATTGGGACGCCATAAACTCCATATTGGGAGTGAACATGTTTTTTAAAAAATACGGTACTGTTGTTTTCTGTGTCCAGAACCCTCATAGCGTTCAGTAGAAAGAAAAAATATATTTTTTAAATTTTTTTGTCATTTACAAGTTAATAATAAGGATCAATGTCTACGTACTAAATAAAAATCTTAAGATCGCGTTAATCTGAATACAATTTTTATCGAACGTGTTTTGGCAAATTGATGTAACCCTCAAAAAATATGAAATAGATTTAATAATTGGATCTCATTTTAAAGACGACAAAGCTGGTCTCAACCAAATGATGTAAATTAGAAAAAAAAACATTTTTTGGAAGGGAAACATCATTTTACAGTGGTTTTAGGTTTAAAAATTCTTATCCGGCCACCTAATGTAAACCACTATTATATAGATACTCCATACGTATAATCTCATACCTGCAAATATGATAATTTGCAGGAGTATATTTCAAAGATTCATAACATAACTCACCATATTTCGATAAAAACAGTTTTTACTCTCTCCTGAACAATTTCAATTTTGAAGGTTACGTCAATTTCTCTAACACACCGTCGATATACATAATTAATTTATATGAAGGATGTTCAGAATATTCAAAGAAAGATAGTTATTTTACATATAAGATAGAAAGATATTGAAAGTTTTAGAATATTTGAATGACGACAATTTGATAGTTTGCATGATACCTCACTTACAATTTTTTACCTTGCTCCATTTATTATACAGCTACGGATATTAGTATGTTGGCATGTGGCGTAATATATCGAAAAAATATACAATTTAATAAAATGGAACAGTTTTCTTTTACTTTACATTGAATACGGTTTGTTAAGTAATTTTTAAGTCAATTTTTCCCGAAGACTTTGTAAGTTTCTATGGAATAAACTTTATCGTTCTACACGAAAGCTCCGAGTCGAACGAAGAAAAAAGCTCATATATATATTATTTTTAGCCTATGCGACTTTGAATTTTGTTTGTATAAAAAAAAAATAAGCACCGGCGTTGGGAAAACACGTTCTTTGTATTTATTATTGATATTGTTTGCAACTTTCAATTTCTGTTAAAAGGTTTCGCAGCTATTTATTTATATTTGGCCCTGTCAATAAAAAATTTATATTTCATCAAGTATAATAACAATGTCGTTCAGTTTCAAGAATTCTCAAATAAAAAGTAAATTATTTTCAAATAAATATTTTTGAATAAGCTTGCAAAACATTTACCTATCTACGATTGAGAAAAACATTCAGGAGACTAATGACTCATTTTTTTTTAACCATGTCCACTTCCAATATGGATTCCTTATGGAGCTTATTTCAATAGAAGTTTTTCTACGTGAACTGTTTATTACTCAGTTATTCAACCTCTTTTTTTTAGAAGACAATACGTATAGAAGGATATGGCTAGAACAGGACTAGTGGTAAGCATATCACTACCGCTAAGCTCTGTTTTTAGGATCGAATAGGTGGGAGAAAATACGAGATATTGATCCCTTCGAACTTCTCTTAGTCGTATTCCTCACGTGTGACGGTCGTGACTTTCGCCTACAGCAACAACTCAATTTCCTTTGAAGATCCTTCGCCACTCGCTCTTGCATGCCGCTGCTCTGAGAACCATCGGTTAGGAGAGGCCTGTGGCGTCCTTCACTTGGTCGCTCTAGTGAGTTGGGGTTCTTCCACATACCTTCTGCCTTCGACCTTTCCTGTGACGACCACCCTCTCGAGATTGTCGGTAGGTTTGCGGGCAATGTGGCCACAAACGCCTTGTAGGCGTCTTGTATAATCAACCGAGAGTCTATCTTGTATTTGTAGCTCTTTCAGGATTCCATTCATGAAACTCTCCTTACGGGTATTTCAGTTCGTGAGCACCGTACCCGAATACAACAACGTTGACCAATTGGCTAAATGTTCGGTGATTATTGGGTGTAATTAAGCTTGGCTTTGTTGTAAAATATATGTTTCTTGTTTACCAAAGAAATATATTCAATAGGGCAGTTACGCATTGCTAAATTATGACGATATTAAAAGCATAAACGCCACTGTCCATCAAAGTCATATCGTGATAAATCAAATAAAACCTATACTGCAGTAACGTCATTGCATACATTTTGCAAGTAAACTCATTTTGTAAAATTAATTTCCCAGAGTTTTCTAATGATATTGCAATTGATCTGTTAAGTTGTATACATACACAAGAATATGGAGAGGATATTTGTGCATTCATTTTGCTTTTTGGTTTTGCTTTTATCGTCCTCATATGCAAACAACATATTTATGGAATGGTCACCGTGTCCGTTCATTTGCGGTATATCAAAATTAGTCAGTCGAGTCGGAGACTGAACTAGTTCCCCAGTTAGATCTTCCAAAATTAACAAAGCTTCAAAACTTTGCCTTCGTATGTGAACCAACAGCGATCCGGCCTTTATTTTTAACCGAACAAAATGGAACAGACAAGATGAAGGGTCTTAGATAAAAATAAAATTAAAAACCTCGTACGTATACATTTTTGTCCCATATCATTTCGAAAATTTTCACTCCCGATGGTGAAGCATATGGCTACCACGTGGCGTCTCCATGATTTCATGTCACTCGTCAATTGCTTTGTTTCCTCCCAGTATTATATGCCATAGTCTCTCAGCTCCGTCAACTACATCCTAATTAATGATGGTACTCGATGATCTTCCAGGACGCCGGAATTCCACCGGTCGGAACAAGAGGCAAGCAGGATTGACATTCTCCGGAGGCATCCGCAACATGTGGCCCAGCCAGTTCCAACGTCTCTCTATGACCGCCGATGTAGCATGGTGTTGCCTAATCTCCGAGTTCTCACGAAGTCAAACCACTTCATTCTCAATATCTTACGCAATTATCTATTCTCTAAACTCAGTATACGGTTTTTATGAGTCATCTTACTGAAATCACAATCAAAATCATTATGCATGATTAATTTCATTAAGTTTTATTTCTGTTTAGAAATTATTTCTCATACTCATAGACGTATTTCTCAAAATCCCAATTAATTCGGACAATTTTCAAAACTCAAAAAACGGAAAATAAGTCCTTAAGTAATTATTTGGTTCTCCATTAAAATAAATTTAAATGAACAAATATTTAATTCCACAATTTCGAGCGTAAGCTTGGGTATGCCGCATAAAAAAATACAGTTTATTAATTATATATAATATAGTAATTACGCTGCAATAAGGTCGGGTCCGTGGTGCAGTGGTCAACATCGTTGGCTTCTGCAACAGATCTCGGTACGATTTATTTTTTAATCAATTTATGAATTTCTGTTCCTATACATGGATGTTTGTGAGGTCTAAAATTACCTCCGACCCATCCGATCTTAAAAATCCGGGTGTAGCAAAGAGCGATTTACAACAAGTTCCGTAGTGGTTGTTGATTATTTCGTCGGGTCTATGGTGCAGTGGTCAATGTCGTTGGCTTCAATTACGTTTCTCACAAGCTCGAATCTTAGTGAGGACAGTTACATAAATTGATTTTTTATCGATTTATGGATTTCTGCTGCTAGGCATCTATGTTTATGATGTCTTAAATCAACTCCCACCCACCCATCTGGAGTGTAGCGAGAGCTGTTAGCTAGCCATTTGAACCTGCTCTATCCGATTCCTTCTATCTCTACTTCCAAAAAGAAAGACAGATAAATTAAGTAACAAAGTTTTCGTAGTAAAATTTCTGTTGAGAGACTTCCATTACTAACCCGTATTCTAAAAATTGGGAATGGACATAGTAAAAAAATATGTATAAAAATATAATATTATTGTATTAATCGTCAATGTAATGAAAGTTTCAATAATCGATAAAATCTAGTTAACTCTTCACTATGCTTCTCGGCTTCGTGGTGTAGTGGTTAACGCCATTTGCTCCATACTAGGAGCGGACATGGTATTTTTTTTTAAAAGAAAGCTTAATTCAGTGATCTGAATTTCGAATTACTAGCCCGATGTATGCAAATGCTTAATTAAAGACTTTAAATCTCATATCTCAAATCAAAACCGTAGAGCTTTAACCACTAGACAATCTAGGACAGCAATGTGATGCAATCCGATACTATGATTATTAGTTAAAAAAACGTCATTATGCATGTATATAAGAACATTTAAATTCGAAACCCAAACGAAAAATACGTTCTGAGAAATAATTGAATTCGTTTGATAAAAGTAACGAATCAAAAGCAAAAATATCAATTTTCCATTCAAAATTATACATTTTTATGAAAGCGTGTAGCATAATAAGTTCTAAGAATTTCAAAGGCTTTTGAAATAGTTTTCTTGTAAAACGGAATACTCATTTTCTTTTAATAATTATCAATTCTATTTTAAAAGTAAAACACAATATTTAATACTTCCAGACCTTTATAATGATCTGGAATGGTTTCGCTCATCGCGAGCATTATCAACTGATCATTATAAACATGAGAAAGTGGTAAAAACAAATTGTTTTTTTATTTTTAAAATATAATTCATTTCCACCAAGAATTGACAGCTTCAAGTAATTATCAATTCTGTAATTTGATTATCAAGAGAAAATTATAATCAGGGGAAAACAAGTCAACAACAGTTTAAATATCAAAAATTCAATTGTATTACTTACAACAAAAATTATAACAATATATGTTGTTTATTTTGTATGTCTCCATGTTTTTGCCTGATCATTCGTTTCTCAACTTTGTCAAACTTAAGGATAACTTCAACTAGCCGTTAGGTGACATGTCAGGATGGTAAGTTTCGCCACTATTATTCTAACCGTCGGCGTCCGTGGTGCAATTGGTAGCGTCGTGGGCTACAGCTACGCATTTCTCGCGTTCATTTCCAGGTGCGGACAGTTTTCATAAATTGATATTTCAATCGATTTATGGATTCCTGTTCGATGTTTGAGTGTTTGCGTTGTCTAAAACTCCCTACTCACCCACCCATCCGATCCTCACGGGGAGTAGCGAGAGCGATTAGCTAAACACTAGTCCTGTACTAGCCCTATCCTTCTATCCCTACTCTCTTCGATAAAGAGATGTTGAGCAACTCATTAACAAACAGTTCTCATAGAAAAATTCTGTTGAGATACCTCCACTAGGAGGCCATATACTGCACGTTGGGAGCGGACATGGAAAAAATTCTAACTACTCCTAAGTTTACCACCCACTTTTTAGTTTCACGGCATGTATAACGATGACATAAAATGAAAGTTTTCATTATATAGTAATACTTATCATTAGTGTTATTTTCCATTATGATTTTTAAAATGCTTTACATTATCAATATTACCTTAGTATTTTTTCATTATAATTGGTAAACATAATGTCGGCGTCCGTGGCGCAGTTGGTTTCGTCGCTGGCTACGGTTACGGATGTCTCGGGATCAATTCCCGGTGCGGACGGTTTTCATAGATTGATCTTTCAATCGATTTATGGATTTCTGTTCGTAGTCTGAGTCCTCCCTCCCACCAATCCCATCCTCACGGGGCGTAACGAGAGCGATTAGCTAACCACTAGTCCTGTCATAGCCCTATCCTTCTATCCCTACTCTATTCGAAAAAGAAAAGAGAGGTTGAGCAACTGAGTGACAAGCAGTTCTCGCAGAAAAAATTCTGTCAAGATACCTCCATTAGGAGACCATATGCTTCACATTGGGAGCGGACATGGAAAAAAAAAATAAAAAAAAAAACATGATGGTTTATATCTTTTTAAAACTACATTTTTTAATAACAGTAAGACGCAAGTAGAAGTCGGAATACATAAATTTATTTTAATGTTCTAATTAAATAATATATATTCCAACGAGCAAATTGTTCACTCAAATAGGAAACATTTTGTGATTTACGATTTTCATAACTAATTAAATCATAAATTAATTAAATACATGACAAATTGTGTGTTTTAAAAATAAAACACAACTTGTATTATAGTACTACATCCACATGTGTATAATAATCAGGACCGGTTTGGTTCATCACGAGCATTGTCAACTGATAAAATATTAATCTTAAAAACACTGTTTATATGAAATTGAGTGTTTATAATTACCAATTTAATATTTTAATAATGGTTAATTATTTGTTTAAGTGGTATTATTGTAAAACATTATTGTAAAATTCACCGATATGCTATTTCTTTTAATGAATATTTATAAATAAATCTTAATTTTCGATTTCGTATTTTAAGTGATAACTATTTAAATTGTTCACTATGTAATTTTTAAGCATAATTTGTTTTATTATCTGTAAACTCTTGAACCAATTGGTTGATATAAATTATAATTATTAAGAGACAATTGCATACACATAACTTTCTTTATAATGCTCGTGATGAGCTAAATCTTTCCTGATCATTGCAAATATGTTGAAGTATTACAAATCAAATTCGGTCTTCTTTTTAAAATATAATGCTTTTCGCCAAGAATTGACATTTAATTCCTTAAAAGTGAAAAACTGTCTAACTAACATTTGGATATTATGAAGTTGAGAAGACACCATCCTATGATTGGCGGTTATCATATATGACGTTTTGAAAACATTAAAATTTTCATAGAGTTATATTAAATAATGCATCAATAAACAAAATATTTTTTTATATAATAACCCTTGGGACTTAATCCTGGCATGGTTTTGGAACGTAAGATGATTACTATTCATCATTTTGTGAAATCTTTCCACTATAATTATTTTTTAAATCAGTTAAAAGATTATTAAATATAATCATATAACAATATTCACAAATAAATATTGTTGACATAAATTGTAAAAATTACATTATTATGAAAAGAAATATTTCAATATACCGATATTCGAGAATCCTTTTAGAAAATTACAATGTATTAACTGACCATTTATGTATGAAATGTGTCATTAATATTAGAAACTTGTAATAAAGTAATGTATCAAATTTAGTTCATCAGGAAGTCATTAATAAGTATTTAAAATAATCTCTATATAATATCAAAAATATGGCTTTTTTCATTACTCTGGAAACCGCAATGTAAATAAATAAACTCAAAATATACATAAACCGGCAAATGCATCCCTCAAACTTTCTGCCAAACTTCCGTCATAAAAAAAACACTTCGGAAAACAACACGGAAGTTGGCGCTGACATTAAATATTTACAAAACCATAAACACGACAAAGGTATTCGAAAATAATATCCTTACCTCAATCCCCCTTGCGGTAACGTATCGAAATGGTCCGTCACCTGAATTATTTCGGGAGAACAACTGTGAGTAAATCGCAAGTACACTGAATTGTATTTTCACTAGGGGTGGTTTATCACGCGATGTACAAGAGCGTGCGAACAGGCGAGTGGCTCAAACCTGACTGCCGTCCTGCCGGCATAAAACATTGTGTCGTGTGGCAGAGGGGTGGTTTAGGAAGGTTCTATTTGAGGAGGTTGGGAATAAACATATTTGGGGGAAATTCCTGTACTGTATTTATTGAAGTATGACAGCATGAATTTACGAATAAACTTTATAGTAAATTTATTATTCTCCAATTTGTATGTCTTCATGATTAATATGAATTGACAATTGTATTTTAAAGTATATTGATTTATTTTTTGGATTATTGAGATTTTGTACACTTCCATGTATTTTGTCACTAACGACCCGGGTTTCGCCTTTCGGCATCTTCAGGCATTCGAGCTCACTTTTTGGGTTATATTATCGATCAAATAGAGCGCAAAATTTTACATGTAACTGCATATTTAACTCAATTTTAAAAAAAATCTGACCAATGAACTGGACGATTGACATCTTAAGTCTGTAGAAGAAAGTGAGGTTGAGCAACTGAATAAAAATTCATTTCTGTTGAAATCCTCCATTGGGAGCTCATATGTCTGACAATGAATGTGAAAACGGTCGAAAAATGTATGTATACATATATATGTGTCACTCAGAATAGTAATGGTGTAACTCGAAAATTAAAAAAATTAGTTTATACCACAAACACGTTCAAAAGATGTTATTCTATTAGTTTAATAATGGTGTACTTCCAAATATACTCCTAATTTCTTTAAAAAAATTAATATTAATTCCTAATTGTTTTTTGCTTTTATACTCCCATATTTAACTATGTTTTTCAGAATAATAGTGAAGTTACATGAAATATCGGAATAAGAGTAAAGTGTCCGGACAGACTTCACTACTACACTAACGTTTAAGTTCTTCAATTGATTGACAAACAGTTATTAATGGTTGTTATTTGATCCTAAGAACATTTTACAAAACCTTAAATTTCTGAAAACGTCAACACTAGAGTTACACCATTACTATTTTAAGTGACGGATATATTAGTTTACTTATTATTGTAAAGATTTGGTTGAAATGACTTTTAATTGATGAGATTTAATTACTAATGCAGTGGTCGTTTGAGTAAAACTGTAACTTGTATTCGATTTTCCATTGAAAAAAATATAAATAAACAGCTTAATGCAAGACACGATACTAAAGTCTTTCTCATCCAAATATAAAATAAAAAGGAACCCCTGTTTGTCGTTTGTTTTACAAAACTGTCATGGTATTTTTGTAATTAATGAAGTTATATTTTGATTCATTTTAATAATTAAATATTTTCGTACAATTTTATTATTCCCATTTTTTTTCACCTAAAACGTTTTGAGAAACACATAGTATGCCATAGAATAAAATAACAAAGTATTTAGTTCTACAAACTTTTTATCAGGTAGTTGATAGTTATTTTGGCTTTACGCCATCGTCAGAACTATATAAAGTTATAACTATGTATAGGATAGCTCTGACGATGGCGTAAAGCCGAAATAGCTATCAACTACCTGATAAAAAAATTGTAAAATACACTAAATACTTTGTCATTTTATTCTATTATAATGGAGTTAGTTCTACCAAGTAAATAACTTTTAAAAAAGCTCTTGTTTTTAAATTCAAGTATTAAAACATATAACTAGAACAATGTAAAAATAAGGCACGCCGCGTAGTCATGGCAACCGCGTACACCACATCACATATTGCCATTGAGTACGTACCTGAATAAATTACCCCCCCCCTCCCCACCTGCGAAAAATCCCGTCGGCTGTAACACCCCCCTCTCCGAAATCCGCCACGGCTCCCAGCCCCCGGTTTTCTCACACCAATCTGTTTTCGCATGGTACCGAAAACACCCCGAGTACCCTCATTTTCCCACGCAACACCCACACCCCATTTTCCCACACTAAACATTTTATCCCAGCCCCCCTTTCAGACCACGAAGACCCGACTTTGCAATAGAAGTGCGCTGCAGTGCACTTGTGGATAATACATACATACATAAACGGTGATTGACGAGAAGTGATGACACAGTACTCGGTTACTAAAGCTTGTGCATTATTATTATTTATCCTGTGCGCTACCAGCGTTAAGCATATGGCGTCTTTATAAAGGTATTTCAACAGGACTACGAAAACTTCTTGTTACTGTCACTACTTTTTTTTGAAGAGAGTAGGGATAGAAGGATAAGACTTGCATTTAATTGGTCAGTAACCAATTCAATTTTTGGTCAGTAAATTTAATAAATTGTCAGTATACACGGGTCAGTTAATAAAATAAACGGTTAGATATTTATATAAAATGGTTAATTCTTTAATCAAACCTAAACTAACCTAACCTGATGATTTGGCTATTTTTTACTTACTATTGAATTAGTTACTGACCATTGATGGAATTAGTTACCTCCCAAATAATTGCTTTACGAAGGATAAGGCAAGGACAGACAAGTGGTTAACTTATCGCTCTCGCTACGCCCCGTTTAGGATCGGATGGAAGGCAGGGAATTCTTGATAGTCAAAAAGATCCATCATACAAACATATGAGACAGTAAAAATAAATGTCCGCTCGCTCGAGGGGTAGGTGGAGGAGCGGGGTGCGGAGCGACAACACACTTCGGCAGCCCCGAGTCCAGCTTGGGGACAAAGGATCATTTACAGGTTCCTTCGTCTTCCATTAAAACCCGGTCGTACTCAGTATACTTTCTCTTTAATTGCAGTTAGTTTACACTTATAAATTCCTCGAATACAGTTACACAAACACAAACAGATTTAAAATACACAATTTCAATTTAAAACTCTGTATGTGGTTTTATGATAGGATCGTAAATCTCGGACTAAGCCGCCGCTTCGTCGGCGAACGACTCTCCCGGGGAAGGCCGACTGGCGAGTCTTCTTCCCTAAGCATCGCAAGTTTTTTGTTTACTTCTAACGGTAACCAAACAAATATGACAGATTATTTTTGAATGCCTTAGGAGAGATTTTACATATTAAATTTGCATTAATAGAAAGAGTCCGCAGATTGGTTTTGAAGACCCCTGTCCGCCCCATAAGTACGGGGTGGTGTCACATAATTCTGTGAGGTTTTGTTTTAAAATATAATGCCTTTCCAACGAAAATTGTTAGTAAAATCAGCAAAATAAAAGATAACTTTTGTTTTATAAATGTTTAAATATGCAAAAGGTTGATTACTGATTTGCTCTAAGAATTTTATAAAATGATATTGCTCTTTGAATTGTTGATATTTTGTAAATTTCCATGTATTTTTACATCTTCAAGCATTCGAATACACGAATAAACTCAAACTGATATGGACATGTAACAATTCAAATTTGATATTGAAATTCCATTAAGCACCCTTAGTGATGTCTTAAATTATATCGATATTGTTATTGCTTACCTTTTGGCAGTCGTCGATCTACATAAATCACTCGTTCATTCAGTGACGAGAGTTGTACTTGAGATTGAAATGTATGCAAACTGAACGGAAGGCATAAATGGAGTTACTAACTTTTTCTGCTACGATCGCCGGTCAGTAATTACAAAAATTATTCTACGTTACTTCTGAATTCTTCATATCGATGTATTTTAAATAAAAGCTTTTAAACACAAGTATGAAAATACATACTGATACTGTAAACCAGGGTTCCCCGAACTTTGCTACGTTGGAACACGTTCCGCCTTGTTTATTGTGTTGGTTATATAATATTAATATGAAATCAAAGATGGTTGAATATGTTGCAGCTAGATTAGCATATGAAACCATTTTTTTTAAAAATAAAACACAATTCATTTGTACTATTTCCACATATTTATAATGATCAGGACCGATTTCGCTCATCACGAGCATTATCAACTGATTTCGCTAATGCTCGTGATGAGCGAAACCGGTCCTGATCATTATAAATATGTGGAAGTAGTAAAAATGAATTGTGTTTTATTTTTAAAATAAAATGTCTTTCCACCAAGAATTGACAGTTAACACATTAAAAGTGATATAAAACCATTCTAAGTTTTCGCGGAACACCTATATTCGTTCTGTAGTTTGAGAAACCTTCCTATAAACCATATATTGTGTTCCCAATGATGATCATATCGACTGCGGAAGGAGATTCTTCAACACTAAACGTTTAAAGATGACTGGCTGTAAGCATTCCCATTTCATATCACTAAACATTAAGAAATTACATTGATTTAAAAAATTTAAACATCATACATGAGGCTATAGCAGGTTTTTTTCCTCTTAATGACAGCCGTTAATCGTTTACAGTCGTGTAAGAATCATGAATTGTCGAAGAAAATATATTTTTTAATTATTGGATTTCCATCGAGTAGCAAGCATAGCTTAGCGAAAGTTTTTTTAAGTGGAAAAAAAACTCCTATATCCTCTTAATGCAAGGGTTTCCAACCGGAAGATTGCAGAGCAACTTTTCGTCGATCTCAATTACGATTGCGAGTTTTGAAAAAAATAACGATTTCCATATTTTAAGCTTATCCCGGCAGTAAGTACACATTCGTTTTCTCATATGAAATCTACTTTATCCAAATATCGAAAACGTTTGACAGATGATCCATTGCTGACTGTTTGCACTTTGCAACAAGTAATTGTAAATCAAATTATTTAAAGATTGCCGATGCTACATAATGTCAAATATTTTGCTATATACATATTAAGCAAAACAATATGTAGATGTTGTTTTCCTCCTTTGCTTCCACTTACCTTTGTGACTATTTCTACAAACGCTAAAATTTCATGTCACTCAATATCGCATTCTCTACCCTGCCAATATAAATTTCATTTAAAAAAACTTCTGATAATCTTATTAAAAGTGGATCGTCATTATAATTAAGATAACATGCAGCTCCCGTCCTCAAAAAAGTTGGGTACTCTTGGTTTAATATATTGTCACCGTAGTAACAGAAGTTGGTAAATAAAAAAAATGACGGAAACTAGGTTAGTGCACAATGAGATCCTGGGATATCAATTCTTTGTCTGGAATAACTCAGTAAGTGCATTAATTATACCAGTTTGGAAAAACACATCAATTTATTTTATCAGTTAGTATATTAATGCAAATTTCTAGACAAGCAATTGTCGCTGTATATTGATCCCTAACTTGATAAGTGTTAGATTGACATAAATCCATCAATATTTTTTTATATGATAATTGTCTGTGTAACATATAATACGTAGGCTAAAGGCTTTATCCTGCGAACTAAAATTTTCATTTGCTTTTTACTCAGAACTGTCGATATGGTACCAAATTTCGCCAGTACGGTGACGATTTATTCTCAGAAACTAAGGAAAAATCAATCAAGGACTTGTAATGAATGAGGAAACTTATATTAAATACTTAAATTTTATTGCATCTATAAATTAAATCTTTCGTTCAAGTAAACAATAAAACAAAATGGCTTTCAGTGAAGTCAACACATAAAGACCACGACAGCTGGAAAGATGCTCACGCATTCTTATAAGCCAGTTAATGGATGATGATGATATAATTAATAAAATAGAAGATTTCCTTCAACGCTACGCTTTAGTCTTGGCGTGTAGCGTCTGCCAATGGCGTACATATTAAATCACACAGCAAAAACATTGGACGTTCGGGACTCAAACTGTTACTAAAATCTAGTGATCAAAATTCCAAAAAACACTTCGTAAATATCGAGTTCATTAGTGTGTCGAAAGGCAAAACTGGAGTTGTTAGTGATGAAATACATTGAAATGTACAAAATCTCAACGATTCAAATTTGATATTGAAATTCCATCAAGCACCCTAAGTCAATATCTTAAATTACTTCGTAAATAATCAGAACTTGTCGTAACTGCTGAGCGATCAATGATGTTGGACATGGGTTACGTTTTTGAATCCCAGCATGGATTTTTATATCTGGCATTACAGCTAATAACCAATGCGAGAAAAAAAAAATTAATTGGGAAACCATATGAGGTGAACTCAATGAGAAGAGACATCACAAACACCCATGTCCTAGATAACAAATTTTAATTGAAGAAATCCAAATTTGATACTTACCTTGCCTGAACCAATATTCATCTGATCGCTAGTGAAAAGTTCTTTCCACATGACAACAAACGCTGACACATATTGATCTTACTGTCTATATATAGATAGAATCCTAAAAACCATTATGTCTCTAAGCTTCAGTTCAAGGCCTTCTCCGCAGAGAAAGGCTGAGTAACTGACTAACCACCGGTTCTCATAAAAACAAGTTGTGTTTCGATGCTTTATAAGAAGTCAATATGCTCCACACTGAGAGGAGAGATGGCTTAAAAAGGATAATTCTGGATTCTGCAAAACGTAGACTTCGTACGCGAGCCTCTCCGCGATTCGCGATCAGCGAATTTTTCGCTCACGCAACGCCCCGTTTTTAGAATTGAATGAGAGGAAATGGAAACATCACATGCATACCATATTAAACACAAATCCTTGAATCGATGTCTGAAAGTGAATGTCAGGATCGGCATTATTATTGTTATTCATTTGCAAATAATCTAGACATGGGATCTGCATCCTACCACAATTTTCGGTACCCATCTAGTATATAGTATTCTTCAAGGAACCCAAATAACTGCTGCGATCGTGACTGCAGCAGCTGTCACGACTAGGTCCTCCACTACGAGATTCCGGTCAATTAGTCAATCCCGTAATTCCGGAATTGTCTTAATGTCAATTTCGGGATCCACTGTCAATGTTAAGAAACAATTTATATTTGGAATTAAATACTTTCTGATTAACTATAACGTGTACGTCGGCTTGTTTATGTACATACATCTTTATAAAACATACATAATTAATACATAATATATGTATTGTGGTCTCCCTATTTCTCATACTTCGTAACTTCCGTAGACAAAAACAAATAATTTTGACAGCAATATGTTTTATTGTTTTTTTTTGCATTATTATCGTAAGAAAATAAATTGTATCTATAAATAAAAAATCCAATCTCATGTCTATAAAAATCAGATATTCATTCCACTTGAAGCAATAACGGACACAGATTTAGTTTCAAATATACAATCTAAAACATGAAATTACGTTTTATGACCAATCCCGGGATTGAAAAATTGTGAATCCCGAAATCTCGAGATCATGGAAAGGTCTCGGGATTTTATGACTTATTCAGGACGGCGAGTTGTGGATATTTGTTTCTTTAGTAAAATTGTCAACCCTTCAAAATGGGACGCATGTTGAAGAACATTGAAAACATTCAATGAATTAATTTAAACATGTGTCACACCTAGTAACACAAAAAGAGTAATGACAATGTTATCAATTTTATTATTAAGTAACTGGATTCATCGAAAGCTTTAAATTTAAATACTATTTCGGACTGGCATCATTTGATATTACAGTGTGACATAATCTGGTGATAATTTGAGTCACATTACTCTTGACATCCATCCTTTTAGGCACGTCAATGGGCGTGTACTTATAAGGCTATAAGAAAGGCTTTTATCTTGGATGGGTCGTTAACTCTTTATGGGGTAAACGCATTAAATCCATTATGCGTTCTGCTATCTTGATTTACCATTACTGAATACATTGTTGATGGGGGTTTAAATCAGATTTTAAAACTAATGGTCTCGCTATACCAACATAATAACAGATATCTTGCTGTATATAAGGATATTATACAAGTAATCACGTTGTAACAGCATGTTCACGAGTAAATTTGTAAGTATCGTAAATTTGATTAAGGCATTTAAAATTGTCGTCTTCTTCCATTGTCGCATCAATCAGTTCCCTGAAATGGGCTCGGGCTGGTAAGGACAATTGAGATTCGGGCCCATTTTAAGGAATTTACTTTCCAGAAAAATATTTCAGACTATATTCGGGTCATGACTCACGAGTCAGCCATACATAAATACTGAACCTTTGAATGTACGATATATACAAGAAAGCGTGACAATGTAATTGTAGAGTAATGGTCAGTTGCGAGAAGCATTACAAGTTTATGAAAACGTATAATTAACATCGTTTTATTTTAATGTACCAAGATAATCCTCAAACGCATTTATCTGTCGTGTTTTCATGGAAAAATACTGTATTTATGAACATAGAATTACATTCCAACCGGTCCCGTAGTGGAGTGATCCACGCATTTGTCCATTCGGTAGCGATGTTTACAGGATCAATAACGTACGGAAAATTCGGAAGAATTTTTCAAATTTTGTATATTTCCATGTATCTCGTCACTAACGACTCGGGTTTCGCCTTTCAATGTCTTCAGACATTCGAGTACACGAATGAATTTCAAATGACAGTTAGTAAACAGTTTATATCGTTTATTATCCGCGAATGTAAAAAGTTTAATAAACATTGTTCTAGATAATCACTTTTCCTGCTTCACGTAGGAGCTGGTCGGGAAAGATTCCATAAATCCATACCTTTCGGAGACAAGTCCATTAATTGATCAATCTATAAAAGTTTACATTCAGTGATTCAAACTTTTAACTGCACAAAAAAGTAAGACGAGAGCCCAAAAATATTGACCACTAGGCAACGGGGTTAGCAAATAGATACCTAAATGAATTTAAGTTTTCGGGTAGAATTATTACCAACCAAGTATTCAGCAGCGCAAAGTTTTTTCCTCCATTCTACAAATAATTGCAATGAATAAAAATCCGATAAAATATTGCCAGCTCTAGTGACAAATAAGCACTATTGTATTATTCAGTAGCCTTTTTTTTTGAGTAAAAACAATTCGGCGTTTACTTGCAAACGTGGTATGTTTAACCACTCAGCGTGGAACAGAATTAGTCCTTAAATCCTGGCAATAATTTATCAAATTTTTTTGTCTCGTTTCAGGAGTGCAAGAAAAACTTTGTTGAATATTTTGAAAGTGATGAACAATCAGATGATTTTGAATATTTTATGGCAAACTGTGAAATAAACTATTTATAATAAAAATCTGTTTAATATGAAATTAAAATTGATAACTTAGTTACTCCACATGTTTTATCACTAACGTGACGCGTTTCGCCTCTTTAAGAAGCATCTTCAGACTAACCATATCGCAAAGTTATTCATCTTTACGGTTAGCCATGATTCTAATTCTTACATTAAAATAAAGGGTGAGGTGGGTTTTATTCCATTCTACTGGACGTGGGGATGGGGTAAGAGAACAGGGGATCAGTGTTTATGTCTTACCCCTTCCCCAAGTCTAGCATAATGGAATAAAATCCACCCTACCCTTTATTTTTATATTAAGCTACCGCCAAATCCAATTATCGAAAATAATATGGTTTATATTCAAAAATAGTGAAGCTGAATTGCATCTGTATTATTTTACTAAACTTTGTTACGATTTCGTCGCAACATGACGATCGTCTTCTATCGGCGATAAGTACTTCGCTGGGTCGTTGGTACGAAACCAAGGGGAAGCCTCGCCAAGAATGGTTAAGAAATAATTGCGTTATAACTTTCTTACGCGCCAAGATGTGAAAAAAGCAGGACGTGTGGGGAACGTGCCGGAGATTGGTCTCGGACACCCGGGTTCGTCGCCGAGCTGTTTTATCCATAAGGTCATAATTATATATATATATATTATAATAGTTTTCTTGTTGAAGTGTAACCATCTATTTATAAATATTGTATCGTCGTGTTATTTCCGTTTTTATTTGTTCAATAATTTAAATTCTTTGCGTCTACAGTTTCCGCAACCATATTTAATGTGATTTTTAACAGTAACCGTATTTTCATTATTATCATCTTTCATTCGACGTGTATCTTCACGCATGGCTCCCAAAATTTAATTACCACATGTATTTCTCCTTACAGAACAAAGTAACGTGTACGGAGATTGGCAAACCTTATCCACTTCCCAGTGACAACTCTATCCTATTTCTCCGCTGAGCTATCCAGTTTTTCCATATTTTTGTGATACCTGCTTTCTTTCTGTTAAGTTCTGTCATTTCATTTCATTACATAGTATACTGCAAAATCTTTTAAACACAACAACTTGTTAAAACATTGAATAAATTATGTCCAATTTCGCGATAAAATGTACATCCTCACTGCCCGAGGAATCCCCACAGCAGATACATAAATTTGGTTCCAAGTTTTTGTTACTTCCACGTATATGTTGTGTAACTCTTGCGAAAGTGTATTTTTAACTGCACCCTTGAGGACGCCTGATTTTACATCCTACACTTGTGAATGAATAATAATTAAAATTTTCACAAACCCGACGAATTTTCATTCCTTAACCGCTTTGTATAACCACATACGATTGTTGTATAAATTGGATTTATTGAGACAGTAAACTGAATTACGTTTGTTACTCTAGGTTAGTAATTATAACGCCAGGGTTGGTGCCACATGTACATATTTGTGTGGCATACAGCTTTGATAAAAGATAATTCGATCGTGTGTTGGCCTATTGATGTAACTCTCAAAATTGAAATTGTTCAGGAAAGAGAAAAAACGTTTTTATCGGAAAACATTATATCGTCAGTTGCGCTATAAATCTTTGACATGCACTACTGTAAATTCTCATCATTGCATATACGGGGTTATACGAAAAGATTTTTGATAAAATAGTGGCTTACATCAATTGGAGAGGTTAGAATTTTTAAACCTAAAACCAATGTCAAATGATGTTTCTCTTCCAAAAAGTGTTAAATTTAGTTTTCTAATTTACATTATTTCGCCGAGACCTGTTATGTCGTCTTGAAAATGAGATCCAATCATTAACTCATTTTCATATTTTTTGAGGGTTACATCAATTAGCCAAAACACCGTCTACATGATGATCAAATTAAACTCGTTTAACATATCGCACCCTGCAAGAAAAGTGTCACAACTCAATAAGGACAGTTTTGAGATATTAGTTAAATATAAGGGAAATAGTTTTCAGAGCAACAAGTACGAAAAAATATCACAAAACATAATGGAATAGTTTTTTACTTGCTTTCGGAATTTATCTCATATACAAAGGTCATGATTAACTGTCAGATTGCAAAATTTCCAATAGTTCACGATTATAACATCTAGATTTTAGCTGAAAAAACATTTCCTTGCCGAGACTTAAACCCAATTCATCCTGATAGTTAAGGAAAAACTGTTTATCACAGAGGTCGATATAAAATTGTTTCGCCTTAAAGTTACATATTATAATATATAAGAGTATATTTTAAATAGCTTTGTTCATCTCTTGGTTTTATACGTTTATTTAAAAAAAAAATAGAATGAATTTGTAATTTTAATTATCCATTTGTTTTATCTTCTAAAGAATACAGTGTGATCCTCATTTTATTACGTAATAAGTGGCATAAAAAGCGGAAAATGTATTGCACATAAGCTTTCAGAGTTATGAAAATATTTTGAATGATACATATTTCACTTTCGCCACCGAACGTCTGCTAGTAATAATATTCGTTTAAGAATATTCATATTTGGTTCAGTTAATATTTTGCTTCAAGAATCTCTATTGATCCAGTTGAAATAGACGAAATGAATAGACACCTTGTTATAACTCGATATAAGTATACAAATCTACAATGAAACATTGATACGAAACATTACCGTTGTATTATTATTTAATTTTACAAGAAACTTGTCAGTTATAGATGTCTAAAAACAAAATCAGATATCAAATTTGGATTATTGAGATTTTGTACACTTCCATGTATTTTGTCACTAACGACCCGGGTTTCGCCTTTCGGCATCTTCAGGCATTCGAGCACACGAATGGACTCGAACTGAGAGACAGCAAACAGTGTCCAACGCTTATATAGAAGATACAAATGCGACAAACATTATTTACGAGGTAAGATATTATACGTCTGAGAGCCACACTGATACCTGAGTTAAAATTTCGGGAATCTCCCTAATCCTTATTTTGTAAACACCATATTAACGGAGTGGCGAATTGCCGCTTTTCAACTTCTTTTAGAAATACCAGTGATTTTACAATTATAATAGTATTGTGGGTTTTGACGGGATGTAATTCGACGAATGGGTAAATATATATATACACAATCATTCCACATTTAGTGACATCTGTTAGGTGTTTACATCCCGAATTACATATTACTCCATATTTAATATTTCATTATTTTTACGCGGTTCTTTGAAACTTTTGCATATGTGGAAATAATATAAAACCGAAAAAATATACGATTAACATAGTTAAGAATACATATCGGTTTTTGTTTATTAGCCCCTCATACGTGTTGACTGATATCAAAAGTGGTTAAATCCCTTTTTATAGAAAATGAGATAAATAGCGAAAACGTTTCATAAATTAATACATGTTTTAAGAAGAATTTTATTTTATTTGAAAAAAAGCCTTATTTGTATTTGACCAAGTATGATACCAGACAACACATATACTTCAAATACACATGCATGATGTAAAATTTATTGTTTTTGAAGTACTATATTGAATTAATTCATTTGGAATGCAGAACGGCCTGACGATTTCACAAATTTCAGCACAGGAATTTAAATACATAATTACCATTTGTCGACCACTGATTGCCACCTGCAGCGTAGATTAGAGCATGTGATTTGATTTGGAACCTATGCTATTTTAGTATGCCATTCGCTGCATTCTGTATGAAATAACTGAATCTCTTCATTGACGTGCGAATTATTATTTTACGTGATTAATAATAATACTGAAGTTTCCAAAGCTATTCAACTTATTTATTGCAATGAATGCGTAGGACAGTTCAAAAAATTCGATCTCATGAAAAGTGATATCTGCATCAATTTTAGCAATTTATATTAACCTTCCCGTTTTCATGTTAAAAAAATCCCTTCGGATCTCATGCAGTCACATTTCATTACCGTGTGGGTTTCGTCGTATAAACACATTTATAAAGCGAAATGACAATTTCGAAGAGTGAAATATGGTTTTATCTAGTTTTAAGTAATTATTTTACATCATATTTTGTGTGTAAAAATTGAAATTCATATCAAACTATGCGAAATTATCGAAAGATGCAAGAATCAAAAATGTTCATAGCAGAACAAGCCCGAGATGTGTCTTGGTGCCGTTTGAAACAAAACGGTTGCATACAGTACGTCATGCATCTCGGATTATTACTATACTATAATTTTGTTTTTTTTATGGTAAAATTGACGAGGTTTTCAAAGTATGATTAATTATACAAAAAAGACGTATACTATAATTTATTTTTAATTTTTAATTATATGTATAACTATTTTATTTACAAATAACTAAATTTACAATTTTTGGATGATCTATTTCACAGATACCTTAAAGGCTTAAAGACTGAAGTAACTCATTGTTACACCATGGATACAGAAGGATTAATTATAAAGAAGCATTTTTTATAAATTAGACGCACCCGATAGTAATATGTTTCCTAATTATATATATATATATATATCTAAAATATAGTAACATTAAATTGTGATCATATTTTATAATAAAGCCATCATGAATTTATTTTAGTTTAGTTTACTATATATTTTAACTTTTTCTATCAATTTCTACTGAATCCAAATTTATGTATATATTATATTCAAGTCAATCATAATCCGCATTTACCACGTCCGTCTGCTATATTCTTCACATTAGACGTCAACTTATTTTCAATTCTGCACGCCACTGTAATCCATAATTGCGGAATTTGGCAGGAACTCAATTCCAAATTGTTATAAAATCAATTATTGAATAAATTAAACTAAATATTTCATCACTATGAAAGCAAACTGTTGCGATTTATACCATTATTTTACGTGGAGTAAATTTCATAATTGGTATAGTGCTAAATTGATAAATTATAAACTCAATTATACTATATTTGGACCAAACTTTTATTGATAGTACTAATGATATGAATGAAAACAGCAAATTTTTTTCGAGAGCAATGGACGCCTTACGGAACCCATCTCAACAGAAGTTTTTCTACGAAAACACCTTGTTACTCGATTGTTAAGCCTCTTTCTTTAGGGAGAGTAAAGATAGAAAGATAGGACACTAGGACAGGGCCAGTGGTTAGCTAAACGTTTTCGTTACGTCCAGTTTTTAGGATTGAAAGGGTGGGAATAAATTCAGACGTCAATGCTTTCGAATATGAATCTTTAAATCGATTTTCAATCAATTTATGACAGTGTTAGCACTGGTATTCAAAATGGTAACACCGTAAACAGAAATACACAACAAGCCTGATCATATAGTCCCATTTTCCTTGCTATACCGTTTATGATAAAAGAGATTAATACCTTGCCAGTCGTCGTTATCTAAATACCTTCTTTTGGAATGCCAAAGGGTAACCAAAAAAAATTTTACGTTTATGTTAATTATTAAGAAATGCTTACAATACGATAATATTCCAGTGGTAATCTGTGGTTATTTTAGAATGACATAGTTGAAATATTTTTGACCCAAATTGTATCTACGAAAATCCTGTGAAAACCAGTTAAAACTTCAATTATAAATGTTAGAAAAAATTGTATAACGTCCATAATATTACATGTATAAACGAATATTTAAGATAATACTAAAGCTTCATTAAAATCTACAAAAATAAGATGTACAGTGAAAAATTAAACTCAAAATCTTGTTTTTTTAATTATCTCAGAGCTATGCTTTTTGAGTTGTTGCACTTTGGAACTAAGGTATTAATATAACATGTAAAGTGAATCACAAAATACTTTTGTTTTGCATTTCTCCGATAATTCAGTCTGCGTTGGAAAATCATTCTAAAGATTTTGCAGTTGACACAGACAATGGGCCATGCTGGTTTAATATGTGAGATATGCCATGTGATGGTGGCATTAGTATGCCTTGTAATCTCTACGTATAAACTAGATAGGACAAAAAACAAATGTTTTTTTTTTCAATTTACAATGAAGAATTTTATTTTTTATTTTATTTTTTCCATTTCCGCTCCCAATGTGGAGCATATGGTCTCCTAATGGAGGTGAGCTATTATGAGAAGCGAAGGAATGCATTAATTCAGCAGACAAAATTTAATATAAATATCACAATTCCGACTACTCCACGAAATGAAATTCCACATTTATTTCGAATATTCGAAATATTTTGTTAATGCAAAACGTAAAAATATTCTTTTAATAAAAATAAGTGAAATTTAGAAAACCATTATATAATTATTTATTTTTTCTCATGTCCGCTCCCGGTTTTCTAATGGAGGTATCTTAACAGAATTTTTCTACGAGAACTGCTTGTTACTCAGTTGCTCAACCTCTCTTTTTTTTCCCGAAGAGAGTAGGGATAGAAGGATAGGGCTATGACAGGACTAGTGGTTAGCTTATCGCTCTCGCTACGCCCCGTGAGGATGGGATGGGCGGGAGGGAGGACTCAGACTACGAACCTTCCTAATTCTCCGTAATTGTATCCTATACGTTGAAACACCTAACAGATGTCACTAAATGTGGAATGATTGTATATATTTACCCTTTCGTCGAATTGCATCCCGTCGAAACCCACAATGCTATTATAATTGTAAAATCACCGGTAATTCTAAAAGTAGTTGGAAAGCGGCAATTCGCCACTCTGTTAATGTGTTGTTTACAAAATAAGGATTAAGGCGATTCTCGAAATGTTAACTCAGGTATCAGTGTGGCTCCCAGACGTATAATATTTTACCTCTTATATAATATTTGTCGTATTTGTATCTTCTATACAAACGTTGGACACTGTTTACTGTCTGTCAGTTCGAGTCTATTCGTGTGCTCGAATGCCTGAAGATTCCGAAAGGCGAAACCCGGGTCGTTAGTGACAAAATACATGGAAGTGTACAAAATCTCAACAATCCAAATTTTATATGATGTATGTTTTTTAATCTAGTCAAACATGTAACATTACCAGATAAATAGTGTAAAAAATAACAGTGATATTTAATATTTCTGAATTCTCTTTTCAGTTCAATGAACTCGACGTCTCTTGAGACACCATTTGGAAATCGCTTCTCTATCTGTTTCCATAAAAATCCAATGAAAAGGACTTCGCGGAAAAACACCCCTGTCGTAAATGAAAACCATCAAAATCCCGTAAAATAATAAATAAGACTTGCAAATGTAATGCATTCTTCGAAAAGCGAACACCCCTCAAATTCTATTTCGGGAATTTCATTACCAATCCCTCCATATTGGGAAAAATATCTTTTAGGGGTATATTTCTGACGTATTATTAGGAGGGAATGTTGTTTTATAACCTGCTTACCGGAAATCCTCAGACAATGCGCGAAGACATAAATAAGGAATAAAAAATCAATTTGTCTAGAGCCTTTTTATTTTTCAGAATAATGTATAATTTGGTACGGGAAATTTTTATTTCAGAAGATGGTTCTTTGGCCAAGTGGTCACCATCTTTGACGTCAACTAAGGATCTCACAGGTTCGAGTCCCAGAACGGAGAGTATCGTTTTATGTTTTCAATCGATTTATGAAATTGTGTTCAAAGATATTGATTTATTTCATGGCTTAAATTCCCTTCCTCCCTTAAATCTGATCCTTCAAACGACGTAACGGGAGCGATTAGCTAACCATTAGTTCTGCCTTAGCCATATACTTCTATCATTACTCTTTTCGAAAAAAGAGAAAGTGATCGACAGACTAACAAGCAGTTTTCGTAAAAAGAATACTTTTTTTTCTTAAATAAAATACAATTTGTTTTGTACCCTCAGTAGTGAAATCAGTCCAGATCACCATAAAAGTGTTGATATAATTTTTTAAATTTAAAGCTCCACACAAAAATTGACAGGTAAAACCTTGAAAAGGAAACTTAAATCTCTTTGAAATACCTTTTTCAGCAAATTTAAATTTGAATTTTACAATACAACTTTTTATTTATCGGACACTTACAATCAGTATTCACAGGGGGCCGAAACACTCACACTTAGCTACAGAAACGGTAAAATAATAAGGACTTTAATTTTTTTTTTTAAATATGTCTAACTCAATGATTTTTTTTTTAATCTGAACATTCATGCACAAGATCTCAAATATTAATTTTTAGAAAAATATTTTCTGTTGTGATAAGCTCCATTGCAAGTCCACATGCTCTACATTGGAAGAGGGCATGGCTTAAAAAAATTCTAGCCAAAGTTAAGCACACTCTTGACTATATTCTTAAATACAGTTTACTATAAGCAACTTAATTAATTACTAGATACACGCTTGAGACAGTACATTAAATAGTTATATCATCTACCAATTTGTCTGACCAAATGCGAAGTCAGTTTTTTGGTTTAAGCTTAATAAATAACTCTATGACCAACGAAGAGAGTTACTTTTAAGTAAGACTGTGATCGATAGTGAGTTTGAGCAATCGTGGCAGCGACGAGATATTGATACATAATTATTAATATGTCCGAACGTATAAAGTTGTCGTTCTTAACCTTTAGTAAATCTCTTTCGTTCGAACTTTCAATATACAAACATAGCATGATATTAACAATGTTATCAATACTAACTTCACTTGCTCTGAAAATTGTATTTCTTATGAACACCATTAAAATTCCTCGTACATGCATTGTATTTCTATATTTTTTTCTTGCGCCTACCAGTTTTAGAGCTTTTATTTACGGAATCCCAGTCGATTAGTCAGTTCCGTAATATCGGGATTTCAGTATTCACTGTAAATGTAAAAATATTCATATTTCAAATTAAATTCTTCTTAATCAACTACAACGTGTACCTCAGTTTTTGTTTTTTTCATGTCCGCTCCCAACGTGTAGCATATGGTCTCCTAATGGAGGTATCTCAACAGATTTTTTCTATGAGAACTGTTTGTTACTCAGTTGCTCAACCTCTCTTTATCGAAGAGTGTAGGGATAGAAGGATAGGGCTAGAACAGGACTAGTCGCTTTCGCTACGCCCCGTGAGGATGGGATGGGTGGGTGATGAGGGATTTTCGGACAACATAAACACTCAGACTACGAACAGAAATCTATAAATCGATTTAAATATCAATTCATGAAAATTGTCCGCACCGGGAATTGACCCTGAGACATATGTAGTTATATATACATACGTATTTATTGTGGTCTCCCTCATTCACATATTTCATACCTGCCGTAGACAGGAACAAACAATTTTGACAACAGTATATTTTACCGTTTTTTTGCATTATTATATCAATTGAAAATCAAAATAAAAGTTTCTCAACAAATAAAAATAATGTAAAGTCGTATCTTCATTCCAATTAAAGCAATGATAAAAAAAATGTATTTTAAAACATGAAATTACTCTTATTGACCGAATGGATTGAAAAATTGTGAATCCCGGAATCATAAAAAGAGTGTACATTTTTAAATGATCAGTAGCTTAAAAGTTGGACTAAACCCAATTTCCCAATCTGAGGCCATACGAACTCGAGCAAGCCGATGAAAGTGTAGTATTTGACAAATCTGTCAGAAACATTCAAGGTAAAATTGACAGATTTCAGTTACGTGAGGTTACACATCACGGAAGATGTCAATCTACGTAAAGACCTCGCTATTAGACTAAGAATCGATGGAACCATATTTAACCCAATCTACTGTCAAATTTTAAAATTGTGTTTTTACAAAAAATCTTCAGGACGTTAAAAAAACATGTTTATGGATGTTCTACGTTCTACCAACACAAATTTGACAATATGCAAGGTTGATTTCAGTTGTGCAGTGATTTCGCTCATAAATTCGATAGAATTTGAGATATTATGACATATGAACAACAAAATAGCAATGAAACGGAATTTATCAACAAAAGCGTTACTTGGATTTAAAATTGGGCAGACGCAATAATATAGAAAATCTGGGTTTCACTTTTGTGTTTTTTTTACTATATCCACTCCTAATTTGGAGCATATGGACTTCTAATGTAGGTATCTCAAAAGAGTACTACCTGTTACTCAGTCGCTCAACCTCGAAATGAATATAGAGGAATATGGCTAGGACTGAACTAGTGGTTTGCCAATCGCTATCGCTACTCTCCGCTTATAGGATCGAATGGCTGGAATGGAGTTCTAGACATCATAAACATCCATGCCTACAAACAGAAATCCATTAATCGATTGGAAAATCAATTTATGAACTTACTTGAACCTGAGATATTCATAACCGTAGCCTACGACGTTGACCACTGCACCACGGACCTGACGATTGTTTCACTGTTGTACTCGGTTAAAACCGAATTCGACTTATCAAACGTATGTTAACACTTAAATCTCCAATACTCAATGCAACCAATTGTACATTAAACTTTGACAAAAAGAAGAAGATTGATTTTGCTCATAATTCAGAAATAAAAGTGTGATGTATGCATCTTAAACGCCTTAATTAAAATGTGGTAAAAAAAGCTGTCCGTGTTGGAGCTCAAGTCCGTGAACACAGCGACCGAATCCAACAACGCTGATCACTCGGCGACAAGCCCGACATTATATCGACGTTGTTTTGGTCAATTGATGTAACCCTCAAAAAATACGAAGATGAGTTAATAATTTGATCTTATTTTAAGGACGACAGAGCAGGACTGATTTTTTGATTTTTTGGAAGGTAAGCATCATTTTACATTGGTTTTGGAATTTAAAACTATGACCAGACCACTTGATTTAAACCACTATTATATCAACACTCACTATGTATAATTTCGTATCTGCAAACATGATAATTTATAGGAGTGCATTTCAAAGATTCATAACCCAACTTATCGTATAATGTTTTTGGATAAAAACAGTTTTAGCTCTCTCCTGAACGATTTTAATTTTAATTGGCCAAAACACCGACGATATAATAGAATACTTGTGACAAGCTGAGAATTCCACTTCTTATAACTTCTATATTTTAATTTAAAACACGTTTAGTATTCGTATTACCAGAAACGATCGTAGATATAAGTAATTTGAGTTAATATCAGCAGACTTAAAAGATACGTCAGTTTTATATAAAGGCTTTTCTAATGGAAATTTTTATTTTAATATCGTCTTTGTTGAATCTCAGAATGGGAATATGTACTGTCCGTTCGTAAACAGTTTGTCTTCAGATGAAGATACTATTAAGTGCATGCGAAAAAAATAATGATGAGTTTACTGGCTCTTTGATCTATAAAAATATAACTGATACACAATATCTATAATGGGTCTACTTATGAGCAGGCGCGGCTCGTCCATACGCACTGCGAAACGGCAGTATCCCCAAGTAAGTTGAGAAAAATGTAAAATTACAATATACATAAATTTATGTATATTATACGAAAATATCACTATTATGAAAGTGTGTAAAGCTAATCAGCTAATCAGTGTACATCCAATAATTAGACCATAGACCACGGTACTACTAGCAGAAAGTAAGGAATTTTCATGATTTTGTTCAGTACGATTTTCGATGGAATATGATCGAATGGGTGAAGCAGGGGCGCGGGAAAGGGAGACTCGCATCTAGAAGCTTGATATGAACTGCCGAATTGACAGTGTTTCGTGTTCTGTGTGCGCGTGCAGGTGCAGCGTCTGACCACGCGCGACATCTGTCTAAATAAAAGTGATATTTTTCAAGGTAAAAAGACAGAAGAATCAATTTTATGATGAAATAAAAATACACGTAATGTCTAATTTTAATAATTTTGATGTTAATAGTAAAATATAGTCCAAATAATGATTGTTCAATTTTTTCATCATCCGCAGCACCCCCAGATATCTTATCCACGAGCATAATTGAAATTTTCAAGAGTAACATAAATATTTTACTGATATTTCTAAAAAAAGAAATTTTACCCTCTTTTCTATACATTTTTTAGTCTCGCTTTACCCGGTTCCATTCAACACGGTGATCTAGCAGAACCAATCTTCCGTGTAAAGTGAGGGATGGGTGTATTATGTGAAATGACTCATAATGCACGTATTTCTATTAGATTTGGGCAAAATGTGTACTTATTTTTAAAATGTGTGGTTTTCGGTTTTAGTCACCTCACTTACTATAATTATAAATTGTAAGTAAATTTAAAAAAAAACCGAATTGTTTGCAAACCTACCACACAGAGACATCTGCGGCCATGGCGGGAAATAATAATAAACGTCAGAAAAAATGTTTCCTAAGAAAACAAGCCGTCAATGTATGTACATTTTCTTTTGTGTGGATAGCACTTAGAAGAGATAGTGTAACGTGTTCGCTGCACACGTGAAGTGTGAATGTGAGGGTGTGGGGGTGCGTATTATCATAATAAAGGGTGACACATTTCACCGGATTTCACTGGCAATATACTTACCATCGAGTAAAATGATAGCTCGATATTATCAAAGTCGTGAAAAGCTACCCCGAATAACAGAAATTTGATATTTTTATAAATAACTAGTGAGTACCCGGCATGCGTTGCAATGCCACTCAAAGAAAGAAAGGGTTTGTGTTTTAATTCTGTTTATTGAACTACTTTTGAATTAGAGGTCTGCATAGGCCGAAATTTCATAGACTTACCCGGTTCGAGCCCATCATCTTCAGGTCTGGCCTGACCCGAACCCGAGTTTCAATATCACACTTGTTATAACACAATATTTTTGTTTTTCGTCTGGTGCGTACACGAATAAATCAGAAGGCTTTTCCTAGATGTCGCTGTATGTACGTATTTGATTCTTTTGTTCAATTTTAGATTTTTTTTCCTTCAGAACTCTTCACGGGTGTGTGCACAACAACTCACCGAAGTTTCATCGAAATCGTATGAATGGTAAAGGAACGCGTAAAGGACAAACAAACATTTATTTTATATAATATTTCCCGGCATGATCACAATAAGTCCTTCCTGAAAGTTTCGTCGCGATCGGTTGAGTAGTTTAGGAGCCTATAAAATCCGGACAAACCAACAAACCAACAAACCAACAAACAGACATTCATTTTTTATATATATAGATTCAGACTATACTCTTTGGGTACATTATTTTTATGCATAAACAGTCGATGCCACCTAATTGGTACAGCGGTTAATTGACAGAGCCGGACACCATTCCGATTATTTGGGAAATCAAATTTAACATAAAAATATTTTATAATGACAATTATTGGTAACAATTTAGCATTCTACGATAAAATAAAGGACTGTTTAGATACAATTATTGAAGACATTAAGTTAAAGCATCCAATATTTATGACAATGATGATGAGTATCTCCAAGTGGTTGACCAGAAGGAAAAAAAACTACGTTACGTAATAAAAGCAAAGACGAGAGCTGTGCAGATTTTGTACAATTGAAATCTTACAAACTATGTGGCACTGCAGGAGCTATTTTTAGACCCAGATAAACAAGCTTTCAGATCGTTTGAGAAGGTAGGGTAATTTTTATGTTTTTATATTTTATATATTTTTTTATATATTTTTGTATTATTGCTATTTTTAATTGATTTGTGTATGTTACAAGAGGCATGATCCACGGCGATATTTTCATCTTTCAACCAAATTTCAATATTAGCTATCCCACGTCTAAATCATCTCATATACAAAATAATAAAGCTTAATTTATTCTTTTTACTAGCAATGTGTCATTAAAAATTCAAAACAAAAGCGAACAGCGTTCTAAATTCAAAAAAACTTTCCATTTTCTTTTAAATTATTTTATAATTTCAAAAAACATATTTCCACATCCCGCACGATAATGGGCAGTGGTGTATCGATTCGCCACACAATGGGGGTATTATTTATTTTATCAGAAGATTAATATTATATTTTTAGCACAATAACGAAATTCCGGGTAGTCATTTTGGTAGGGCAGCTTTGCAAATGATTGAAATTCTTTGTGCACGCATTGTGATTCGTAGCGATTCTTCCCCATCTCGTTCTTTTTTTCTCTATTTCTCTTCTCTTTTCCTTTCTTTATCGAAAATTGGGTGGGGAGTCGACTGATGCCGTCGACTACTTTAACTGAAAAAACTGCGTATACACACTTTACTAATAGTATTATTATTAATTACTACATACATTCTACCAAAAACTAATTTTTATATTTTCACTCACATAGAAAATAAAAAAAAAAAATTTGAATTTGTCTGGTCTAATGAATTGTACGATCGATATTATTCGCTACATAATAACTAATACTGAGAGGCTTTCGGTGTGTATTTTTGTCCTAACACAACGAGGTCGTGTCAGTATACAGCTTTTATTTACGCTACTGGGGCGGAATATGAAAAGAGATATTTAATCTTTCTTATTAACTACATTCTTCTTAGCCGTATTCCTCACGTCTGAGGATCGCGACCTTCACCTACCGCAACAACTGCGTTTTCTTCGACAATCCTTCGCCACTCGCTGCTGCACTCTGCTGCTCTGAAGACCATCGGTAAAAAGAGGTCTGTGACATCCTTCACCTGTTCGCCCCAGCAAGTTGGGAACCTTCCACGTCTTCTTCTATGACGACAAACCTCTCAACATTGTCTGTAAGCTTGCAGGCGATGTGGCCAAAAAAAAACGAGTAGACGTCATGTATAAATGGTTGAGAGTCTATCTTAGATATCCGTTTTTTGTCTTTGCCTTTTAGAGTCCATCTCTCCACGCCGTCAAGACATATGGAGTAGACCAAAGTTCGTATTAGACGACCTTTGGTATGTTTATTAACTACATTAAAATATGATAAAAGAAAACGTGATTTTCCAGTGAGACCGTTGTCGCGCTCTTAATGCGTGCGTTTTCCTTTCTTCGCTTCTGGCTCTCAGATACCGGATGTAGCAAACGAACGCTACCGCTTGATTTATTCGCATGGAAAAGTTTATTGAAAATTTACAGGGCGGTCAAATGGAATCTATTTCCGCTTTTCTTCAGCTGTTCTTTATGTTACTGCATTATTAATTGCTGTTAATTATTTATTTTACCTTTTTCTAATAAACTAACTTGAATATTAACTACCTGCCTTTATACAAAATGTTACGTAAGCCACAGAACGTAGCAACTAAGAAACACAAATATTATAATAGAAAAACAATTATAAAATATGAAAAACTTACAAAAAAACGTCTCGATAGCCAAAATGTTTGACGAAAAAGGTTAGACTAAACGAAACAATAAACACGAGCATTTGTCTACAATTCGAATATTCCAAATTACATTTTTTAGACTCATGGGAGCATTTTTAGCTGATGCTCGTACGAAGTCGTACGGAAAAAAATATTTTTTATTGTTAAAAAGCATTATTCCACCAAGAATTCACAGTTAACACTTTTACAGTGAAACTTCTTTCTCTCTTAAATACTTTTTTCAGCAAACATTCAAAAATTATCTCTTTAACTAATTTTGGAAACATTTCATTTATTGGGAATTTACTGTCAGTATTCGCACGGGGCTTGACTTTAAGTGTAAGCAGGTCTCTTCAGTATCTTCAGACTGGCGAAACATGTTTCGCGCCAAGCTAAACAACGAAAAAACAATGATTTCAACTAATTTGATTTCACATTGAGAATGAATCAACTCAATGAGAATTTTTAATCACTCGAGACCAACTCCAGGTTAAAAAAAAATCACGAAAAAAAAAAAACATCTCGAGCATTAAATAAAAAATATTAATTTGTTAATGTTACCCTAGCCGGGACTTGAAACCGGAACCAACTATTACTAGGAAAGCGGACCCACTAGTGACTGGACCAAAGAGGTCGAGTTCATATTATATATATATCGTCGTTTTTCTGCAAGAAGACACTATCTGAAAAATACTAGTTTTGAGTTATTGTGTTTTGAAGTTTGTCAAATTTTTGAAATACTATACCCTTTTCATTTTGTTTGTTTATACAAAGTTTGAAAAATAATTGTGTTCTTTCATACGGTAGGGTTTGAAATACGAAACATTTTGTTATAACTAACTTAATACGTCATTTTTTCGATTTAGTGTTTTCTTCCAGAACAGCGACGATATATAGAATGTATACGTAGTGACCATAAAAAATATGTGTGTAATAATTATTTAGATAATCATAATTATTTTAAGCCATGTTTGCTCTCAATGTAGAGCAGTGGTTCTCCTCCGTGGACGCATAATGTACATTAGTGGTCTTTTGGAAATGTCTCGTGGCCGCACCAAATTTTAAAAAGTGATTTAAAATATAAGGCCGATGCATTTAAGGGACTCATTACCTACTTTAATTTTTTTAACCATAAACCATTGCAACATAAGTTTGCGCCGCAGGCAAAAAATTTGTATATTTTAATATAATTTCTTTAAAAATATGTACTATATTTTCACAATGCTGTCATTTACAAATTTTATATTTAACATTACATAGCCCTGCAGGTTTGTTTTTCAAATATGTCTAAATATTTATGAGTCGTTAGATTTTTACGGTTTCATCCTTCTGAATGTTTTTTTATATATAATTTCTTATATCCATTTTAACTCAGGGATTGTATCAAATTCCCTTAAAAATTAGAAAAATTAAGACTAACATAATATACAAGTGCTTCCAAATATATAAAAAAATTACTGTTACACTTTATATATTTAGAAAATCTCTCGTCAATGATAATTACACTATTGCAAGATAAACAGCGTTGGTTATCGTACAACAGATCGAATTACATAATGCACTGCAGCACAAATTAATCCGACGGGGTTACCGTACTGATCCCGAATATTTTTTATCTAAAAAGGGATCCCTTTTTTATTAAAAATATTCATTCATTACAAATACGTTTTCTAGCTGCATACGTACGCAATACGAATAAACAAATGTCGAATTTATTTTATATTACTCATTTTTTAAATATCAATATTTATTACTGTAGAACTGTTGGTGGCCGCATGTGGCCACCGTGGCCGTACATGAGAACCACTGATGTAGAGCATATGGACGCGTAACGGAGGTTATCACAACAGACGTTTTTCTACGAGTACTGCATATTACTGTGCTGCTCAAGCTCTCTTTGTCGAAGAGAGTAGGGATAGAAGAATAGGGATAGGATAAGACTATTGGTTAGCTAATTGGTCTCGGATGGGTGGGAGTGAATTTGAGACATCACAAACCATACATTTGAAGCCCATAATTCGATCTAAAAATTTATTTATGAAACTGTCCACACTGGGGTACGAACCCGTGAGATCGTTGAAGTTGCTTACTGCACCCGACAATAATAATAATTATATATACAGAATGCTCAAGTATTTTGGGTCACCCAATCCAAAAGCGATTTGGATCATTCCACTCTCCGATCCTTAATCGGTCCCAGAAAAAGAAGAGGAAAAAAAGAAATCGCCATTAAAAAGCCATTCGAAACGTATGTTTCTCTGCTGTAGGGATTGACCACACATTTCCACACTTTGTGTCCCCTGATTGAAATACATCCGGCCACCTTTTGCTTCCGCTTGACATGGATGTAGTACATTACGCCGGATTTGTGAGCTTTTCCGACCCATAATAGAATTAACTTATATTTGGAACAATATCAAACGGTCTAGGAAATTGTTACTTGAAAAAAACTCATTTGGAAATAAAAAAAATATTGTTTGGAATTGCACTCTTAATTTGTCATTTACTGTTTTCTTTTGTATTATTTCCACATGTTTATAATGATCAGTTAACAATGCTCGCCGTGACCGAAACCGGTTCTGATCATTGTAAACATGTGGAAGTACTACAGTGATGGACTTTTGTGGGTGTTACATGCCGTACGGTCCATGGTAACATTTTCAATTTTCAACTTCTAGCTTTAGCTTGCACCAAAATAGCACCATAACAACGCAAACGTCTAAATGTTAGCGCCTTCTATTCCGGTTGAAGCTTTCTAATTAGTAAAATTTCTATGGTTAGGAATCGTATTCCTAACTTACATTATTACAGAGATTTAATTTAAGAATAGAGCGGTTGTCAACCTGTGTAGCACTGGCGGACCTAGTGAAACAGTATTGTCGCCCGTTCATATGTAAGGTAGTGCTTAATAGTTATGTTCAAGTTTTGCCGTTTCATTTGGGCTGCCATCCGTCTTGATTAGTTTTCCATATATATACATAATTAAATGTGATAACCCAGTGCTAAATGTTCTTCTGTTTTTATCCTGCTCTGTTGCTCGATCAAGGTTTTTAATGGCCAATTCTACACTTTTACAAACTGACATTAAAATCAACTTATCAATTTTTATCCAAAGACAAGATTGAGAATGTGCTGTCTATTGTGTTTTTATACTTCCACAACCACGTCCTGTCCAATCGCGAATCATTTTTGATAGAAAATTTTAACATCTTTTACATAATACATCTCACTATAACAAAACCTACCAATTTAAAATAAGTCGGTATCTCTGTGACATATTTTTCAGATAACAGATAAAACACACTATTTTATAATAAATAGTTATCTCTATGTAATTTAATGTTAATTGGATCGTGGTCGCCTGCAATTTCTAAATGAGCTTGTAATTATTAATGCGATTGTTTTCCCGATTAAGGTCAAAAGTTATTATTACCAAATTAGTATTAAATTAATTCATTCTAGCAGGGACCTGAACCGGAACAGAACTAAAAACCGAAAAAAACCGTTATTTTTGCCGAAACCGAACCGATATTTACTTCGATTGCTAAGAGAAAAAATTTCGAAAAAAGAAAGATAAAAGCCAGAGTTAATTAATAAGCTGTATCCAAAAAAAATAATTTAATTAATAAATTTTATTTTTATCACTTGATCTTATAAACATGTGGGATTAGTACAAATAAATTGTGTTTTATTTTTAAAATATATGCCTTTCCACCAAATATTAACAGTTAACACTTTAAAAGTAATTTAAATACGAGCAGAACCGAAAACCGAAACTGATCCGATAAATATTTTTTTTACCGAACCGCAACGAAAAAAATAACGGTTCCGGTCCCTGGTTCCTAGACACAGTGATAATATTTTTCTTATATATATATACGATATGAACTGTTTACTGTCTGATAGTTCGAGTTCGTTCGAGTGCTGGAATGCCTGAATATGCCGAAAGGCGAAACCCGGTTGTTAGTGACGAAATACATGGAAATGTACAAAATTTGAAAATCATAACGTTAAAAATGACTTAGAAGTCAAGTTATTACAATATTTTTAAATCGGAAACGATACTTTATTTAAATGCAGCTCTTACAAAGACTGCGATATCCAAAGATTACGCTTAAGGTCTAAAATATTGCGCGATAACTTTTAATGAGCGTGCATTTAATATTCAACCGGTTAATAAACTGCGGCATACTTAATTTGAAAACGAAATTTTACGCAAAATAGGCAATACAAATTTAATTTTACTTTTAAAGATCCTTAGATATAACCTAAGTGCAGTCTTTTTGGTTCAATACCCTGCCATTAGGGGCCGCCCTGAGCGTTTAAAAGCCCGGAGTACAATATTATATAAGTAAGAATTACATAAAATCGTATTATGTATACTTTGGGCTTAAGTTGTATCGCAAAACCTTTGTTCTGATCCATTCAGTCGTGATTCGGAGAGAAATCGTAAAACCGCGCCGAGCACGCATTTTTTCCGACAGGGGTATGTCGTAATGAGTTTTTTTCTTGGTCGTCTCTGCTAAGCAATATGCTTGCACGGTATACCAATATAAGACTTCGAAAAACGCTGGATTTAAAAAAAAAATGTTGGTCATTTTTATTTGCTATTCTTTAGTTTTATATGTCTGATATTATAATAAAAAAGGAGTGTATAACGAAGGGGAGCTGTTTTAAAAAAACATTATGATATATAAGCGTGGGGTGACAGGTTGTTACAGTTTATAAATGTGACACTGTTAGAACTCAATAATCTTCCTATAATCCAGTGACTATCAAACTGTGTTTTTCTAGGTGTGCCTAGAAAGAAAAAGTCTAAGAATCCATTCGTATCCCTACTCTATAGCACAAAATACATGTAGAAAAATGTATGTCTGTCGGTCACAACAACTCCCCCCAAACGGTGTACAATAGCGACGTGACATTTTCACATGTCATTTTGGCTGCAATTGTTAGTTCATCTTTCAACTCTCAAGATTGAACTTTTAATCTTAAACTGAAAGCTCAATATTTTTGACATTTACAATCTGGAATAAAAAAATCAAAAAACGGCGAGGAAGATTGCATAGCAACCGCTTCATCCCAAATATTCCATGATTTTTAACGACTTAGCATCATGTCGCTTATCAACTATAACTATGTTATAAATTTTACAATTAATTGAATTTGTAATAAATTAATGATTATTTTTCAACTTAAAACAGTGACATTCTCATTTCGTGTCTTTAACGCACCTGTAAAAATGAAGTTTCTATCATCTTTGCTGGAAATGAATTTAAGATTCGTGATATTGTCCTGACAGTGCGCAGATTTACGAGACTCACATTTCGCACAACGTTTAATACATAGTATCTACTCATATTTGTGGCGATAATGGATACTCAATTAATATCAACTGCACATAGGCAACTTTATAATGAAATCTGATAATGTGGGTATTGATAATCAGTGGATCGTCCGAAGAGTCATTTGTAAGCAAAGCCAACGTCTAAACAACCTAATATGAACGCTCTGTATCTTGAGCGAAGCCGGGTAAAAACTTCTAGTTGTATATAACTCTCATTTAAAAGAGTTAATCTCAATTAATCGCTCGATAATAAATGATATAATGAGAATTTACTTTTTTTTGTCTAATTCAGAGCCAATTTTGACTAATAACTTTATTATTTGTATTTTCATAATGCACTTTTTTTAACTTTCCGCTCCGTGTGTAGCTTTCCAGGAAAACTGCTTGGTACTCAGTTACTCAATCTTACCTTTACGAATAGAGTAGGGGCAGTCTACTAAAGTCTCCTTCCACCCATCTGATCCTAAAAACGAGGCGTAACTAGAGCTATTAACTAACCACTAACTCTGTCCTTGCCATATCATTTTATCCCTACTGTCTTCGAAAAAGACAGGTTGGACAACTGAACAGCATACCTCCATTAGGAAGTCACATTAAGAGTTGGCATGTTTACAGAAAAAATTGTACCATTATTTTATTTGATATTACAGCATTTAATTTTTGGTGGATTTTTATTTGGTGTGTCGCTTTACAAATTAACGCTTTCCAGTGTATGTGGTGTAAAAATATTTATTAGACACTGATACGGCTTTTACCTGATAAACGATGGCTTAAAAAGGTATAATGCGGGTAGCATAACAGCACAAATTTATAAAAGAACCAAGTCACACACCGTAAAGTAAATACTTAAGGTGAAAACTGAAGTCTCATGAATACGCAGACGCGGTATGTTTTAGTAATTGAAATTCGTTTCTGAGCCTCTTATTCTGCACCAGCATATTTGCAGATGCCTTTCAAGGGTCTGTCTGTCTATCTGTGAAGGGATAATCGTAAAAAGCTTTTACTTTAAATACCTGAAGATTAGGGAAACTATTTTCACGTAAGTTGGGGATGAAAAGCTCCCGATACGAGCTTTCTCCGAGCTTTGTGTCTGTACGATAATAATTATTTTGCACAAGCTGTAAACTTCGGGAACGAAATGTTAATACTGTTAAGTCTTGTTTTGTTATAATAAAGGATTAGGCTGCTTTCCATTATAATTAAATCTCATCGGCGGATATATAATACACAACAATACTCAAATATTTAAATTATATTATATAACTAGTAACAATAATAACCACACCCGTCATAGATGTTGGTATTGATATTGAAATGCTGAATCTCTAAAGTAGCTAGTACGTCGGAACTGTGTGTGCATTACATAACATTGTATTGTTTACTAGTGAGTACTTGCCATGAGTTGCAATGCCAATCAAAATAATAAAGTGTTTTTTTTTTTTTTTTAAATGCCCTAAGGTACTCAACGTTGTACCCACCACCACCCACTACGGCTTCACACTCTTACAGAGTGTATTCCGCAGCGTAACAACGTTATGCGTGTTTCAAATGTTTGCCAGGAATGTCCGAGGATAAATTCCTCAAGACTTGGTTGCATGCACTCTAGTGTGCAGTAGGTTATGTTTAAAATAAGTGTTAAAAAAGAGAAAAGGTAAAACAAGGGGTTTAATGTGTTAAGGAATTGCGTTCCAATCGCTTTCCATAAGACGCCGTAAACTCTTTAAATGCCTTGTAATTTGTCAGAGATGCAACCAAGTCGGCATGACCGACGGGGCCGACAGATCCGACTGATAGTCGTATCGTCTTGAGCAATTTTTCCAGTTCGTTGTTCATGTCTGGACATTCCCAAAGGATGTGATTAGCATCCTGGATCATATTGCCACATTTACATAGTGGACTATCTACCAACCGGCCAAGCTGGAAGAGCTTGGCAGCGAAGTGACCATGGCCAGTTATGAATTGGCTGGTCCAGAAATCAGGAGTCTCAATTCGCCACTTTATTTTCGGAAAAAATTTTATAAGTATTCCTGCCCTTAGAAGAGTTATCCCATCGATTCTGCCATATCCGCATTGCAGCATCCATTGCTACACTACGAGATGCAATTTTATGAACATTAGGAATGTATGGATTTAGTCGAGGAGGAGGCAGTAAAGGAATCCCCCTAAATAATAAAGTGTTTGTAATTTGATACTGTTTATTGAAGTGTTTTTGAATTTGAAGTCTGCACGGGCCGAAATTTCATAAAATTACCCTGTCCGATCCCGCCACCTTCAGACCCAGTCCGGCCCGAGCCCGAGCCTAAATATCACGCTTGTTACCCTAACCCGACCCGAAACCCAGATTTATTTTTCTCAGCCCGAAAAAAACCCGACTTTTTAAATATAGTAATTCATCTATTGTTTTCAAACAATATGTGTTATTGTTTCCATATTTCCAACGATATTTTTATAGCACATGTGAAATAAATTATTTAAACTACGAATACTATTGCCTTATGGCTGACTTATGATCCGAACATAGTACGAAATATTTCTTCTTTTCACGAATAAATCAGAAGGTTTTTCTGATAGGTCGCTAGTTGCACGTATTTGATTCTTTTTGTTTTTAGATTTTAGATTTTTAAAAAAAATCTTTGGGAACCTTTACGGGTGTACGCACAACAAATCACCAAAGTTTCGTCGAAATCGGATGAATGGTAAACGAACGGATAGGGGACAAACAAACATTCATTTATACATATATAATATATATCATCGGCGTGCGGTGGACTTATCACTATCTCTATTGCACAACCTAATTTTGGTATGAGCAATAAGGATACAAGAGCATGCGCCGCACGCCCTTACATCTCGCTTGCTCCTTCACATTTCATGTGATTGAGCGAGAAAGAGATAAAGCCACCGCACGTGTCTGATATATATATATATATATAACACCGAGAACGCTTAGCTCATGAGAAATTTTCATACTTACATGTGATATGTGATAATAATAAAACGTCTACAGAGTTTTCTGGATTATTATATATAAGATAATTATATTCGAATTTTGTAGACCAGCTATTTTATTGCTAGCGAGTATGCTTAGTTACTGCTAATGAGGCATCAAAACTGAATTTAAAAAACTGGGCGTAAATCAGTCGCTATATAGAACCTGTATTTTTGGATAGGAAAAGAATTAAACGATTTGGGAGAAAATTACCAGTTATTTGTTAACTAAACTCTCTCCTTACGCCCCATTGTAAGGATTAGATAAAAAGGGTTATAAATAATAGTCCTTTTTGTTAGATAGTATTTATTCACTTGGTACACTTTTATTTCGATAGTTTGCATTTTGAATTAGATAGTATTGACTTAGTACACTCAAACTTTGATTTTAACAGTTTTTACGGACGTTTAGTGACGAATTCTTTTCACAAAGTGAGTTAAGTTAAAGTAGGCTATGTTAGGGTTGGTTTGTGTAATGTATTCTAATGCATGGACAAAGATAATATAGGCGGCCTAATATAGGGTAGAATAATAAGTGACATTTCACTACAACTTCGTGCAACTATCGTAATTGTAATATATTTCTTCAATGTTAAAATATATTTTATTATGTGGGATCACTTTATTTTTAGTGAAAGAATTTGCGGACGGACCAACCTCTTATTACGTCCAAAATAAAAAAGCGACGTTGGACCTGGCTTGAACATGTGCTGCGGAAGCCCCAAAGGAGCTTGAATACTGCCTTTTTGTTCTACCAACCGGATGGATTCCGTCGCCCTGGAAGGCCGCTGATGACCATCCATAGGATGTATTCAACGCAACTACGGAACGGGGTTGACCTGGGAGGAAGCAAAGAGACTGGCGAGGGACAGACAACCTTGGAAGACCCGTGTGATGACCATATGCTTCGAATAGGGAGCGGATATGATTTTTAAAAAAATATTACGACGAATGTGTGATATTGCTTTTTACATGAAATAGGAAAAATGTTGCAAGATTCATTAAAACTTCAAGCCCACTGCCTCATTCATGAATTAGGAAAATTATTTGCCAACTGCGTGAATTCGTGAATAAACTGTCATTGTATAATTAAAAATAATACATAATAATTCAATGTACATACTACTTTCACAATTTTATTAAATTATCAGGACCGGAGTTGTTATATGAAATTGTATACCATACTACACTAGTAACTCATTGCTTGAAATACATATTATAACTGAATATTTTCTACTGTGAATATTATAATACATGCTAGCAAACTTGATGAGCTGGTGTTTTCAGCTTTAGGCGAGTAATTTGCAGTAAACTTGACGCCGTGCCAAACGACCATAATTTGCACGCTGCGGTGAGGAAACCAGTCGATGTCCAGCAACGGTTATTCAGTACATTAACTGCATAAGTCTGGCAACAACAAAATTGCGATTTTGATGGTAATATGTTTTGATTTTGTAATCGACTTACAGTTTATATGTGCTTACATTTTGCGAACTGGGCGCTTATTGAATATTTTCATCGGTATACTAATATATTTTAATAAATAAAATCGACTGTGTTTTGGCCCATTGATGTAATCCTCAAAAAATACGAAAATGAGTTAATGATTGGATCTCATTTTAAAGACGACAGAGCTGATCTCTGCCAAATGGTGTAAATTTGAAAAACAAATTTTTGGAAGGGAAACATCGTTTTAGGTTTAAAAAATTTAAGTCACTATTACATCGACACTCCCTATGTATAATCCCGTATCTGCAAACATGAGAATTAATAACCATATAATGTTTTAGATAATAACAGTTGTTACGATGAACAATTTTAGTTTTGTGAGTTACATCATACATCAATTGGAAAAAACACTGTCGATATAATATATCGCTGGCCTCCAGTCCAGCGGTCGCCACCCGGTGGTCCGTGATAAAATTTTGTTGATTACATCATTGAAGTCAAAATTCCATCATAAACATATAAAAGTATGCTAAAACAATTATCTACTATTATGTGTGATTGTTGTAGAAATAAAAACTGTGCTTTTCATAATTACATCAATAAATTTTAAATTAAATTTTTTTTTAATCAATTTAAATTATTTTCGACAGATTCGGCAGTAACTTTGTCGAAGTTAATTGTTAATATTAAATTAAAATTGATAACCTAGTTATTCCTATGGCTGTGTTACTAAATGTGACACAAGATTATTTATTTCTATTAAACAATGATTTTAATTCCCAACTTATAAAAACCAATGAGAATAAATAAATAAAAAAAAATGAAACAATCTTTTATCAAATAATGTTATTTTTGCTCAATAAAGGACGTAATAAACATTGCACGGAAACGTTTGCCATCGTAGTTATTTACAAAATCTTTGAGTAGGAAGATACTTGTCTAATTTGAAAAAAGCTGAGCTATTATAAGAAGCGAAGGAATGCATTAATTCAGCAGACAAAATTTAATATAAATATCACAACTCCGACTACTCTATTTAATGAAATTCCACATTTATTTCGAATATTCGAAATATTTTGTTAATGCAAAACGTAAAAATATTCTTTTAATAAAAATAAGTGATTTAAAACATCGACTGAGGGTGCTTGATGGAATTTCAATATCAAATTTGGATTATTGAGATTTTGTAGACTTGAGAGCCACACTGATACTAAAAGGACGATTCCCGAAATTTTAACTCAGGTATCAGTGTGGCTCTCAGACGTATAATATCTTACCTCGTAAATAACATTTGTCGCATTTGTATCATCTATATAAACGTTAGACACTGTTTACTGTCTCTCAGTTCGAGTCCATTCGTGTGCTCGAATGCCTGAAGATGCCGAAAGGCGAAACCCGGGTCGTTAGTGACAAAATACATGGAAGTGTACAAAATCTCAATAATCCAAATTTGAAAAATAAGTGAAATTTAGAAAACCATTTTTTTTTCTCATGTCCGCTTCCAATGTAGAGCATATGGTCTTCTAATGGAAGTATCTTAACAGAATTTTTCTAGGAGAACTACTTGTTACTCAGTTGCTTAACCTATCTTTTTTCGAAGAGCGTAGGGACAGAAGGATAGGGCTATGACAGGAATAGTGGTTAGCTAACCGCTCTCGCTACGCCCCTTGAGGATGGGATAGGTGGGAGGGAGGACTCAGACTACGAACAGAAATCCATAAATTGATTGAATGATCAATCTATGAAAACCGTCCGCACCAGGAATTGAACCCGAGACATCCGTAACCGTAGCCAGCGACGCTACCAACTGCGCCACGGACGCCGATTATATAAATAATACCAGAATGCATTATCATTTGACACATATATCTGCATTCATTTCATAGAATAAGGTAGCCAACAATTTTATTATTTAGTATCATCGCAATTTACTTTACTCGTTGCTTTTAACCAAATATTGCAAAACCGGACGCATATATCGATACCGAATTTTAATAACAAATATCGATATTGCCAATATTAATAACGGTAGGCCTGCATTTATTCTATCTGTATCTACTTCAATTTTTAGTCAGTAATTAATTAAAATGTTACACGTGGTCAGTTAATAAAATAAACGGTCAGTAATCTATATGAAACGGTCATTTATTTAATTAAACTCAACTCTTGTTTAATTTCCGATTATTTACTGACCATCTACTATTTCTTATTTATCGAATTAGTTACTGATCATTTACGGAATTAGATTGCACAGTTCCTTTTTTGCGCGATATATTCACTTTAAAAAGTAAATGTGATTTAGTCTGATTAAATTTTTATGTATTTATTTAAAACTCAAAAACTGTTAAAAATTTAGTCACCCTAGACGAGTTCATTTCTTTACTTCCCCAAAACACATGTGACGGTTACTAACCAGTTGACGTCACTTGAGCAGCTATCCCCGGCGGTAATCCCCAGCGGAGCAAACTAAAGGCGCGTTCAAACCACACTCTTATTTTGCATCTGCCAACGTATATTTTAACATTTTTTTTCAAAAACTTCGCTTTAATGAAATTAAAAGATTAAATTTAAATAAAACAATTTTGTACACGAATTCGAACAACGAATTTTAGTTTATTGATACCTTTTGACGCGTTTTTTTTTAGAACCAATGTATCAAATTATATTGAAGAAATGTATTGTTTACGAGGTTTCGTTTTACACGACAATTTATGGAATCAATTTATCGCGTAAAAAAAGGTTTGGGTGTATATATAATATATTATATTGAAATGGAAATTTTCGTAGAATCCCTCTTAGTTATTTTAAATATTTGTACTCCATATACGTCCAAGACAAAATCTCATACAGTGTATTTCAAAGATAAGTATCAAATAGACCATAAGCACGACATGAGGTTACTCTAAGATAACTTCTAACGACGGTAACTACCAGATCTCATCCAGTTAAGTCGGTAGCTTGATCGGCTGACGTCAGAACTCTCGGACCGCGGGTGGGTACTTCCTGGGGCTTTTATGCAAGTCATTACCAACTTGAAGTGCAACAAAGTATGTACATAATTACTACCAACACAGAAATCGAAGCAGTTAACCACTTGAATCCCAGTAACTGGAGTAGCTAATTTCAGCAGAATATTCAGCAGAAGCTTTAAAATTTCTCTAAGAATATCTTTTATATATATAGGATACGACAGTTGATACGACTCAATAAAAATTCAGTGAAAACTGTATTATGAATAGAATTGTAACAAAGTATTTAGTTTTACAAAATTTTATTGGTTAATTGATAGCTATTTAGGCTTAACGCAATTATCAGAACTATGCTTAAGCTTATTTTAGCTAAGCTATATACAAGTAGTCCGCGACTTATGACAGTTAGCATTTTAAAAAAGATTTTTTCACCATTGCTACCGATTGATGCAGACGAGAAGAAAGATCAGTAGCAGCAATTTTAAATTTGGATATTAATTTACATAAATATATATAGGCACCATCAGCATGCGGTGGGCTTACGTCTATCTCTATTACATAACCTAACTTGTGTATTAGCAAGTAGCATACAAGAGAATGTGCCCACATGCCCTTGTATCTCGCTCGCACCCTTCACTTTACATTGATTAAAAAAGAAACTTTATTCCAACCACTTTTTTTACAAAGCAAATAATAAAATTGTCTAAATAACGTTTTATTCTGTATTTTATTTATTAAAAACAAAGGATCAGATGGCCAATTTGTGATAATATTGTGATTGTCATTTGACAGCTACAATAAAATGTTTGAAAAGCGTTCTCTGATATGTTAAAGTGTATCCGTATCATTTTTGGTTGCAACCTTTTTATTTTCACAAATGTAAGTGACGCCGCTAAAACTGAACAATATTTAATGTTAATATGTTATATGAAATTCTACTTACGACCAAAGTTCAGGAACGTATTTTGGTCGTAAGTCGAAGACAACCAGTGCACTGTTAAGAAGAGATGGACAATATTAAATCATCTCAATTATACTGCTTAATTAAACAACTGATTTCAAATTTTTGGACAATTAAAGAGATGTAACTTTAGAAATAAGGTGGTAGTTGAATTGACGATTACTTGAATCCGTAGAGATGTTTTCAGTTCGGGGTGCGATGACAGAATATCGCTCTTTTTATACTGTCCATCCATCAATCATCACTTGAATTAATGACTGCAGTTCTTGGCATTCACCTTTATTATTACGCATGCAGAATTTGTGTCGTCTTTATTGATCAGTTCCCACAGATTCTGCATCGGTCTTCACTTGAACTACTGACTGCTTTGCAGGGGCGTTAACCGTTAATATTGATTGCTTCCCACACTCATAAGTCCTCTCACCAAAGATATCGATGGCCCAGTTCCATAGGACGTTACATCGACAATTTGATGTTTTGAGTTAAGTTAGCCATTATTCTACAGTTCCACAAAAGTGCAGCTTGTAAAATGTACAAGTTTTCTCTCAAAAAGCAGACATTTGCATATGGAAATAAGCAAAATTGTTTTTTTTTTAAGTTTCATATACACACATATCGAAATGACGTGTTGTGGAAATATATTTTTGCGAATCGTGGCGTTCCATAAAGAAACAACATTTAATCCTAAAACTATAAACTATTGACCACCAATTTGAATAAAAAGTAATACAAATGATAAGCCATCACTTTTTACGAATCAGTTCAGATGAGTCAAATCTTTGATCGACCATATCTCAAAACTACCAATATCTAGTTGTATCACTATGGAACTTGATCATCGATTTGAGCACTGAACTTAACACACTTCACGAGTGTACTTTTTCATGGTTGAGTCCTTGATGAATTCATTTTAGTAAGGTTGTTAAAAATTTCCTATTCACGGTTTCATAGCGAAAGTTGGTTATTCCAGTGCACCCTTTGTCAAATTTAGAATAGTTATGAATATAAATTTATGAAAAAATATTTATAAAGTTATTTACCGAATATTTAAATACAATCTAAAGAAATAACGATTGTGGTGTCGAGGCAAACGACGGATTCTGACTTAATCAGAGTGGAAGGTAAGAAAAACATATCCCCGAAAAATGATTACTTTTTATTACTCTGATTAATTTTGTTGATATTTTTTTGTTAAAAGAGGTATATAATAGAAGTTTTTGTTGCTCTAATTTAAAAAAAAAATATATTCAGCATAATTCTACTTTAAATATCAGTCAGAAAAAGTTCAAGAAAACGACTCTTTGGTACATTTCAAAAATCTTTATAGAATCGTTATATTCAATAAAATACAAATTTCGTCCGCATCGTTTTCTTAAAAATATTTTTTCTACGTATTGTGTCAGACATTAAATCTCGGTAACCTACAATAAACCCTAATCTAGTCGCGTATAGCAAATAAAAGCATATCTAATAAACAGGTGTCAACTCTCTGAGTGTAAACAAATACTCTGAGAGTGCAATTATTAAAAGAAAAAAATATATTTCAGCGTTTCATATTTTTTAGGGGACGGAAAACTATTAACAATTTTCGAGGAATGAGAGAATAACCTACTTATTTGTCTTAATGAGTTAACTGTCAAATCTTGATGGAAATGCTTTACATTTTAGAAATAAAACACAATTTGTTAGTAATAGTTTCATATTTTTATAATGATCAAGATCGGTTTCTCATTATCACGGGCATTATTAAGCACTATCATCGGTCGATAATGCTCGTGATGAGCGTAATCGGCCCTGATCATTGAATAAATATTACTTTCAAAACTCGACAAAAGCAAACGAAAAAAATATGTTTAATCTTCTCACAATCAGAAATCACACACAGAAACCTATAAATTACCGATTAGTCCTAAATTCAGCTATCCACCATCCAGATCATGCTTGTGTATGTTGTTGTTAGTGTATCCAAGTTGCAGATTTACGAAACATTATTGTGCTTGACGTTATTTGTGGCAGAGTATGATGTCAAATCATCAACATGACGCCGCAGACTTACCATCAAATTCAAATATAAATAATTAAATATTTTTTAAAATAATGCATTTGAAAATGCAGTCAGAGAAATCCAGCAGTTACCGATATACGGTGCGGATTCTGCATACGTTTCGATAAGGGTGAACTCTCTGAAAAGTCAAGCCATGATGACTAAAGCAGAACACAGACAGCCGACGACAGTATATAGGAACAAAGAACAAAGAACCAGATTCATTCTGTCATCGCCCGTCGAACTGGATAGTTTAAATGAATGCATATCCCTGAAACTACATAATCGTCATCATCATTCCCTACATACGGTTAAATCACGTCACGCATTCAACGATTGGAATTATATTCCTAAATTAGTAATTTATAATCTGCATTAAATAAGCATGTTGTTAAAATACTTTATTTACATTTAGTACGGCAGCAAAGATGTCACTGTATAGAATCCAGGGTCTATATCCAATATTGTTTATCTCTCATCAAACTGGGCTTAATTTATTACTATTCAGATAATAGGAGTTATCACAATAAGCGGCTTGATAAATCGACTTACGTGTTATTCTGATCCACTTTACGGCGTAAGCCATTTGTTCGTCAAGATTTATAACTACACGAATTTACGTTGTTTTGTAATTTAAAAGGCTTCGGGGGTAATTACGAGCATAATTGATTAACTTAAAGTCTAAGCAATTGCTAATGGTAAATATTTAACAATTTAGGCGTCGAGAATAATTCACAGTTCTATTTCTATCTATTTTTCAACATAACTAGTATAGATACAGGTATTATGGGCATTAAGAATTTATTTAATTGATGGGAAAATTGTTAAATATGTAAATAGACGCTTAAATTAAATATTAATGTAAAATTAGTTACTAACAAACATGTAACGTTGATCAACATTGATTCAAACCGGTTGAATTATTAATGGATACAAAAATTAAATTTGGAAAAAAAGAGTTTGGTTGTACTACTATGAAAACAGTTTACTGTCGGTAAATGGTGTTTATGTTGAAATATTCTTCAGAAAATACAATTTAATGTACTTCCAATGGATAGTACCCAAAGGTCGCCCAGGGCGCCGGAATCCTACCGATCGGAGGATGACGCAAGCAGTGTTGAAGCTCTCCGCATCCATCCGCAGCACCAAACTTGACCAAGCCAATAAAATATAATAGTGAAATGAATATATGGGTTAGTCAAAAGGTTTGAGAACCCAGAAGGCAAAAGGTTCCTCATCCACCATTCAAGTGATTAATCAAGTTCAGCATTTAAAAAACAACAAAAAGAACGATGAATGAACCGTTTTTGCTAAGCTAGTTTTAAGATGATGAGTTAAAAAAATAATAATAAATCATCCGTAATAATGCTGTATTTTTTTCCTTGTTTACCTCTTCAAAAGTAAAAGTTAAATGATTGGATCGCTTCCATTTTTACCATATTCTTTAGCCATGGCGATACCAGTATTGTATTGCCAACTTGATTGGCAAACCAACAAATGCATCACTTTCAAAATAGTTCATCGGTGGGGCGCTAGAGATTGCAACGCCATTTCCGGTCGCGATTGTCGTTGGAAATTGCCGGAAACAATTTGAAGTCCTATTGAAGGCGACTCGGCCGCCATCTATCTCTGCGAGCGGCAAGCGCGGCACTGAATCACATTTGGGAATACTGCACTTTATTTGTTAGGCACTCCACTGATTCAATCTAGCACCGTACTAAATTTATCTCGACATTTAAAAATGCAACACTATAAACTATTTGAAAAAAGAACATTGGGTTACTTATTTTGCTCGATGAATTCATGATATTTCTTTTTAGTAGCAAAAAGAGAAATAAACAATGAAATTTGATGAATAAATTGGTTATTTGATTTTTTTATGTAACTAAGAGTAAGTATGCGTTCGCATCTTTGGATTAAATGTATCTTTAAAAAAACTGTTCGATCGAATATATCGGTCAGACTAGTAAAAAAAAATGTATTTGAATAAATGACCGAATATTATCGTCTCTAAACTACGGCCCGTGAACACCACTAATCCGGCCCGCAGATATCTCACATTCCAGCTAGTCCCAATACGAAAATGTGCGCTTAATTAAAAACTACAGTATGTTTGGTACGATGAGCTAGCTAGGTCTTGGCCTCTGGGGCCTAGTGAGAGAGTCAGCGTGGCAGTGTTTAATTTATATAAAAATAATTCTCTTTTCAAGGTCCCATAAAAAATCAAATTTTACTTAAAAATTACGTAGGTACACTCCAATCGTAAAAATGAATTTATTGCTTTCAATGTTACTCATACATTTCAACAAGCGATGGTGTGAAATTAATCCTGGTTACATTGGTAACCCAATTTCGTGTTAAAGTTCAACAACTCGTGACCATTTTTTTTTTCTAAAAATGGACTAAGTATGCCAACTTGTCAATAGCTTCTATGTTTAATAAATATACTACTTTTTTCTAATAAATCAAAGATTGTTTTACTATATCTAAAAAAAAGTATTTTCAGATTTGCATTATTTTCAACATTTTTCATATTAGAATGTTTTAATTTTACCCTTGTAAAGTTGTGTAAACAACATACAAAAGTAATATATAATAACATACAAAAAAGTTACAAATTTTGTTTTGAAAAACACATTTGTATCTACGAGATGAACATCGAGTATTAATAATTGTCACTAAACAAATATTTTCGACTAAATGTTATTGGCAGAACGTTAACAACATTCTCAATATTGGAAATAAACATAATATTTATTCATAGACTATTTAATGAAGTATTTTATTATTACTTATTGTGAATTGGAATGTTTTGAATCAGTCCTCCTAAACTGATGCGTTTTTTTATTTTAAAATTTGGGGGACGCTGTTGAAATTCGAATGGGTGATAGCATCATTGCGTATTGTGAGACTAGCACGTTTGTTTCTTTGCGTTAATGTACTTGAGTTTGTTCTTCTGCATTAAATTAAATTTATTATTAATTTACCATTATTCAACGAAATACATTATTTTAAACAATTGCGTATTTAAAAAAAATCTTTCTTGTCTGCTTAATTTTAGTGTGGTAAAGAGCGATAGCTTTAATAAGGTCTATAAAACACTGGTCTAAATAAACTAAATTCTGCTTTTATTTAATTTTTTATATATTTTTTCAGACATTTTCACTCACTTTGTACGGCTTGTTCTTTTTTTAAATCCACTTTTTGGAATTGCTTGCGTATATTCCAGAGTAAATAATGCGTCTCAAAGGCACAGCTGCAAGATTATAAAAGGCTATAGCGAGAAAACCTTTATGGCACTCCTCAAGTCGACGACAGAAAACCACCCAGTACGTAATACCGCAAAAATAATTGGACAAACGAAAAAGCGAAGAAAGACGAGCCTTATTTTGAACCCAAATAATATTACACAACTTTTGCTGCACGATTTTCACGCGGATATATTTCAAGGTGTTCTCAGGTGAGGAGAGTAGCAGTCGCCTTTTGGCAGTGAAGTCGAAACTTTATTTGACATATCGCACACAGCTTGATGCCACATAATACATAAATATTGAAAAAAAACAATTCTGCATCAATTCTCAAGGACTGCGGAACTGCTGAAGCGTCTATTACTGTATTATTTATTGACAAGAAAAATAATTGTTTAACTAAATTTATATAAACAACATCAGCATTACTCACCTTTTTACGTTGGATAGAATGTTTTTTAAAAATAACTAAATTTTTTGTATAAATCTAATAGATTATAATATTTTAATTATTTAAAACTAGACATAAACACTTAACTGTACATTTTCAGTTCATTCTTTGAATTTCCTACTCAGAAAACCTTTCATCTTAGAGGGAACATTGAAACATTGAAACTGTGCGTACCGAGATTTGAACCTGAGACATCCGTAAAGGAAGCCAACGACTTTGACCAATATACGACGGTCTTCATTTAGGAATGTCTAACGAGAGCATAATATAAAAAAGAGATAATTTAAGACATCGACTGAGAGTGTTTCAATATCAAATTTGAGCTACATACATGAGTAAAAAAATACATGGAAGTGTACAAAATCTCAATAACTCAAATTTGATAAAAAAGAGAGATGTTTCTTTGAAGTCTATATCCACTAAAAGTTCTTCAGATTAAGCACTGTTAAAATGGTCGGCTCTATGGCGCAGCTGCTAATGTCGTTGGCTACGGTTACGGATGTCTCAGATTCAGATCCCGGTGCGGACAGTTTCATAAATTAATCAATTTATGGATTTATGTTCGTAGTCATGGATGTTTTCGATGACTAAAACTCCCTCCCCACCCATCCGATCTTCAAAACCGGGGCCTAGTGAGAGTGATTAACTAACCATTAGTACTGTCCTAGCCCTATTCTTCTACCTCTACTCTCTTCAAAGAAAGATAGGTTGAGCAACTACCTAGTAACAACCGGTTCTTATATAAAAATTTATGTTGAGATACGTCCATTAGAAAGCTATATGCTCCAAGTTGGGCGCGGACATGGTAAAAAAATGGTCTGTAGATTCCGACATATGGAGAGATTGAATAAATGATGTAATAAAATGTTGGTTTCCACTACCACAGCCAGTGGTACTGACTGCTCTACCCGCGCGATTAAGCACCACTAACGACATCTGTATGGTAATAAACCTTCGTAGCTGGTTCGCATTTATCAAATCTCCTTCTATTTCTCGAATAAACGTGTTTATAATGTTAAAAGGCTTTGTTATATTATAACGAAAGTGGCAAGTACAGCCTGAAGGCGGTACTGAAAACTCGGGAAAACGTTCAAAGTTCTCCAGCTATGTTGACGCAAAACATGTTGCAAATTATATTTATAGCGAATTTTAAATTCACTACAGAATTAAAACACCTGCAATTTCCAGATACTATGACAGAGAACATTATACCGAACCCTGTGGAACAATTGATAACGCTCCGCACTTACATAAATATGATAGTTTGGTCATCGAATACTCGTCAGCAGAGCTTTTTATGTCATGTTACTCGGGGGAACGGCGTTCCGGCAAAAGTCGTATTAATATAATTCATCATCAAAATTAACTTTCAAAAAATTTTATGCGTTTCGTGACATAGGAAAAGCTGTTTATATTTTATTTAAATGTTATTTGAATATAATTCTCTTCAGTAAAAAGCTTGACAAGAAGTGATTTCCGCTACGTTTTATTAAAAAAAAAACCCCCTACTCTTTAGTAAATTTAATAAATTTATCATTTTTGATGGGCTCAGTGATAACTCTGTTGAAATTCACGTTTAACATAAAATTTAAATTGATAACTACGTTATTCTACTATAAAATTAATAATTTATAAATACACCATCGATTAAATAATAAAGGATTAAGAATAAGTAGCTTCGAGTTCTTGAAAAATAATAAGAACTTTGATAGAAATCAATTATTTGTAAATTACATTTTAAATTAATCATAATTAGTCAATAAAAATACAATTTACTAAAATAACATAATATTAAATTTTTTTTTGTAGTAATTTTTAATGTTCAGTAATCGCCCAGAATGAAAAAAAATTCTTGCATCCCCCTGGATACCTCGAGCGTACCCATAACGGCGACAGCATTGCCACGTTGGATTTCTCTGCTTATTCGCTGTCTAAGATATTCACCTGAGCGGCACTCACCCGTCCTGTCCGTCATCCTTCGACCAATTTCCGCCACCGTCCTCAAAGCCGAGGGTCCCCAGGGACCGAACGTCTCAAAACCCAATGGACAGAAAATGAAATTTGGCGAGAGACAGTCGTATTTTTTGCATTTGGAGGTTTCAACCGTGAGAGCCGCTGAGCCCGACGACTCAGTGGACTTATTCACGTGAGATGCCGCGATTGTGTCCACCACAATAGCATCCCAGACCATGCATCGACCCTCTCTCCAGGGGATCATCGTTATGCCGTCGGACCTCCTGCCATCCTGGCGGCAAACCCCCAGAGGTTCCAGTCTCGATGGGACCCCCGATGAAACCAGAGAGCGGCAGATCAGGTCGTTAATGGCAGAGTGCCGACTGTGTCTTCCGGCGCTTTCCTGACAGCTCAATCCGTGCCGCCCCATGCGGTCCACCAACCTCCCACAGGTGCACTTGTGCTCGTGACACAATGCTGAACCAAGCCGTAGAGCAACCGAAATTCGCAGGGCATCATCGCTCAGAAGCGTTCCGAGACTGGGCGATGGAAGAGCATTTAGCCACAACCCCGACTCATTCCTCGAAGCTGCCATGAACCGAGCAGTCTCCATAGGATCACTGAGCGATAAAAGAATTTCTTTTTTTTTCATTTTTTTCATTTTTCATTTTAAATAGGAAGACTCTCTCCCCGGTACTCAATTTTGCTTAATGCTTTTCCCTTCCAAATAAAAATATTTAAATATGAAATAAAAGTTCATAACTTTGTTTTGTGTTTTGCTTATTTAAGAAACTTCTTCAGACTAACTATATTGCAAGGTTATTTATTTCTAAATTAAAGAATGATTCTAATTGTCGACACAAAAATGAAGGGTGGGGTCGGTTTATTTACTTCTACTAGAAGTGAAGAAGGAGTAAGACACAAACGATAATAGTACTAATTACTAGTGTTTTTAGGTGAAAATCTTAAAGATTTATATTTAATTGTGGAGAGCCACCTGTCCTTACTATAACTTTATATAAAAAATAATTTCCACAAAGTTACAGCTGATTCCATCGAAAAAAAATAATATTGTTATAAATACTGTTATTGTTGTGTCTACTATCTCAACTACACAAAAGTCGTAAATGGCTCAAGGTCCAAGGTCAATGGTCCAAGACATATGAGATCTAACTCGGTGCCTTAGATGGGTGAAGTCGATGCGAACGCGAAGCGACGCGGCGTGGCGCGAAAATATCAAACGTTAACAGCCTCTAGGAGTGTCCTACGTGGCAAATAAAACGTGGCGAGTGGTGCGAAGCGGTCAGTCTCTTGAATAAAATTGGTTGACTTCTTAATTCTTCACGAACGTGTGTTTCTAAATATTTAGTATTAGTTCCAGATCTAAGACACAGATATTTCTGTAAAATTTTGTATTTAAGATATGAATTTTCAAATAAATACGCTTCGCTTCCGTGCATCATGAATGTGCGATGCCGACTGGTTACTGGCGGAGCGGAAGCGGGTGGTAGGCACGTAGGAGAGCGTTGCCGCTTTGCTTTAAATCGCTTTTAACCGCGTCGAAATCGCGTTCATATCAACCTATTGACCCAAGATAAGACGTACTGCAATCATTCACCAAACTCCAATTGAAACCGGCACCGAAAAAGGATGAGAAGTATTCACGCAAAACGTTAAACGTGTTTTTATTTTTTTTTAATCCAAAAACCTTCCGATACGCCTTATATTAATTCAGACTAGGGCGAGTGTTCCTAAAGTCAGCTTGTAGCCGTCCCCGTTTGAGCTTAACACTTAAATGATAGTGAATACATTTCAGAAAACAGATTTTTTTTAATTCGTGTTGGTAGTCTTGCCACTTGCCAATGTATATATGCACTATACTGACCTATATGATACAATACGCAATTAAAAAAACGCACATTTTTACTTAGCAAGTTTCGACAAATTCATGTTGTATGGAGATCGCTTACAAAATATACTTTATATTATCATGCTTAGCATTATTATGTTTTTTATTGTTCTGTCTAGTCTCAGTAAATTCGTTAGCGATATTCATGAAGTTTTATAGTGATGGCTGAACACTGGGTAATGAAAGGCCACCCATTAGATTTTGGGGGTCGACCACTGGAAGAATTGGCATTTTTTTGAAAATTTCTATTATTTTACGCTTGGTACAATATTAACTATTATTTTATTTTTAGTTGGTTACATTACTGTTTAATGGAATAGCAGCAAAAAAAAAACTTTTTATCATTCATTGACTCAAAATTCTTTTTGAAAGTACACCTGTCGCTTAACTGGCCGACCACTGGCGAATTGACCTTATATATTATGTTTATATTATCAATAGACAACCAAGTTCAACAGTACATACTTTTAAAGAATACGGTCAGCAAAAATATAATGCTTCGATGAAATTCAATATGAATAGAAAGGTAGGATCCCAAATGCTTTGTTTGCTATAAACACCTTAGAATCAGGGATTGCAGTACGGGTCGAATATATCGGTGCCGGTATTTTGGTATATCATACTAATCAACATCAAGATCTATCAATCTATCATTATATTATCTATCAATATATTGGTATTTAAGAAAACATAAAAGTTAGCAACAAAAACTTGTCAGGTCTGTGGTGTAACAGTCAACGTTGTTATATCTGTACGGACAGTTTCGATTTTTGGATTTCTGCTTAAAGGCATTGATTTTTGTTATGTCTAAAACCTTCTTTCACCCATCCAAACCTAAAAACAGGGGTGTAGCGATAGCGATAGCAAACCACTAGTTTTAACTAGGTGAAATTTACCATTCACAAATAAATATTTTACAATACGCATTCTGTTGTTTTGTTTTACATTGCTATACTTTCAAAAATTCAACATTCGTACACATTTTCAGAAACCAATTGCGTGCGAAAGTCAGCTTAACATCTCCACGTTGTGCCAACGCGCTCAGAATCCTCCTCGCATCATCTCTTATTGTACAATTAGTGGAAAAAATAGGCATTGGCCAAGCAAATATAAATGAAGTTAGTAAATTAGTCAATTTAAATACAATTAACAATAAAAGTAGAATCTATTTGTAAATATGAACGCTAGTATGTTTACCATTCATAAAAGTTTGGCCGGGTTCGTTTGGGTCTCTTTTTTTTCTTTCCCGTTATCCGGTGGGACCTTTTGCCAACAAAAGGGCCAAGTTTTACCTAAACATCGCCTATTGTATCACGGCTTTGGAGCTGAGTGGAGCTTTTAGCCGTTGATGGTTGGAATTCCTTGTTTTTTCAACCGTTACTAACTTCGATAACTGAATTCAACTTTGTACAACCAAATGCAACAAACGATATTCATCTGGGACGACAGGGTTGTTTCTCTCTGTTGAATGGTACTGGAAGGTGTTTATTGATTGTCGACGTGTACAAAAGAGGACTGCTATCGAGTGTGTCAAGTTGTATAATTTAACATCGGTATTTTGGATTTTCAAACCGGTATACCGGTATCAAAATCAAAATCCTAGTTTCTGCGCTCCCTGCGTGTGATATTATCGAACCGCGTTCAACAGATTCTCTTCCCACACCGTGTACCTAAGTTAAGGCATCTCGTGCCAAAACTTTAAACAATCAATCACCTTCTTTTCAATTTCATCTCACAACTTGAAGGTAACATTCTGACGACATGAAAGAATCGTTACAGAAAAGAAAATAAAATAAAATTTCGGAAACATTGGCGCGGACGCCGAAAAAGCAATGTTTATATTTTTCATAATCTTGATTTATTACCCAATGCATTTGAGGAGCTTGAGATCAAAAATGACCAAATCCACTTTTTCTTTAAACATTTGCTCCCTGGACATAGAAATAAACATTTTGGAATAGTTTTTCTTAGTAAATCGTGTGTATTGTGTTTTAAAAACAATAGCTGATTTTATTCAAAATTTTCCGGAAAACCTTTAATTTACTCAACCTCAACATCAAATCATACTCTTTTTATCACTGAGTCACAATTACGTTTTATATTTTTAAATCAAGAATCATCCGACTTAAAAAAAATATTATAAATTTCACAATTTTAAATTAAAAAAAATTGAAAACCTTGTGTCATGGTCTATGTTACATCTTTCAAAGTATCACGATTTTTACACGACGAACTTCTCTGACTGCTCGATTACAACTTACTGCTGCGGTGGTATTTTGCCGAACTGAAAATTGCCGTGCTGCCAATACGTTCAAAATATGTCCAAATAAGCACTGTCATAAATTTATGACAGCACTTATTTGGACTCGCTTAATCAAGTTGGAAAATATTTACCCTGGTATATTTAACGGGATTTATTTTGACGTGATATTCCTTCAGGGAGCGAAGGGTTAAAACGGTTTGTAAAAAACGTATTTCTTCTTGTTTATTCATATGACATTGAAAGAAGATCGAAATATGCAGTATTTTTAGCAATAATTAAAAAGAAACACTTAAAACCATACATTAACAAAGCAATACTTTACTTCAAGCATGTCAAACTCGATTTGCACCGCGGGCCATATACACTAATTTACATCAGTGGAGGGCCGCATGTTTTCAATATTTAAAATTGGACCAAATAAAAGACGTTTGAAATGTACAAATTATAAAGAAATTGACAAATATTTACTCTTTTTTTGATGACACTTGGGACCGTTTTCCAAAAAGCAAATCACATGGTTGAATATTTTGAGCTGTCGTATTTTTCACAATTGACGGTAAATGCAGATTGGTTAATATTGACGTTTTTGGAGTTTTTTTGTTTTTCATTACAGAACATAGTTGTTGGCATAAATATGTGCTTCCGAACATAGCCATTATACGCATCACGAAACAACAATTTAGGAAACCGATCAGCAGATAAATATTTGTAAAATTCTGGAAATCCAAATTCAGAATATTTTTGCTTCAGCAAATAGTCACATTGGATATCAATTAATTCCATTTGTAAATTATTGTCAATAATTTCAATATCAATGGACAGGGGTTAAGTAAAAAGATGACACTTTAATTCACAGTTTTTGAAATCAGAAATCTTCTATCAAACTCCGTTTTTGACAAATTAATTTGATGAGTATATCAAAATAACGATTAAAATTGCTATTACTTCGCTCAAACAATATTCTAGTGCAAAGATTCTTTCAAATAACAAAAACAGCTTTTCCGGCGAGTCATGGGGAGGGCCCTTCTCCCAATATTTTCCCATTAATCTGGAACCTTTTATTTTTCACTTCATTCTTGTGCGATATATCAAGTTGCCATCCTCACGTGTGTTTTCAATCACAAATACAGGTAGCAACAGAAAGCTTACAACTTATTTTCACTACATCCTCTTCGCCGATACAGCTGAAGCCGAGTCAAGCTATGTGAGCTGTTTTTTTATCGCCTTGAAAGACCGCTGATGACCATACATATGATGTAACTACGAGATGCTACGATGACTTGGAAAGAAGCAAGAGAGAGAGGGAGAAAGAGAATTTGTTAATGTGGTATCTATTTTCTTCTAAACCGAAACAGAAATAGTGTATTTTTTATTTCATTGCTATATTATACCAGTGGTTCCCAAACCTATTATGCCGTTAGACCCCTTCTTAAAGCAAAAACCTGACGTTGTCCACGCACCCCTAAATTATCTTTAATTTGCCACATACTCTCTACACAAGGACGTCTGAGGTCCGTAGGAACCACTTTGGGAATCACTTTATTTGGGAAGCACTATACGGAAGTAGTTGTGTAGAAAGTAGCCTATCAAAAAAAAAATATATATAATTTAGATCAGGTGCGTGAAGGTTTACTCTTGGTTCTGCTAAAAATAGCTTGCGTAAAAATATGTATTCTCTGAATAAAACGCTATGGAATTATTGTGCTGATCACACAAGCCAAGCAGTTGGGTAACAATCACACTACTATATTTACAATTAAAATTAACTGAATGATATTATGTTCTATATAAACAATCAATCAGTTGTTTAACAGAAATGAGATTCAATTATCGTTATATCTATCATATAAATGATAACTCAGAGCCGCGACTTTACTACATTTTTAATTTCATGTGATTGCAAAAGTGCCATTATCTCAGCATTACATTATTGCGAATTAGCTGTAGAACTACGTTCGTGCAAGTTCTCATTCATTGTTTATATCCAAATTATGTTGTCTTTTCAAGTATTTTGCTATTCATACCTGTCATCTACATTCCAAGTCTAAAACTAACCAACTTCCAACCGCCAATGCCAGCAGACTATTTGAGCTGGAAAAGTTGATTAAAAAGTCATGTTTAATTTTTGTGCATGATTATCAGATCATTAATCCCGTACTAGTGATTGATGTAAAAAGAATCATGAATTTACAAAGCTATTTTTGTCCAACCTCACACGGACTCAATCGATCCGGCCACCTGACTTAATGCCAACCACGATCAACATTGAGGCATTAAAAAAATTCCTCATCATATAGAAAGTGTGGTATTCATGATTCTGTCATGATTTACCGCCAACTAGAATTGACTATACTACAGCAGGTTCCCATTAAAAATTTTAGTATACTTGATATTCACTTGAAAGCACTTTATAAAGAAATAAAACATGTTAATTGATTATGTGTTCAACTTTGTGTAAGAATTTTCTCGCGCTCGCCATAGATTCAGTTAGTGACTAGTCAAGTCAATGTTTAAAAACACATAACAAACAATTTACTAAAGATAAGAGTTGAACATTTACAATAAATATGTTAAACTATTCTTCTTCATTTTCTTTAGCTGGCAGAAATATTACATACGGTAAAACAATTAAAACACAATTCCTGTGCCAACTTTAAGAATTTATTACCGGGTAAACTGATAGCGAGTAATAAATATGAGCGGTAAATCGAGAAAGTCACACATCACGGGAGATGGCAATCCACGAAAAGAGCTTGCAATCCAATTAAGGATAGCTGGTGCAACCTTCAACTCAATGTGGAAAGTCTGGGACTCATGGTTGTACTCGGTCAGAGCCAAGTGCCAGCTATTCATCGCATGCATTCTGACGGTGCTGCTTTACGGTCATGGCACCTCACTAAATCACAGGGTAACTTTCAGGGGTTTGACTTTGTCTTTGTTTGAGCTTGAAGGAGCTTGGAGAACAGACCAGCCCCTTGTTATATCCAAAATAAAAATTCGACGATGCACCTGGCTTTCACATGTGCTGCGGATGCCTCAGTGGAACCTGAATTTTGCCTATCTCTTCTGGCAACCGGACGAAATCCGTCTCTCTGAAAGGCTGCTGCTGACCATCCATATGATGTATTCGGGGGAGCTACGGGACGCTGAGATGACCTGGGAAGTAGCAAGAAGACTGGCGGTGGACAGAGAATCTTGGAGAAGCCGTGTGATGGTCATATAGTCTAAATAGAGAGCGGATATGGTTAAAAAAACACTGAGAGCAGGCTTTGTAAGTTTCATATAGTAACATTAAGTTAATAAATTGTGTGATGAAACTAATTAATACGGCAGTCAACACCGACGAGCTAACAACATTGAATAAAACCTAATATACCTACATTACGCGGATACCGTATACGGAAGCGAGCGATAGAACAGAGCGCGATCGCACGTCATAGAAGCCGGACCTACCTCGCGCACGAAAAAGGCAACAATAATCTCCCGACGCCGTCGACCGCAATAGTCGGTGGCAAATCTATTTCAAAATGTTAAAATATCTGTGATTACAGCAAGTCAATAAACACGTTCCAACATAAGTTTGAAAAAACAATGCTGTGAAAAATGAATCCATTTATTTTGGAACACCTTGTGACTTCCAGATAATATACTCGCTTACAAAGTAAGAGCCGAGGCGCCCTAGTAAGTAGTCGATGTCATTTTAACATCGGACGAAAAAATATTTTTCACCTTAATCCAAAACGAGATTTTTTCAAATTACCAACAATTCATCTCCCGGATAAGTTATTTACTGAGCAGATTCTTTCCTTCGCTGAGAATTTTAATATAGCCTCGTCTTCTTTCCCTTGGTCTTTTCAATTTATTTCAAAGCTCAATCTCTGCTCATAAAGAATAAAACCTCTTTTAATATGCTTCTACGTTACACATCAACTGATGGCAGTAATTTAATATATTTTTTTACTGTCTAGTGTAAATTAATACTTTTATTAAATTTAACGAATTAATCATATGAAACGAAGATATATAATATGAATTCTATATTGACAACGCATCGCTTCTCAATCGTTGTGTCGTGACTAGTGATGCGAGGCCGTGAAAAAACCCGGGAATAAACTGGCATGGGAAAATTGAGAATAATGTTTTAACTGCATATCATTTATTTATTGCAAATTTAAAAGTGTAACATTTTTTACGTATGCCAACATTCTATCTACAAATTTAAGGCTACAGTGAGTTATTAGATCGATTATATAGAATATAGATGGAAGTTACTAAACTAAGAGTGGCGCAACGTGGCATGGAAAGGTGCATGTTGGGCATAACACGTAAGGACCGCAAAAGAAACTATGTATTAGGAAGCTAACAAGAGTGAGAGATGTGATAGAGATCACCAAATTGATGAAATGGCGGTGGGCCGGAAATGTCGCACGGCGAACGGACCACCGCTGGACAAATGCAGTCATTCAGTAGTACCCGAGGGACACTAAGCGGCCTCAGGGGCGTCCTAAAGCCCGCTGGATTGACGAATTTGTCAGGTTCGGTGGAAGTACGTGGCAGCGCGAAGCTAGGAACCGAGAAGAGTGGAAGGGAGGCCTCCATCCAGCAGTGGATCGATCCTGGCTGAAAATGAGATGGAAGTAAGGAATTTTATTCAATATCGGATCACCTGTGACATCTATGTATTATTTCGATTATTGATGATGATTTTATTAATTTCTCTAAAGTCTAAACTATTTACAGTAAAATATCTAACTATTTAAAAAAAATAAAACACAATTCATTTGTACTACTTCCACATATTTATAATGATCAGGACCGGTTTCACTCATCACGAGCATTATCAACTGCTCGTGATGAGCGAAACCGGTCCTGATCATTATAAATATGTGGAAGTAGTACAAATGAATTGTGTTTTATTTTTTTTAAATATAATGTCTTTCCACCAAGAATTGACAGTTAACACCGATATTGAAATTCCATAAAGCACCCTCAGTCGATGTCTTAAATTATGTCAAAAACTTTTTAAAAAAGAGTTTAAGCATCGATATATACCAGATTTTCAATACGGTAGAGTTCAAAATAAACAACATTTTGGTATAACTTACTCAATAAGTATTTTTTTTCGATATAGTGTTTTCTTCCAGAAGAGTGACGATATGTTCTAGGATATTTATTGTGTAGGCGTAAATATGGGGATTACCGTTAGGGCATCCAATTAACCGGAGATTTGAACTAACCGGTTTTCGGTGTATTTTTAACAATTTTTTTTTTAAACTTTTATGGGGAAACAAAAGGGGTTAATAATAATAAATATAATCACATAAACTGGAGAAAACATAAATGCTTAGATCAAAGCATAGTAGAATAAAACAATAGCAACTTATATCTTATAAAAAACATACAAATGTAGCTATACACACGGAACACAAATATAATGAAATAGATGAAAATATCAAATTAAAATAGAATGAATAATAATTGAAAAAACATTATATAAATATTATATACATTAATGATATATATACATATATACATACATTAATACATGTATGTTTAATACTATATTATACTAAACTACAAATCTCAAAACACGAGCATAGCTTGTATGATAAAAAAAGTTTGAAAATTTGTCTATTTATTAATATAATACTTGATTGATCTTTTTAAATTTAAAGTGTGATTTCCAGATGATTCTAACATTTAAAAATCTTGTATCAATCCCCATGTGTCGTAATGATTTTGGATTAGCAATCATAACAAATAATATTTTTAAAAAACGCAATTAGTCGCGTGAAATAAACCGTGTTTCGGTTTTTTTCAAAACACGGGATAAACCGGTTAATCGGTTTCGGTTTAAGCCAGGTTGGAAGCCCTAGTTACCGTACAGCATTAATTACGACTCATTAGTAGTAATATTACGCGTTTCATTTAACTCACCTCATTATCAAGAGACCATTCTACCTATTTTTATTCTTGAACACTATAGCACAAATTATCAATTTTTGAATGCATTTTAACCCCCTGCTGTAAATAAACTTTGTCATACAACTGAACACATAGAATAGACAGCACCAACAGTAATTTATTTTCCTAATCTAGCGGATATGTTTTAATCTGTCTTTAATCTGGTTAATTAGTTTTAGCTAATTCGCTAACATTTAAAAAAACTTTACTGTTTACCTTCAAGAAAATATTCTAGCTTGGTATCTAAATCTGAAGTTATCGGGTGTTAAGGAAACTAACGGATGTGCTTAAAGTATCAATTATATAAAACAGACTATGTAAAAAGAAACTGTAAAAATAATTATACAGTTTTTTTAATAAGGAAAAAACAGCACAATATTTGTTGCCGCATGCAATATGTTCTAATATAGTAAATGGCTAATATTTTTGATGGATTCGACAGTAACTTTGTGGAAATTCATTTTGAATATAAAAATAAATCACTTTAAGGTGTTAACTGTCAATTCTTGGTGGAGACATTATATTTTAAAAAATTAAACACAATTCATTTGTACTACTTCCACATATTTATAATGATCAGGACCGGTTTCGCTCATCACGAGCATTATCAACTGATGATTTTAAATATGTGGAAGTAGTACAAATAAATTGTGGTTTATTTTTTTAAATAAAATTAAATGATAACTTAGTTATTCCACTAGCTGTGTTACTAAATGTGGCACGTGTTTCGCTTCTTTTAGAAGCATCTTCAGACTATATCTATTTATAATATTATATATGGTAAGATATAGTTACATATCACTTTTAAGGTGTTAACTGTCAATTCTTGGTGGAAAGACATTATATTTAAAAAAAATAAAACACAATTCATTTGTACTACTTCCACATATTTATAATGATCAGGACCGGTTTCGCTCATCACGAGCAGTTGATAATGCTTTCGAATTTGAATTGTTGAGATTTTGTAAATTTCCATGCATTTCCGGGTATCGCCTTTCGGCAAAAATCTCAATAATTCAAATCTAATTTTTTGACTCGTTTCAAAAATTTGCTACTGAGGAATCAATTTTATTTTTTATCTGATTGTATAATATTTTAGTTTGACCATTTCTACGAATAAGGCAGAGGTTATATGGCGTATAATCCCGTATACCCTTCAATACAGCACTGTTCGTAATCATTTACTGGAGGTAGTTTTCGGAGGCAAAGTAACCAATGCCAAATCCTGTATAAATTTATTGAATAATGTTTTTAAAAAAATGAGCTTTCCATGAATATTTGATTGTTAACCGAGACATAATATATAGGTGCTAAATATACCATATTCAAAATACTTTTAGGTGTCACACCAATTATCATATCGAATCCGCTATGAAATTATTCGCAAATTGGGAGTCTGTTTTGTATTATTAAATAACCGCTCGTTTGCGAATCACTCAGACCGGTGATTCCCTGTCTCACACTGGAAATTGCTATACAATTTTTACCAATTGCCTATCCATTTTTCGATACTGTAAGAATACAATCGTTGAATAGACGCCATATTGCTTTGACAGATAACAGTTGTTATGAGTTTTAGACATTCCGTATGGCTATAAATGTTGCATTAGGTCACGGTTTCCCAAACTTTAAGTGCGATAGAACACTGCAAATTCTGAAATTTAAAAGGAACACAGGGATTTTTCATCTCGTAGGTGAGTTAATATGTAATACGTAATCAATACAATTTGGAAAAAAAATAGAAAGAACAATAATAATTATTTTTAAAACATAACACATAAAAATAAAATGAATGACGTTGATAATTTTGGGTTCTTGAATTGTTTTTTTGAACTAAATCACTTTTTACACACTATAGTTTTCTAACAAAAAATACATTTTAAAGCAAGGTTCTACACAAATATAATGACACTTTAAATTTTTGGATGTGTACCTTATGTGCAGACAAATTTGTGAAGCCCCGTGGCATTTACAAGCGTCAAGCTGCAGCACTTATCAATATTGCAAATTACTTCGATAATATCAATATTTGACCCGAGAAATGAAAATCACTACTTTTCAATAGATGGTTTATACAATTTTACACTACAAAAGACAAAATAAATATTTGATAGCTTGCTATGACCATGATAAGATCTGAGGTCTTACGTTACATGCAGGGTTAGGCGAGTTAACTCGTTCATGGCACTCTAGAGGTTAATGGCTGATCTTTGTATTTCCAGGTCACGGAACACCTATTCACGTTCCGCGAAACACCAGTGTTACACGTAACATAGTTTGGGAAACCCTACTCTAGATATTCCTATCCGCATAGCTAGTTCTGAACTATACAGTCGCCTCAAAATTTAATAATAGCGTTTACCGTTTGTGTTTGTTAAATGAAGCTCGCAAACTGATAAACTTCGCAATTAACTCCAGCGCTAAACCCACTGACCCAAAATTCGTGACACCCACCCCACTCGGCTCCGGCACGTCACTGTTTGCGACCTTTCACCTTGCCTAATCTTCAGACTTAACTGTAAAAGGATTTAATTTATTCAGAGGATGACGCCGCCGCCACTTAACGCGTGTTTGGGAAACACGACAACACGAAAAAAAGCAACAACGACTGTCTAGGATTTAAATTTTAAAAACCTTTTTACTTAACTAAAGGTGTGTGTACATTAAGCAATCAACAAAATCCTTTACTAGTGGAGTGTTTCCATTAACTTTAAGTGCTTTATAATATCTTTATTTCTCATTATAGTACAACATTATCCTATTTTAATCCGCCACCGGATAAAGACCATCCCAGTTTCTCACCAACATATTCATTCCTTACGTAACCATCAATTTAGGTAAGTTTACCCATCGGTCTAAGATTGACCCACCACATGGAAAAAGGTTTGACACCATGCTGTTATAATATCACGATAATACTTATGCCATTTGAATATTTTTAAGTCAAGCAAAGGTATTGAGTAGGCCCTGGTAGTAAAAATATAAATTAATGTGCAACATAATTGGTTTTATAGTTGAATTTGTAAGCTGTCAGCTTAGAATGATAAAACACAATTTAAAAACTTATCTTGAAATAAATTGAATTAGCCATATTTTCAATCTGTATTACTATTCTGTACACCAAATGCCGTATGTTTTTTCACCATTTCAATTATGTGTAGAATATATTAAAGTATAATGAAAATTTGCCATGACTTTAAAATTACTGAATTTATAGTAATTACATTGACTCTTTGTATCGTGTGCCAAAGTTACTCGATTTGAATGCAAACTTTGGCCCACCTAGTTTTATCTATATTTTTATATCAATTATAACAATAAATCTATCTTTGTTAATTAAATTTCATTACATTTACATTACATTTCAAGACATTAGTCCATTTCTATGTAGAACAATACCACACATAAATGTAATGGCGAACCATAGAAATATAAAAACAAAACCCTCAGAACTGGGCCAAAGTTACCCAGATTGACCCTACCACAATCTGTAAAACCTTTAAAAAACGGTCGAATGCGATGGGATGTCCGAGGGTGGAGCAGCCAAAAGTTACTAAAATGCCTCAGCCTGCGTAGTGTAAAGACTGTAGATGAAAAAAACTTTGCCATAGCAACCAGGCGGGTCTGGGTCCAAGTCCCGGGAAGGTCAATATCAAATTTAAATTTGAGATCTTTGGATATCGGTGTATGAAATGTGCTTTCTCCTCGAGTCGATTTCGAGTGACGTATAAAAATTATATAACGAATTATTTTACAATTTCAAAAAATTTGCCGCATTGGCATTAGCTGCAAGTCCAAATATTTTTTTTTAATCAAAAATACACATTATGTGCAGACATATAAAGACTGTGTATTTGTGTCAGTGTTGAGCGAATGTTATTAGTTAAAATATGAATAAACTTCTTCACATATACTAGGTTAAGGTTAGCATTACTTTTAATATTGAATTAATTATTTTTAGTTTGAGAATATTTTAAATGAATAAATACTGCGATTTGTTAATGCGATAAAATGAAATAAAAACTTAGATAAATGAGACTTAAGGTACGCCTAATCATCGGCCGGTGCGAGGTAAAACTGCTGAGACTGCGTGATTGCAGGCTTACCATGCGCGTAGAAGATTGTCTACGGGCAGTGACACTAATAACTAACGACACCTGGATATTTTTTATTTAAACTGACACTCTTAACTGTAATTACATAGCTGATTTAGAGTTACACGATACTGCTAAACGTACAAATATATTAATTTATTAACATAGCTTTGTTTATTTATTTCTATTTTTTAACTACTGAAACTGTCTAGAAATAATTTCTATACCTCGTGAAAATGTACTGTACAAATAAATAAAATATTTCGTAGCCTGAAATCAGCAATGAATATACATAAAAAAGTATTCCAATATTTTATTCAAAGTTTTTGCAATAAATGAATTTATTCAACAGTTGATATTTCAGCGGCCCTTCACTTATATGAATATAAAACTTGTAGACGTAAAAAATGACCCGAATTTTCGTTAGACAATACAGCAGTTTATAAAAAAAAATCCGTATGTTATTCCACTCTATTTCAACATTTTTTTACTCAAAAAAATTGTACGCGCATGCGACTGATGGGAATACGGAATATAGAAATATTTTTAACAAAAACCTTGCATAATAATATAATATTATATATATGCAGGGGATTATTCTCGCGTTCGCCAAAATATTTCCACAACACTTTCCGCTTTGGTTAAACCCGTACGAGGATATCAAAAAAATAAACTGGAAAAAGAATATTTCAAAATATACGTTTATAAAAATAACCAAAACACCGTTATCGTCTTTCTATTTCTGCTGTACCCAGCACTTGGTATTCGGTGTTTGGCGAACCGTGAAAAAATATATAAAACGTTATGCAAATATACCGAGTGTATACAGACAAAATGCATTAAGTCAGTTCCTGATAATTTTTTGTTTTAAATGTCAAAATTTACGCAATTTAACGCTCTTCGCTCTGGTAGAACACATGCAGTCATATGATATAATGGCTTTGAAAACAAACAGTATTAAGATATCGTTATTGTTTTGGAAGAAGACACTAATTGAAAAGTATTAGTTTTGAGTAATCGGACTTTGAAGTTTGTCAAATGTTTGAAATGCTATACCTTTTTCATTTTGTTTAATTGTAAACAACTGTTTTTAGTAAAAGTATAATTTATAAAAATAAATGTGTTCTTTCATACGGTAATGTTTGAAGTGAGGAATTTTTTGGTATAACTAACTCAATATGTCATTTTTCGATTTAGTATTATCTTCCAGAACAACGACGACATATTGATATTTTTTTATTCTGGCAAAAAGCATGATATAACTATAACTCATCGATACCAAATCTAATGATTTGTATGTCAAAAAGATTATTCTTTGTAATGTAAATATTTTAACTAACAAACAATTCTGTGTGCAAGAGAAAATGGGCGTTAAATCTGACATTGGTACTTTTCAGTAGAACCAAAACAGAATTTTCATGAAATTTGATAAAAAATGTCATGTTTAAACATGAGTTTCACCAATTCAGCAGCATTGATTCGACTCTTCCTTTTTATATTATATGCATGTGTGTATGTAATATTTTAACACGATTATCTCAAAACTTTTTTTTATGACTTAATGCTTTCTGTCAGTATACCTTTGATATTGTGTATGTATGATACAATGCAGTCAGCCATCTTATACGATAATTCTAACGTTTGCAACGTTATTTCTATTTTATTTTTGAAAACGTCTTGTATAAAAACTTGGAAATTGTGCATATCAAATAAATTTTTGTAGCATTCTTGTCAAAAGAATATAGTTTGATAAAAAAATACCCCAACAGAGGAAACATATTCTTGTTAATAAAGACTTGTGACTATCTAATTCCCCACTATAATACCCTTTTCAATCGACAAGTTTATTTACAAACTCATAATCTCCAGCATATGCAAAAAATGAGTTTTGAATGCAGTATTGTTTTTCTTGTTCACACCTACCATTTAAATTATAAATAAGCTTATAAGCTGACTTCTAAAATGAATATGATTTTTTTTTACAAAACTCATATAATCTTCTAAACTAATAATCTCCATTCCAGTCAATGAGAATGTAGTATTATACTGTCATGACCACCGGTTTTTGTTTACATATCATGGTGTAACCGTTTGTTCAGAGTTTTATTTGGAACTGTAGCATGAAAACGGTTTTTCTGGATTTCCCAAAAACAAATATTGATGGAGATTCTGAGTTCTGATTAGGGCTGCTGAGTCGGAGTTTTAAAAAACGAGCGACTCTGACAAATTTTTCTATAAAGTGCATTTTTACGTGTATTAATGTACTTGTTTCATTTGTATTTATGCCTATAAAATCTTCCTGTCATTATATACGAATAATATGAAAAATTTTGCTATTTTACGGATTGGTTGGTTGGTGTTTAATTTGAAGATCAATTACACATAAAAAGGAAAGGTAGGAAAAACGTGACAAAATTAGACTTTTTTAGTCGTAATCTGAGTTGGTCGCGCTTTTTTGGACAACTCCACACCTTTGGTTGTGATACGAGAACAATATGGCAAATTTGCAGTGGCTTGTTTTGTAATACATAACATATGAGAGCAAGTTTAGTATGACATGGATTGATACAGTATTTCGTATGAAAAAAATAAATTTTATTGAGCTGTCAATCTTTCACACATTTAAATCGAAATTAAGATATTATAATCGAAAATAATTTTCTGTTAGGTCATATTTGTTGGCGCTTTTCTTTGCCATAACTGCATCGAATCACGACTAGAAGATGACTACGATCATTCTCTATAATCAGGATTTTTTTAATTGACAAAGCGCCCAACCTCACTGAGAAAATTCTAAAAATTGTCTCTCAAATTTACTCTAATAAAACATACATTTTTATTTTAAAAATCATGAACCGCAATCTTTCGTAGAAAAAATGAGGAAAAGACCAAATTAAGGCATCTCACAAGCTTGTATTCTACATATAAGATACTAGGCAGTCACGTGGTGTCGCTTAATTACCCAACATACAAGGAAAGTTCTTCTGAGGAGTAAGATCGACAGTTAACATCTGGAAAAATAGACATCTTCCAATTTGTATGACAGAAGTTGTTAGGTAACAAATTGAAAGTTTTAAAACCTTTACCAATCGAGCGTTTTTTTGTATGTGCCTACCAACTACTCGAGACGTTTTTCGATGAAAAGCATATTTTATAAGTCATTATGTGGTATTTCAAACAGCAATTTCCTATGTGTAATCCTGGCTTATTGATGTACGACTCGCAAAATAGTCGTGTTTCTAATCTACCACCTGGGATCTTTCTATTTGTACACACTGCACAGTCTTTCTTAGTCTCGGAAAGCAGGACATGTAACTTCCCCTTTAAGATCCACCTTGCCAAAAATCTCCTACTAATTGGTCAACCAATAATTTCACAAACTTCAAATGTAAATAATAAATCGATACGCATTCATTTTCATAAGCCTCATTAGAGTACTTCATATTAGATTTATAAGCTTCTGAATCGGTATAATATACTAGTAAGTATTGTCAACAAAGACAATCTATTCAAATATAAAACTGTAAACTATACGAGACGCCCTTGATTTTTAAACAAATAAAAGCCAGTACTAATCTGAAAATGAAATAAACACACTTCAGATCATGCATAATACTGTTCACCCTCCAGTCACTAGCGCGTTCAATAAATAAAATGTATTACCCTATGCGACAAAAAAATATCGCTTGCACCGAAAGATTCAGATAAAAACACATGTTGAAATTACGCACGCCGTCTTCATTTGGCGACTTCTTTCTCAGATAAATGTAATAACATATTATTATTCATTCTTACTTGATTGAAATCGCAGTAAAAAACTAGCTGAAAATATTTAAAAAAAAAAAACACTTTATTGATACATGCCGGCAAAGAGTTAAGTAACCAACTGAAGAAATTTGGAGATATTATGATAAAGCCTCTAAAAGACAGTGATATTTTCATTGACTAATATTTGTTTTATAACCCATTTTTCTTACCTTAACTCTACCACGACAGAGTTTGACTTGCATTTTTGGCAGTTATGTTTTCTAATGGCTTCATTAGATTCAATTTTTGTGTGAAGGCATGAATTTTTGTGATGTCAAAAATTTCTTCCCACACATCCAACCCTAAAACGGGGCGTAGCGATAACGATGAGTTTACCATTATTCCTTTTCTAGCCTTATTTTTCTATCTCTACAGCAACTGAGTAACAAGCAGTTCTCAACTTACCTCTATCAGGAGGCCATATTCTCTACATCGGGAGCGGAGATAAATTAAATTAAAAGAAAAATCTTAACCTCATTTTTATATTGTTATCTGAAAAGAGACAGATTGGGCGACTGATTTATCAAGAAGTTGTCTTTGATCATAGAACTTCTGTTGAAATATTAAATTCGAAACACGTAACGATTTAAATTCAATGTAATCCAATTTGGGAGTAGGTAAGTTTGAAAAAGATTGTTTATATTTATATCTTAAAGTTTTTCAATCATCGCGAGATTTTCGTCACGTGTATGTTCGGTCATCATAGAAGCCATGTCCAGGACCTTTTTTCCGACCCGACACGTGTTTTTCCAACGGTCACTTTCGTAATTACATTGGTACGTTTTATAAGCCTGTGAACCTTTTCTCAGCATCTGCTTTTCATCACTTGGCGAGCTCCATCCATCTTTGCGCATTTCACACAAATACTGAAAATGCCACGACGAAATTACTTGATCTTGATATGTATAAACATGGTTATCTATGATTCTCTTGTGATTCAATGAGGATATTGGCAAGAATCGAGGTCTAAAAAATACAATATATTTTCGAATAAGTGAACACTCGCGTCTCTTCGTCTTTCAGTTACGAGTAAGGATTCCAAATATCTGCTGAAAACAAATATCGAATATCAAAACCCATGACTAGATATACGTGTTTATTTAGCGTTTTGACGCTCCAATTTAGAATTTTGGAACAAAAACAACAACGAATTTTAACGTTTATTTCTTACATCACTAATTTGAAGATGAAAGTTCAAATGAAACATAGTTTATTATACAATATACAATTTATTGGTACAAAACATTTGAAATTCTTATAAAAAAATGTAAGAATATAATTGAAAATAGAGGAAAACACACTTTCAAAAATTGCTCACCTCGTTCGACATTGACATAATTGTCGAGCTCTGTTGTCTAGTAGTAAGAGCTTTGCTCTAACTATCAGGTGGGTCCTGGTTCAAGTCGCAGCAAGGTCAATATCAAATTTAGATTTTTTCAATTTAAATTTATGACCTTGGACATGAGTAACTTCTAAAAATCCTCATCGAGTTTATCTCGTATGATTTTTTAATTTTTAAAATATATTGTGCATTGACTGTCAGCTGTAATGCAAGATATATTTTTTTAAATAATTTTATACATAATAACAGTTAAAATAATTATGAATATAATAGGCGATATAGGCGACAGTGCAACGCAATTTTTTTGATAAATAAGCACATAACATATATGTACGTAATTTTATTCTTTTTAGTTTTTTTAATCCGATGTAAAGCAATCAATGTAAAAAATTGGTCAGTTGTTCTTTTGAACCGTGCTATTTCGAAACCGTGCCAAAATAAGATCGAGTATACTATTACCCAAAGTGACATTATAACATTTATGTACATTTATAACATGTACTTTGAAAATTTTATTTATTTATACATTTATAAAAGAAAATCTTTTGAATTTTCCCATCACATTTATTGATTAAAAAGTTACGCTCGCACATATTCAGTATCTTTTCTTTACAGAAAACTTTTCCTTGTTTGACAATCATTTTATTTCATTTAAATTTTGATTTTGAGTAACTTCCTCGTAAAATTCATTTACACCTTTAAACGCGATAGCGTAAATTTTTAATGAATACCTGGTGACACTAAAACAATTTAATTTGGAAGATAAAATTCAAATTAAAAATGATTGTCTCTTCTTCGAATAATGCAGAGCTGGTTTCATATTATCTTTTGCTAAAATTTAATAAAAACATTTTTTAATAACTGCCAGAGCGTTGTGACGACATCTTTTTGACACATTTTAAAAATACTAAAAATATGTTAGTAACGTTATTTGCTTTGCTATTTTCCAACCTTTATGGTTGAACAATTCATATTTCACAACGTGTTTGTATTGTATCTTAGTACATACAATACAAAGAAATATTTCACATGTTCACATCATGGCCGAATAGTAACGATTCTGATCATAGGCAACGAACGCTTTTCCTCCACCAATTTACAGTTTACTACATCAGCGTTAAGTGCTTTCTAATGATTGTTACAAGTGTCTTAGGAGCAATTAGCCAAGACATTATTAAGTTTATGTCAATTGTATTTATTTTTGTTTTCTTCGAAACTCATCCCGATGGGGAGATTCGATAGTAACTTTACAGTAAATTCATTGTCATTATACAATTCGAAAGAAAAATGTTTTTTTTTTATTCATAAAAACTATTTAGTTTATACGAAATGCAATGAATCTCAGCTAAATGCTATTAGAAGGTAAGAATAGCTGTCGGCATTTGTACTAAATCATAAAATCTAACATATAATGAAATCTACACGGAATATACCACCTTGAAGTCAGTACAGGATATCTCGTAGCAGGTCTTAAGCGCGTGGACTAGCGGTACGAGACATGTCACATGTGGCATATCAAAGGTTAAAACGTCATATAAAATTTTATCTGCCATACAGTTAAAAAATTGTATAATTTATTATGGCATACTACTCTGCTGTTATAATATAGTAAAATATAATCACCATTATATTACTGCAAAAATATAACACACTATTTTAGTGCTTTTTTGTAGTTCGTAATAAGCCGTATACGACTTCAAATTAAATTTAATTGCTGTAATGCAGTACACAATGCACCAAAAAACTCACGCTCGTTTACCCTATGACTGCCTCACAATCAAGCGTCGACCGTGCGGAAGGTGGAGGCTTTACCCGTTTCCCAGCCAGTCTGTAGAAACATTCCATACCCAGTTTACCCAACGCGCGAATGCATCATCACGCGTTAAGTATAATAAATAGTATCAGTAAAAGATTGTATGTATTATATGCCTATCTTTATTGTGAGAACTACGATCCGCTGGCCACGTGCGGTCTGACGCATTTTTTTGTGTGTCCCACTATGCGTTCAATAAATTATTTGTTAATACAGAATAACTCATTTGTGATGTTGAAATACCCTTTTTACTATAATAAATATTGTTTATCTTAAAATAGCTTTTTACTTGCAGCCCGCGGTACATACATAATTTTTAATGTTGCCCTTTAGTTGGTTAAAAGTTTTAACACGGTAGAGTGTATGCTGAAAGGGGTATTTCATGTAATATTGTAATAAATAATGTATTTAAAGTGTAAGTATCTTAATTTGTTACCGTCATACACGTTTTTGGTGGTATCTAAATTAAATGATGTACAATTTTCCCCTCTATAATGAAGTATCATTTTAGTATTTTTTTAAGGTTAATAACACATAATTTCAAAAAAGTCTTTTTGCTTAGTACTTGTGGCGTCATATGGTGAGCGGGTATGACTAAACTCAAAGAAGCTTTTGATTTTCTTGAATAGTTGCTACTAAGACACTCCCAGTTAAAGAAAAAAAATATCACTGGATACTGTCATATACAATTAATGGATGAGAAAGCAACAGAAAAGAGAAAGGTGGAGAAGGGCAAGACATTTTTTTTTTTTTTTTTTTACATGTATATTATATCTTAAGTTGCTAAGTCAACAACCAACAACAATTCGACTTCGACATAGTTTGCGTTGACGATATCACATGTCTCACATAATGTTACTTTAGCTCTAAACGTAACAGTTTCCTGATTGACTATGATGAACAATATCATATGAACAGCTGTCTGAGGTGACGTCCCATGACCCGTAGAAAGCAGTAACGAACAGCTAGTCGATTAATTAAAGAGATCTTAATCTTCAATCCACAGGCCTGTTTTGCATTGTATACCATAAGAGTAGCGCAATCGATTCTTCACTGAGTAGGGCGTGGATGCGTTGCTGACTTTGGCATACATAGCAGTCAGTAATCAAATAATCCGAAGCGCTCCTAGCAGCGGCCTAATTAATTTACACTCGTAAAACTCTGCTCCGCTCCTGGCCAGAGAGATGACGTCACAGTCTGTGACCTCACCTGAAAGCGCCTGAAACTATGAGATAATCTGAATAACTAAATTAGTTATCGCATGTCTACCTGTCTAAGGTTTTTATGAAGCCCTATAATCTGTTTAGTCTGTGTAACATTATGTATGCTTGAGTAAACGTATGTGTCCAATCGTAAGGCTAGTAACATACTTTTAACATTTGACGCAAAGTTAGATTCACACAATTCGCGATAAAACTAACATTCAATAATCATTTTAAGATTATGTACAACAATGCATTGCAAATGTTAGGCTTTATCATCCATACCACCAAGGAATTTTCGGGAGTTCAAGTAAAATGTTTTCGTGTCTTCCCCACTTTTATAACCGATTTATTACTCTATTCATATGTATTATATCAATAAATTTATTTTTATAACTTAACTTATTATATAATTTAAGACATCATCGTGCTTGATGGAATTTCAATATCAAATTTGGATTATTGAGATTTTGTACACTTCCATGTATTTTGTTACTAACGACCCGGGTTTCGCCTTTCGGCATCTTCAGGCATTCGAGCACACGAATGGACTCGAACTGACAGACAATAAACAGTGTCTAACGTTTATTTAGAAGATACAAATACGACAAATATTATTTACGAGGTAAAAAAATTCCGTTGGAAAGCGGCAATTCGTTAATGTGTTTTTTACAAAATAAGGATTAAGGCGATTCTCGAAATGTTAACTCAGGTACCAGTGTGGCTCTCAGACGTATAATATTTTACCTTGTAAATAATATTTGTCGTATTTGTATCTTCTATATAAACGTTAGACACTGTTTACTGTCTGTCAGTTCGAGTCCATTCGTGTGCTCGAATGCTTGAAGATGCCGAAAGGCGAAACCCGGGTCGTTAGTGACAAAATACATGGAAATGTACAAAATCTCAATAATCCAAATTTAACTTATTATAATTGATTCTGGTCACTTTAAATTTGTTTTTCAGATATCTTTTTAATGTTCCTGGCCGATCTTCATTTCCTATTTATCTCTCGCTGAGCAGTTTTATTGAGTAAATTTTCCTTTAGTATCTAATAATATTAGTAGCAATGATGTAAAAATTGTATAAATGTCCACTACCAACGTGAAGCATATGATCTTCTATTGAAGTTTTTCTATGAGAACTGTTTGTTACTCAGTTTCTCAACCTCTCTTTTTCGAAGAGAGTAGGGATAGAAGGATAGAGTTAGGATAGGACTAGTGGTTAGCTAATCGCTCTCGCTACGCCTCGGGATCGGATGAGTGGGAGAGAGTTTTAAACACAGTTTTATCACAAACATTCACAACTAGGAACATAAATCCATAAATCGATTTAAAGATCAGTTCATGAAACAGTTCGCACAAGGACTTGAACCCGAGACATGCGTAACCGTAAAGAACATTAATTAATTGATTTTTTTACCTAATCATAATGGAGCTCTACCAGATATTTTAAACAATTTCGTAGTATTCCCAATCGGAAATTTGTTTTTATAAACTGTTTTTTTGTATAAATATATTATAAAATTTTACAAAAATAATCTGTTTTTCCTGCAATATCACGATAAACACTTCAATTTACTACTCGATTAGATTTCGCATTATTAATAGCGACATTGCCGAAAGTTGCAACAGCATTTTCCCCTCCTAACCGAGAAATAAATGCGAATTTTCCCCGCGATATAGTGGGACCGTTTAACCCCAAGCATCTGACCCCATTTTGGCCTTAGGGCTTTTACGCCACCCCTTTTTGGCGATACGCGTTATTGTGGTATTGAATTATAAAGATCAGCGAGTGTAGGGCCAATTTTATGCCTCGCTGAATCGAATTCCTTCCACGTCACTGGATTAAGGTTTGTATGAAGAGGCGATATAGATAGTTCTAAATTTTGCTTTTTATACTGAAACCATGTTAGGCAAAATTTCTTATCACCAAGGGTTACTATTGTAGTGAAAATCCAAATGAAGTTTACGTCATTTAGCGATATTTTTTTATAAGCGAATATAAACCTAAGAGTATAACCGTCGGTGTTCTGAAGAAAACACTAAATCGAAAAATTAAATATTGAGTTAGATATACAAAAATGTTCCTTATTTCAAACTCTACCGTTAGAAAGAATACACTTATTTTTATAAATAATACTCTTATTTAAAAACGGTTTGTAGAAAACAAACAAAATGAAAAACTATAACATTTCAAACATTTGACAAACTTCAAAGTCCAATTAATCAAAACTGGCATTTTTCAGTTAGTGTCTTCTTCCAGAACAACGACGATATGTACGTTGACTTTTTGTACAGGATTTTTTTTAAATGTTTGAAATGTTGTATGTTTTTTCATAAACGAGCGATTCTTGGTAAGAATTTAACTTTTGTTAATGATTCAAAGACAATCATTCTCGTATGGGGTTTTTTCTTAAGTGTTTTCCCCACACAAAGCCTTCAGCTGACTAAATCTTTTAGATAGCAGTACGTAGCTAGCTTACATGCGGCAAAGGGATATAAAGACTTTGTCTGTACCCACCCTAGCACTGACTTTAGCCAGGAAACTAGGAACCCGCCTCGCGGGCTCCACATAATAGTTTCAGAAGGAAAATAGAGGTAGGAAAAAAAATTAAGTTTGATTGTACAAAACTGCTTTTCAGTAAAAGTATAATTTATAAAAATAAGTGTGTTCTTTCATACGATAGAGTTCAAAATAAGGAATGTTTTGGTATTATTAATTCAATATGTAATTTTTTCGATTTAGTGTTTTCTTTCAGAACAACGACGATAATATAATTTTAAATTTAAATTTACTGTATTATTGCAAAACTTATATACAGTAGACACCCGATTATCCGGGCTTATAGTGGAAAGAGTCGGTACGGATAAATGAAAAACACGGATAATCTGACCTTATGTTTTTTTAGACAATTCTTTTACCATCTCCGCTCCCAGTGTGGAGCATATGGCATCCTTATGGAAGTACCACAACATAAGTTTTTCTACGAGAACTGCGTGTTACTCAGTTGTTCAACCTCTCAACCTTGAATAGAGTAGGGCCAGGACAGGACCAGTGGTTAAATAATCGTTCTGGCTACGCCCTGTTTTTAGTATCAAATGGGTGGGAGGGGATTTTGAAATTTACAAACATCCATGCCTACAAACAGAAAACATAACATTACTAATTACAAATTAATTACTTGTGTTTGAAAGTGAAAATCCCAAGGGAAATAAATTTTATAGTGGCGATTCACCTGTTCTTTTCAAAATTTTATTTACTAATAATCGATTACTGTAAACGATTTTGTGAATTTCTAAAAACTCTAAATTATTCATTTTATTACTTTTTTTATTTACTCGGTGGAGTATTTCTACGTTATTATTTTTATTAGAATTATAGACATTTTATGGAATAACTAAGTGATAAATTTTAGTTTTATATTAAAAATGAATTTCCACAAAGTTACCGCCGAATTCATCGAAAATATCAAGCACATTATTGAAGAAAAATATGTTTTATTTTTTCGTGATAAAATATAATTTTTGTCTATTGTACTCTCATCTTTAGAATTTTGTCTATGCTCATACATCCATATCCGAAAAGAAGATTTAACGCGCCATAATAATATAAAGGCGGGCTCTAATGATACACAACGATGCATCATATCTCTTTGTTACTTACAGTCAATTGTCAGATGTGTTTTATTATCCTCAAAAAGGCTTTCAATCACCTTTGTGTATGGTATTCTTTGTAAATATTTTCATGTACGCGACACTCTCATATAAAATAATGCAATAAACATGTATCCAGGGAAAAACATGTGTGTTAAAGCGGTCCATAAATTCACTCCCTATTCCACGTTCGCAAACGCCCGCCGTCCACATTGCTACACTTAGTGTGTGGAAATATTTTGCAAGATTTTACGAACGAGATGGTAAAACACGTATACGATTTAACAAGGAACATAAATTCGTTTGGTCATAGTCAAAAATACAACGATACAATTAAACACTCCTATATATCCACTACTACACTACACAAAAAAATCGCAAAAATTAAACTTTTCCTCTCCAATAGTGCAGTGCTTTCCAAACTATGGCTTGACCCACTGGGTTCTGCAGGGGGCCGCAAAATATTCCAGTAGAGCTACAAGTATACATTTGTGCATTTTTTACTTTAAGATGTGTATATATTAATTTGTTTATAAGAACAAATTCTTTGTGATTTCACATAAAAAAAATTTGAAACAATTGAATACAGGTTTATGATTAATATCATGCAATGAAAATGTTTGGGTTATTTTACAGATACATGTAGTAAAAAATGTGTTATTTGATTGCCAATTAGATACAAAAATTATATATGTATGATTTTTTTTTTTTAATTAAATAATTAAAAATTTTGTTCAGCTAAATGAACTTTTAATGTAGCTATATTTGTGATTTCAGATTAGTATTTAATGATTTGCAAGAGGTCCATAACATTTTAATTGAAGACTCTTTTATTTGATTTATGTATAATTTGTTTGCTAATCAGTATTTTCTTGTCTCAGTTCATGAACCATCAGTTTTATATACCTTCATTTTTACACTCAATTTTATATAAATAAGCCTGTTATGTTTGTATTTTTATCAGTTGATAATGCTCGTGATGAGCGAAACCGGTCCTGATCATTATAAATATGTGGAAGTAGTACAAATGAATTGTGTTTTATTTTTTAAAATATAATGTCTTTCCACCAAGAATTGACAGCTAACACCTTAAAAGTTATATACGTATGATTTTTTTTTAAATAAAACACTTTTTTGGAACTACTTCATAATTTTTTAGGAATATCAGATCAGGTTTTACCCATTGCATTATCAACTGATGATTTTTTTAAATTAACACCTTAAAATTGACATACGCATGAACATGTATCACAATATGCAATATCACTATTGATTAGATGTCACATTATTTAAACTAATTATTTGAAACTGCTGTAATAATTCAATCGTGACTGATATTTTTAAACTAATCTTATATATTTTAATGTGCTTTGTTAGCTATTGGTTGTCCCATTAGATGTGGGGTCACCGTTTCAATTGTTTTATGGATTTGTATTCATATGCATGATTATTTGAGATGCTTACAACCCTTACCGCGCGCCTAATACCCAATCATAAAAACAGATCATAAAGTGAGCGAACAACTTACAACAATTTCTCAGTCCATCTATTCTTACATTTTTCTTCTGCAATTATGTAATTGCTTTATTTCCTGATTTAGTTTTGAATAAATAATAGTCGCGGATGAAGATTTAATAATTTTGACTGTCCACTATTAACCTGTCCGTTGTTCATCCAGTATATATACGAGATCAAAAGTTGGACCCCACACGTGCACCTCGTATATATACGCTTCACCTGATATTCGGCATATAAATGAATATTCAGATAGTATTATATTCCATAGTCATGTTATAAGTATAAAACTTTATATTTATGTAATCACCGCTTAATTAATTCTAGAAAATTTTGGCTTGAGAAGATACATCGTGTTTTGCGGCTGGGCAGAAAAAGGGTTCAGTGAGTCGGGAGCGATTTTTTTATATTGTAAATCAATTTGAAGTGTGAGTAATTAGCCCCGCGAATATTTGTTGTAGTAATATTATGTTAAAACAATTACCGTTTAAAGATATCAGTAGTTGCAAACTACATTGCAAAGTCAACAATGTCAGGTTATTTAATTTTAACCTCTTCCGTAATGGTACTTAAAAAGTTGGACGAATTTTGTTAATGATTTTGTTAATGATAGATTCATTCACATTACTACAGTCCAACTCATGACCTCGTACATTCGTATGTTTATATATTATAATACTTCCAAATCAGAGAATCTCATAAAGCAGGTCTGGACAAACTTTTTTGCTGAAGGGTCACATTGAGAATTCAAAATGAACGGCGGGCTGCATATAAAATATTGTTTTTAGATATGAATTATTTATTATTATGAAAAAGAAAAAAGTGATTCTCTAATAACCAACAATACGAGACAAATAAAACCGTTTAACATAATATATTTCAACGTTTTTTTTTTTTAATTACTGATGATAATTTTGTAGTTTAGATTCTTAAAACAGCTTGTAAAAAATTTTAATGAGATTCACAATAGAAAATGGCTGTTCGCATAATATTTAAGTTGAGCAAAATTAACCATAGTTTTTCTAATTACTTTCTACTTAGTCACTCAGCATCTCTTTTTTTGAAGAGAGTAAGAATCGAAGAATAAAGCTAAGGCAGAGCTAATGTGTAGCTAATCTCTCCCGCTAGGCCCCGTTTTTAGGATCAGATTGGTGGAAAAGAACTTCAGACATCACTAACATCCATGCCTTTGAATGGAAATCCATAAATCAGTAGAAAAATCAATTTATGAAACTGTCCGCACATGGACTTGAATCCGAGACTTCCATAACCGTAGCCAACGATGTTGACGACTGCGGCACGGACCGGACCTAACATTATATTCAGATTAAATAAATTATTTTTTTGTTTAAAAAATCTATGATTATAAAGAATGTCGTAGAAGATTTTTGATACATCTCTATTTTTATTTACAGCATTTTTCATTTAGAACAAAGCATTGTTGTGTATTGTAGTGTTTGCGATTCTATACGAAAGCGTGTCCTTGTGCAATTGGACAAAAAAAAACCTCTTTTTAGTAAGTTAAAAATATCGAGTATTTTGACTTCACCCAGTCATCACCAGTCTATTTGTAAAAATGGGTACTGAATTAGTTACAAAAAATCGTCATAAAATTTAATACATTTTGTTGAAATACTCATCAATTCAACAGCAGAACCTTTAATAATTACGTTGAAATTTTTATTTTAATTTACACAAAGGCAATTCTGGACAGCTAAAATTGTTGCTGAAAAACAATTCTGAAATTATGTATTAAAATATAGCTTCTTATTAAAGCCAACTCAATTTTTATTTAAAAAGTCTTCGGCTCTGCTGAACAATAAAAATACGAACTTTTTTAATTTTTGAATTTAAATTTGGCATCAATTCCACAAAGGAATGCAAAATCAATAGAAAATTTGGCTTAACCGGTACACCTTTAATGTGGGTAATTGATTGTAACCCTTTAATTTACGACGGATAATTCCCAATTAACATATCTATAAAACCGCCATTGCGATCGTAACACAGCAATAAAATAATTATCCCCACTTCTATCAAAATATTCGTGACGTTTCATTTGAAAACTCCTGCCTTTGTTCACACTAACGACACTTCCGGAGATTCAGTTATGTGAGGGGTTTTAGGGACAAGCCAGGGGGGATTCTGATTATGCGCTACATACGATTCCTGATTAGTTAACACGGGTTAATTTGAGCGTTAACAAAATTGTCCCGCGCAAAATTCAGCGCGGCCATTTTGTTCGCGGCCCACTTTTGACACGGAACGTTAATTCCATTTTCGAATTAAGCGCTGCCTCGCAAATTGGCGCTTAAAACTTTTGCGAATATTGTCTATGGTTCGTTTATGACATATGACTGAATATGAAAAGGAAAATTATAATATATATTCCATGAAACGTGTCTTTGGATTTCTCGCAGAATGTATGAAGCACGCACGCTTAATTAAATTAATAATAATCTTAATATCGCGAGAGGCTTTTGTTCATATAAATTAGTCAAAGTTAGTAAAAACTAAGTTGTAACGGTACGTGACGGCTTAAGCTTATGTTACCCATTATATTCACTAATTAGGCAGAAACATGTCAGCTGTATGACTACATTAAAGTTGAAGCAATTAGATTATAGCGACACGTATTACAAGCACTTCTTGCACCTCACGAACATGAAAAGATCGAACCTGTGTTCCATGTCGCCATAGTTACATATTCGCTTTCCAACTAACCGTATAAAAAACATAAATATGTATTCGTGTTATATGGATACGTTTTTCAAATAGTATCCTATCGATAGGTACCTAAATTCCAAAGTGAAAATGTTGCAGTTTTTCAGACAAAATGCTTAAAATATCTATCAAGTTTCAAAATGTAACAAGTGGTAATTTGAAATTATTTTACTCCAGATCCAAACTGTAACAACGAAAAATCTGTGGAAACCTCTGAAAACTCTTATAATTAATAATTTTTTAAAAATTGAATGATGTCTATAATATTTTAAATATAAATATTTCTTTGAGATAATCCCAGAATTTCATTGAAATCTATAAAAATTAGATGTAAAGTTTAAGTCACTTTTAAATGTTAACTGTCAATTCTTGGTGGAAGGGCATTATATTTTGAAAAATAAAACACAATTTGTTAGTACTACTTACACATGTTTATAATGATCACAACCGGTTTTTCTCATCACGAGCATTATCATTTGATGTAGTAAAAACAAATTTTGTTTTATTTAAAAAAAAAGTACAATATAAGATTAGGGCTGCCCAAAATCTTGTTTCCTCATTATCTCAAAACTATGCTTTTCGAGATGTTAACTGAGGTATCGATATATATTGTATAGGTACAGAGGAACAAAACCCCCACCAAAAATTTCATCAATATTTAAAATCAAATTGCTTTACTCAGAAAAAAAAATGTTTACACATCTGATCTGTAAAGCTACGGAGAAAGTCATTAGGAAAAAATGCAACGCTACTAAAAACCACAAAAAAACGTGCAAAAGTGAATCGCATTCGAGTCCTTCAACGGACATTCAGAGTTATTTACTATAAATATGTCCCACTCCTAGGACAACACTGCCACAAACCGAAAATGTTTTTAGCTATGAATGCCAAATCAACTGCCTGGTCAGTATTTATCATAATGAAAGACTTAAATATATCTAGCTAGTACGATTTGTAATTTATACGAATTATTGCTGTATTGCATAATTAAAATATGGATATATAGTAACAAGAAATATGTTTTATTCATGCCTTCAACAAAATAAATTGTACAATCAACAGTATTGATTGAATTTGGATTATTGAGATTTTGTACACTTCCATGTATTTTGTCACTAACGACCCGGGTTTCGCCTGTCGACATCTTCAGGCATTCGAGCACACGACTGCCTGAAGATGCTGAAAGGCGAAACCCGGGTCGTTAGTGACAAAATAGATGGAAGTGTACAAAATCTCAATAATCCAAATTTGATATTGAAACTCCATCAAGCACCCTCAGTCGATGTCTTAAATTATATAAAGTATTGATTGAATTTAGCATCTCCTTGATAGAACTCCATTATAATAGAATAAATTAAAAGTAGTTAGTTCTACAAAATTCTATTAGATAGTTGATTAGAACTATAGTTCTGACGATGGCGTTAAGCCGAAATAGCTATCAATTACCTAATAAAATAATGAAGAACTAAATACTTTGTTATTTTATCTTATTAAATGCAAGAGTCATACTATATGGCCACGTTACTGTTAAAAATTACATGGTTAACATAGTAGATTTACAAAGCAACACAGCAACAGTTTGCTTTACGACAGTGTACGTCTTTGTGTCGTTCAAACCACATAATGCATTAACTCTGTAACACCGTCACATTTCGTGATGCAGCGGTGTTACATGGGCTTAAAATCCCACTATTCAAATATCTTTAAAATTACTTTTTATTTTCAAATCTAAAACCATTATTCAAAATACTTGTATACAACTATGTATTCACTATCGAGATGGTTTAGTTTAGTTAAATTTTAGTTTATGGTAAGGCAAAGAAACTATGATAGGTAGTTGAAAACTTCAAATGTGATTTACTCATAAATGACAATTGTGGCAATGTTGTTCTAGAGGTGCGATGTGTCAAATAACACAAAATAACGCAGCCAGTCGCTAGCCCCAGTGGGACAGTGGTGAAAGTGAATTAATGGCTGCAGAATTAACTGGAAAACGGTGGAACCGTTCGAATAGTCATTTATGGTTATTTAATTGTTAATTGAAGGTTTTAGTATTATGTATCGCTAGAAAAATCTCTAGACAAGTGGTAATGCTCTAAGGTTTTTTTCTTCTTTTGCTCTGTGGTCTATGGTTCGAGTCCCAGAATGAACGCTTTTTTACGTCGACCTATGTGTACAATGTACAAGGATCTGAATGTCTGTCCTGGATTATTTTTTTTTATTAATTTACGGCCTCGTACGGTTATTGTTTTGCGTTTTTTTAGGTATATGGTCGATTGTTAAGGCCCCAAGAAACTTAAAATATACCCTTATACTGGAGAAAGTTCACAAGAAATTTTTGAGACTCTATTTGAAGGCTTATGGACACTATCCAATAATTTATCCAACTGACTTTCTCATAGACATACTCACATGTTTAGTAGTTTGAAAATATAATATATCTGAGCATATATTTCTTTCGACTAATACGAAACCAAAATGAGAATGTCAAGCTTTATGTTACTGATATTTTTTGAAGAATCGTGAATACGAATTTTTTATTCTTCAACCTTATATAACTAGCCTACCAATAGGATTGCCACTGCTTTTTTCAGCGGTATTGTTTTGGATGTCGACATACCTAAGTAATTATAATTACTGTTTTTTAGTTTATTAAATTAGATTTTGTTTGAGCTTGACTTCCTTGTCAACTTCCAAAATTTATTTATTTTTACATTGAAAAAGCCATGAACTTATTTATAATTTGTAATTTTTTTCATGCCTATATTAAATAAATAAATAAAAATTAGGAATCGATTTTCTGCATACTTAAGTACAATTGACCAAGTCTTGTTTGTTTGTCTATAAGTCTATTACATTTACTACGCCACTAGACACTGCAGTATGAAACCAACAGATCAGAAAACAATGTTAGGTGGAAGAGGGCAAGTTGTTCGTTTCATGTAACTTATTTGATTCTGAAGACGAAGCTTAGAGACAGTGATTCAATAACGTCTAGTTCTTCAACACCTCAGCTTTTAATTCGGCCCCTTAAGGTCAAAGAAACGCATCTATTTTTATTCTTTACTCAGCTAGACAGCTTAAAAAGGTTTCGCAAGTAATCAAAACCATTAACAAAAAAGTGTTTTACTAGAAAAAAATATTTAACCATCTTCGTATCTATTGATTCTTTTAATTAGACTTATTGTCACTAACAGCATTATATCGTTTTATGTCCAATACTAAAAGTAAGTATCGCTTAACATTGAGATACGTTTCTTTGACTCTAAGACGGGGGTCGCAACATCTTGGTCCAATAGAGCTAAATGTAAGTCTCAAAACGGCTTAGAATTCTTTGGGAGCCGAAATAATATTTCTATAATGAATTAATAAAATTAATTAATTGCATTTTACAATGTATACTTAATTTATTAATTGAAGAAGATCTACTGAATAAAACTAATGTAAATATTAAAAAGTTTTCTTTTTTTGTTGTTGAAATTATGAATGCAGAGGAGGATCTTAATAAGTCTGTAAAGAGCAGATTTAGAATAAATGCTAGGGTATCTTTGCTTTTTTTTAAATCTTAGAACCTTCGCATAAAAAATTCTCTCATATTTATTATTGCTGTCCAAAATAGTTAATGCTAAAAATGGCATTGCTTTTTGGCAATATTTTTTCATTCCTTCAAATAAATTAAGGATCGTTTCTCTAAATCCATATAGGCGGCGAACTTAACCCAACCAACCTACAAATTAATATGCACTTGCGTATAATTGTTATAATTGGAAAAAAATTAAAAATTTTGAATCTTACAAAATTTTTGGAAAAATGGTGAATTGTGAATTTGGCAAAGCAAGAGCCACACGAATTGTCCAAAGAGCCACAGGTTGCCGACCCCTGCCTTAAAAGGTCGAATTGTTACTCTAAAAAGTGAGGTTCAGCGGGAACTTGCAACCAGTGATTACATACAAACACTTTGCGTATTATAAATACTATCCAATACAGAAATATAAATTACCATTATTTTTACTGTAAGAGTAAGGAATATCATTAGAAATTGTTTAACTACTGACGTAAATAAAAAGATGTTAATTGAAAGACTCACTGACATTTTGACAACCTTTGAGGCGAGCGGAAGGATGGAGGAAGGCTAAGCGAAGACACGTGGAGCTATTTTTTTATTTCAAAGAAATATTCCGACCATTAAGACTAGTTTATATTCATGGCGTCAAAAATTCTTAAATAATTCATTCGCGAGAGAAATTTATTTGCCAGAAAAAATTCTAAATATTACATTAACAAATAAATAAAATAAGCTTTTAAGGTTTTTAATCATTAAATTATTGTTTTATGGTTGGTGTCAACCACCCGTCATACCATCACGAGTCTAGGGTTGAGGGCATCCAATCCCGGACCTTGTTTTTGATACCGTGATTGGTTTTTAAGAATAACTTCGAATATTAAATCGTATATTTAAAATTTGGCATATGTCCATTATTGCTTCAATGAGAATGTTTTTATGATTTTATATCTTTTCTGGGCATTGGAATATTTTTTTTATTTACTGGGAATCAGACAATCATTTACAAATAAAATTGACATAGGTATTGCTTAAAATAGTTTTAAATTTATTCCATTATTAATATAGGTTTTACCAAATGGTATCGAACAAGAGGACATGTCCTTCAATTCGACTTTAAAATATTGTCGTCCATCCATTTAAGAAGCGATTCCTCGTTTGTCTTCCATTTTAAATTGCTTAAAAACAGCTGTTACGAAATATGAGAAGGAGGGATACCACAATACATGTATATTAATTATATAAGTAATATAATAAAACTATCCGAGGTACACGTCGTAGTTAATAAGGTAGTATTTAATTTGAAATATGAACTATTTTTTAACATGTGAATGAAATCCTTGGATTGATATTTAGACAATACCGGGATTACGGGATTGAATAATTTAACGGGATCCCGGGATTGGAAGCCCTAATCACGACAACATTAGCACCGCACAATATGCACTTATGATCTTATTCAGTTACGATATACACGAGTTCAAATAACTGTAAGGGCAATTTCAAGAATTGATTTCTTAATAGATTTGTGTTCCAAGGTATTAATGTTTATGACTTTTACACTCTCTCCCACCCGAACAATCCTAAAAAAACTCTAAATTACTAGCCTAATACACTTCTATACTCACTAAATGGTTGAGCAACTAAACAACAACAATTTCTTGTAAAAATAACTTCTGTTGAGTTGCTTCATTGTACTCTACATTAGGAACGGACATTATTGGGAAATTTGCCATCATAACTACTATATTTAGGTATATTATTAGTAAGTTATAAAGCGAATCTATTACTCTATGTACGACAGTGTACCACCATAACAAACACCTGTGCATTAATAATAAATTCGTTTAGTAAAATTGTAAAAATGCATAACTGTATTAATATCAGCCGCGCCGCGAATTTATCATTCTTTATTGCTTTCGCCCTGAAGCAAGATCTTCTCGCGCCAACCAGAAGGGAAGGAAAAAAAGCGAAAGGCCCATGTATATTTATTTCCCATTATTAATCTGAACATGTCCATTGCAGGTGACTACTACCTTACCCATTTACCTTTTTTCGCCTTTTCCCTGCGTAATTTATTTTCTAATAAAATAGTCTCCTAATGGCGGGGCCCAATTCATTCACGTCGCCCCGAACTTGAGAGTAATGGTGGCCAGTGTTTAAGTTTTCATGTGCTCATTTATAACTCTTCTTGCGCTAAGGTAAGACATCTTGAATTTACCTTCGCAAGTGGCTTTCTCGTGAAAGCGTACGGTTTTTCGAGATACTAACACATCATAATTCTCTTGGAACTAAATATGTGCATGTCATTCATTTGCATATATTCCAAATTTAAATTACTTTGACAGTTAGATAGATAGAGACACGTCTGTTTTTTTCATAATGTATTATGATAAAACATCTCACCGTATTATTATTCGACTAGCATACTTATATTAATTATATTTTCCACAATAGTATCATAAGAGACGGAAAGATTTACATAACTATTGTTGAAACAGGCTTCTTATTGACAAGATACAAAACTGAAAACTTTAAGTTGAATTTTCACATAATTATAGCAAAATAAGCGATGAAAAATATCATTTTTCTTTTAAATTATTATATACGGGTCTTTCATGCAGTGTTCAACGTCGTTGGCTTCGGTTACAGATCTCATGGGCTCGAATCCCAGGGAGGACAGTTTCATAAATTGATTTTTCAATCGATTTACAGATTTCTATTCGTAGGCATGAATGTACGTGGTGTCTAAAATTCCCTCCCACCAATCTGATCATAACAACGGGACTTAGCCAAAGAGATTAGCTATACATTATTCCTGTCTTATCTCTATACTTTGATTCTTATTCTTCGAAAGTAATGTTGAGGGACTGAGTAACATGCAGTTCTCTTAAAAAAACTAATGTTGAGATACCTCCATTAGGATGCCATATGCTCCACATTGGAAGCGGATAGAATTTAAAAAATATTATAATTACATCTTTTTACACGGTTCGGAAATTGGACAGTACAATGTAATAAAACCTTTCTTTCATTTATCTGTGTTCACTGCATCTTTTTTACATTGCTGTGTTGCATAGAACGTATCCACCTTGAAAAAATGATTGACTAAATGGTATTATCGTAAGTTGTTTCAGTACACAGTGATACCTGTCAGCTGTGAGTGCATTAAAAAGACTTTTTTCGATAAAAAATTCTTTGTAATGGAAGCACGCGAATAACTTTGCGAGCATATAGTTGAGAAACCCTGAAATGAGTCGACTGTCAATATCTAATTGAAGAACTTGGCCTAAAAACAACAAATGTCCATGTATTTCATTTGCATGTTATTGCATTTCTCTATTTCCTGTTCATGGCTCCGTACAATTGTGAAAAGATATATTTTTTTAAAAATCTCAAAGTCCCTCAAATCAGCTGTCAAAAATATGCCGCTTTTCTCAAAACATACAATAGTCCAGGCTATTTTGTATGGAAACATTAAAGGTCTTTTACAACCAAGATATTATGTTTTTACGGTCTCCTGAACAAGATGAGTTTGGTGACATTTGCCGTTTTGAGGTCAAGGTCTCTTAAGTATCATTTTAATTGGATGTCCCGTACCAGTATTCCAATTGCCAGGACGTTGACTGAAAACCGTGATGTAACCACAGCAAATAATGTGGTGTACAAATATGACATATACACTCACTAATAAATCTTCTTTACCAAAATTTACTTAAACGGTTATTCTTAGATTATATTCTTATCACACGCTTTAACAAAACCCTTCATCATAAATTGTATTTAATATTTTATCACACTGTGTCAGCCGTAAAGCAAAAACATTCTTTTATCGTGTAATCGCATTTTTACGCATTTTTTATCATCAATTCAAAAAATCAGGCGACTGACGCGAAATCGGCCATTTGCAATATTGAATATGACATTTTCCGTTCGTGTGTTGCCACATGAAAAATATATTTACGACGTATTTATCTGGGTTATCAATTTTAATACACGGCTTTTTAACGTCTATACAAGCCATAGACCCGATTTTCCGGAACTTGTTATGTGTTCTTTTTTTGGTGCAAGACACTTTTTTATGGCTATTAAATTTTATTGGTTTACACGCAGAGATAAAACATCAATAATTATTATATATTCAAACTAAGATAACGTTTAGATAGTTTTTATCAAAAATAAATTTTAAAATAAATTCCATGTTTCTAAGCGCTTGCTACCATCCACGACACTAACAAGTATTGTACAGTGTAGTAAATAATTACATCAAATATATTATATATGTCGATATGTTCAAAGAGGGCTGCAAATCTATAGCGGGTGGTGGTATATGCAGCATCAACTTCTCTGTGATAAAAGAGAATGGCTGTAATAGAACCACACTTTGACAATTTTCAATCATTAATTATTGGTGAACGAATAAAATATTTATTTATACATGAACTGCCTGTTATATAGTTGCTCAACCTCTTTTTTCGAAGAAAGTAGGGATAGAAGGATAGGGCTAAGACACGAATAGTAGTTAGCTAATCGCTCTTGTTGCGCTCCGTTTTTGGAATCGGGTGGATGGGAGGGAATTTAAAAACATTCATGCCTACCAATAGAAATTCATAAATCGATTTAACAAAATCAATTTATGAAGCTGTTCGTACCGAAATTTGAACCAGAGACATCTGTAACCGAAGCCAACGACGCTGACCATTGCACCATGGACCTGACATTCAGTTTTGTAGATTTTTGAAAATATCAAGGTATGATAATTATTTTTGTATACTTTTCAAGCAAAACAATTAATTTTATAAAGATAATTATTTCGGTTTCTTAGTCCGTGCCATTTTGAATCCGTGCAAAAAGACAATCAGGCGTATGTGTACTTGACTTGCTTTAACTATATACTTCCTTGCCAATTATGAACTTGTATCGTTATCTGCCAATTCATTATTATATATTCATTATGTATAGTTAACTTATAATATGCTACGTTGCAAAATTGTATTCATTTATTCAATGATATAAATAATTAAATGCATTGCATCGCCGAATCTACGACATTTATAGTTCTATAAAAACATATCGTCAAGAATAATAGAGAGTATGTTACATAAAAGAAAATGGCATTCTTCTCAGTAAATTCTTGCTTCGAGATAACAAAATATTCTCTCTTTGGGGAGCCGGAGGCCGTATTTCATACGGATAAGGCCCAATATGCACTCCGATATAAAAAAGTGAAGATTTATAAAAGACCCGAGAGAATTAATTCGCTACAGACGGGGAGTAGCTAAGAAAAAATCTCGGAGCTTAAATTCCGGACCGGCATTGACATGTTAATGAAATGGCCTTTTTTCGCATGGGCAATATTCTAACAAAGATCTATATAGAAGATATTCGGGATAAAAGAAAGATTGTGTAGTGATATTGTCGCTCAGAGTAAGTTGCTACGTTCCGTGCCTCGCTTCAAATGAGACATTTTCAACAAAAAATACTGATTTTTGACACGTTGCGTGCCAGTCTAAATTATTTTATTGTGCGTTTCATATATTTTTTTTCAAATCAACCATTCATATTGTAATGATGTAATAAAACTTTAAACTACAAAATTTGTGACAACGTCCCATGGTGTATAGGTGAGCTATATATGTGTTACTTAGAATAGTAATGGTGTAACTCCAGTTTTGAAGTTTTGAGAAAATCATGGTTTTTTAAAATGTTCTTAGGATCAAATAACAACCATTAATAACTGTTTGTCAATCAACTGAAGAACTTAAACGTTAGTGTAGTAGTGAAGTCTGTCTGAATACTTCACTCTAATTCTGATATTGCAGGTACTTCATTATTATCCAGAAAAATATTGTTAAATATGGGAATATAAAAACAGGTTTTTAAAGAAATTAGGAGTATATAAAGAGGTGCACCATTATTAAACTAATAAAATAACATCTTTTGAACGTGTTTGAGGTATAAACTCATTTTTCGTAATATTGGAGTTAAGTGACACATGTCACTTTGACGAATCAAATTTTTACTGTCACCAAACTACTGTTGTAAACATAGTAGAGTGTAATTCAATATGCACGCAATGACGTCAAGATATGCAAAAATTGCGACTGTTATTTTTTATCCAGCTTACCTATACTTACACCATAACCATCTTCGCTCCCAGGGTGAAAAATATGGACTCCTAATAGAACTAATCTCAAAATAAATTGTTCGATTAGTATCGCTCAACATCTCTTTTTCGAAGAGCTAGGGCAGAACTAGTGTCCAGCAAATTTAAAAATCAAAAACTCTAACCAAATGAACACCAATAGTGATTTAAATAATAATCGATGGTGTTCAGGCCAATTGATATACCCATCAAAATTGAAATTGTTCAAGAGAGAATAAAAACTGTTTTTATCGAAAACATTATATGGTGAGTTGCGTTATGAATATTTGAAATGCACTCTATCAATTCTCAAGATACGGGATTATACGTAGGGAGTGTCGATATAACAGTGGCTTACATCAAGTGGCTGGGTCTGACTTTGTAAAACTAAAACCAATGTGAAATTTATTTTTCTAATTTACATCATTTGGCCGAAACCTGCTCTGTCGTCTTTAAAATGAGATCGAAACATTAATTCATTTTCGTATTTTTCAATTCGCCAAAACATCGTCGATATAAAGGTTTTACTGTTTGTGGCAACCTAAGGAATGAATATGTTGGAGAGCAGCTGGGATAGTCTTCATCCGGTGGTGGATTAAAATAGGATTTATTCGATATGTTCTATTTCAATAGTCTCCAAGCTCAAAAAGAATGTGAGATTCTTTCAGAAATTGAAATTTTCTGGTTAGCTACTTATACATATTACTTCTCTATAATCTTGTATCATCGTCCATTATCGTATCATACATAATATTGTTATATTACATAAAATAAATTAGGATATCGGACTTCCAATGAAACATAAAATCCGTAATTTAATCATCGTTCTATCTATTGATGCGCCATCAATTATAATTTTATCTGGAAAACAGAAATAAAAATAGGAAGTAATCGTTCTCATCTTTAAATCCACTGTAAATAGTAATTTGTTGCTGTTGTGGGATAGAAAAATGTTTTTGAAACCCTATTTAAGCCGTGTTTTATTTTTAAAATATAATGCATTTTTACCAAGAAACTCACACCTAAAAGTAATAAGTCATTAAATTAAATTTAAGATATCGACTGAACGTGCTCTATAATTGAACGATAATATTTGAAACACAGCTTCTCCACTGCCTGCGGTGTATTTCTAATTCAGGGGTCGGCAACTTTTTCAACCAAAAGAGACAAATGTGAGTAGCAAAACGGCTAAGAATTCTTTGGAGAACAAAACAAATATTTTTATATTGACTTTAAATTAATTAATTGCATTTTATTATGTATTTTTAATTTATTAAGTGAAGCAGATTTACTAAATAAAACTAATGTAAATATTTAAAAGTTTTCTTTTTTTCTTGTTGAAATTATAAATGGAGAGGAGGATCTTGATATAACAGACCGATGTGGGTGAGGGGGCGTCTGTTTAAACTGATTTTTTTGTTAATTCGTCAACTTTTGTAATAAGCGGATTTATGCTATTTTTTAAATCTCTGAATATTCGCATAAAATATTCCCTCATGTTTATTAAAGCTGTCCTAAAATAGTCAGCATTGCTTTTTTGGTGATATTTATACTGTGAATCAAGAATCAAAGTGAATCAAGAATCCTTTCTATAAGTCTATATAGATGACGAACCTAACCCAACCGATTAATATGCACATAACAATTGAAAAAAAATTAAAACTATGAATTTTGTATTTTTTTGTAAAAATTGTAAATTATGAATTTGCCAAAGAGCCACATGTGGCTCGCGAGATACAGGTTGCCGACCTTTGTTTGATTGCGGTGTCCATTCAGGAAATTGAAACGTTGAACGCGCAGCGTCTTTTTAATTTAAATAATCACAATTAGAGAATAAAATGTATATACGTCGGGTGTGCAGTGTGTTAAGGGCTGTATCATTTTCATCGTCCTGTCGGCAGTATCAATGCCGGCACTCGAGCTCTGTAACACAATGCGGGACATTTTCTGGCACTGATTACATCGTTTCACTCGTCGGCTGATTCGCTCCTCTGCGAATAAATTGCTCGATGGAAAATTACCTACTCGGGCAATTTAATAAAACGTCAAATAATCGAGCTAATTCCTAGTGTTAGGGTAATAAAGTAAATGCTAATATTGAGCTTGTAGGATTATAATGAAATAAAAAGATTTTTAGCACTCATCGCATCATTTCCAAAGGTAAATTAAATAATATATTACAAAAGCGACGAAAAAAATTTTTTTTTAGTAAGTTTTAGTTTACACTATTGCACCTTTATTTAAATGGAAATAGTAAAGTTTTCAAGCCTGTCTAGGAAAGAATTGACACCTGTTTTTCAGATATACTTGTATTTCTTTTACGCCATGACTAGATTATGGTTTATTGTAGGCTATCGAGATTTGATATCTGAGACAAAATCGTAGAACAAAGTATTTTTTAAAAAAAAAATTGTAATGGAATTTTTATTTTTTTTAAAATAACGATTGTATTAATATATTTTAAATGTACTGAAGAATTCATTTTCTCACACTTTTTCTGACTGATATTTAAAGTAGAGTTATACTGAATATATTTAAAAAAAAAATAGAGCAACCAGAAATTCTATTATGTACGTCTTTTAACAAAATATTTAACAATAAAAAATGACAATAATACCGATGTCTAAAATAACAAATGTAAAATTAATATGGAACATATGGCCTCCTAATGGAAGTATTTCAACAGAAATTTTCTATGAGAACTGCTTTGTACGCAGTTGCTCAACCTCTCTTTTTTCAAAGGAAGTAGGTATACAAGAATAGGGATAAGACAGAACTGGTGGTTAATCTAATCGCTTTAGCTACGCTCTGTTTTTAGGATTCGATGGGTGAGAGGGAATTTTAGAGGACATTGATCACTGTAAACGCTCGACAAAAATTAAGTAAAATTTTAGACAATAATCAACAATATTTTGAAAATAAAACACAATTTGTTTTGTATTATTTCCACACTTTTATAATGATCAAGATAGGACTCATTTCAATCAAAAACTTTTTGGACGGTTGCAAACTATCATAGAATAAAAAATATGTTTCATACTAAACACTGTGAATTATTATATTTAACATTTAATCTCTTTTTAAATTTTAAAAATACCATTTCAGTTCATCCCGCCAAAAGAGAAACTCTGGCATTTCATATTATTTATTCACTAGACAATAACTTTCTTACTAAACAATGGAATTTCACTTTAAATTGCGATTTCCGTCAAATTAATATTTTCCATCAACGCTTCTTGTTTATGTCTAAGTCGAGGCGAAATGATTTTTCATTAATAATGAAATACGCACGTATTGTTTCTAGAATAATTAACATTTGATAAAACATTCCACATAACTTTAAAATCTTCCAACTGTTTACGCTACACCAGAGATATTAATTTACGCGAGAGATTAACAGGAAACAAAAATTTTCTACACTCTGAATTCCAAATTTAAAATCTAACAAAAAGTCGCAAAAATATTTCAATTATTTTTTTATACAGTCGAACTTTTCGCAATGTCACATTTCGAGGTACTAACTCGCTCTCCATTTTATACGGCAATATATAATCTTATATGCAATAGCCCAGACCGCTCTGTAGACGTTTTATTATTTTATCACATATCACATATAAATATGAAATTTTTTCATAGCCTTAAGCGTTCGCTGTATATATATAAAATAAAATGTTATGCAATGCATTCACAGTTCCGACGTACTAGCTACTTTAGACATTCAGTATTTCAATTTCAATACCGTCATCTATGACGGGTACGGTTATACTAGTAATTATAATAGTATCCTGTAGTGTATTTGCAGTTTTTTTTCTGTAATCTCTTATGAGTACCTACCCAAGACTTAATGGCGTGCACTTAAATGTACAGAAAATCAATCTTACCAGATAAACGAAAAGTTTCCACGAGTTGAGGTCTACTCGCTCTCCGCGTGATGTCACAAAATTTTGGCGTTGTAATTTTCTTTATTCAAGTCACCAAGTCAGCGTGGCCGATCGGTCCGATGGAAGGCTGAACCAACTTGCGCAACTCTTGCCTTTCTTCGTGCATTAAATGACACTCCCATAGTATGTATTCAGCATCCTGCTTTATTTCATATAATAGCACCACATTTGCATGCCGGCATGTCCACCATATCCAGTAATGAATTGGCTTGTCCAGTGATTTGGAGCAAGACTTTGGTTATCTCCATTAGCCACTAGGTACTAAAAATAAAAAGGATTACTATGAACCTAAATTATGAGTCAATGCAGACAAACAGTAATTTGCAATTATTATGACCTACCCTTTCCCCAGTGCCACATTCCGTCACAAAATATTATATACCCTAACCAATGTTTGTCACTTTTTAAAACTTTCCACGCTCCTTGTTAATATTATTTGTAGCAATATCCCGAAGATTTAATGTATTATTATATAATGAATATTTTAAAAATGGCTTTCAACTTCGTCGGGTTAGGTTGGATAGTTTTTATTGTGTCAAATTACAACTTAACACCCATTCCACCACGCTTAGGGAATGACCTTATATTGACACTCCTTATGTGCAATCGCGTTAGTGCAAAATATGTGATTATATGTCATTTGCATTTTCGTTGTCTACGAGCTCAGTTCTATGGGTAGACATCGAACAACAAGAAAAATTAGATTTAAAATATTAGCACTATCTCAATTTTGGAGAAGATACATGTGGTCGTTACTTTGCAATTGCGTTATGAATCTTTGAAATATTCTCCTGTAAAATCTCATGTTTGCAGATGCGAGATTATACGTAGGGAGGTGTCGATATATGTAATAAGGCTTTGAATCCATCAATCACCAGAAAAAAACGATTAAAAAGGTTGGAATCTATCGTTTAGTGGTAAAAGCTATGCTTTAGCGGTCAGATAGATCTGAGTGCAAGTCCTGGCAAGGTCAATATCAAATTTAGATTGTTTCAAATTAAATGTAAGATCGTGGACATAGGTGTTTGTGATGTGTCTGTTATCCTTGAGTTGATCTCAATTGACTTTAAAAATTCTCGTCGAGGTATTTGGTGCCTTGACTACTATTAGCTATTATGATAAAAATATGTATCCATAATCATCCTTTTAGTTTAAAAAAAACTCACTCAAATTTTCAGATAATAACAGTGCTCAGCATGGCATTGACACTTTCCATACTTTTATGTTGACTACAGTTGAAGCACTGAATTCTAGGTTACATATTTATTAAAGCATTCAACTTCTTACGTGTAGTCGAATCCATGATTAAGAATATAATTTCATCCTTGAACTTTGTAATTTCATTTAATTCTTCGTTTGTTTATAGCTTAAGACCCGGATTTACGTGGATTAGTTTCAAACGCGATATGTTTTTAAGCATCAAAGTAACTTTAAGAGTAGGGTTTGCAAAACCGGTATTGCAGAATCTGGTATCCCGATTGTTTTTTCAATACCAAAATATCTCTTTTTAAAATGCCAAGTACGAGTGTTTTATATGAAAATACAATCGGGTACAATATAACGATGGCTGTTCGGTCAACAAGTATTGAATCTGAGAGGCCTTTTTCTGCACGTGGTCACGATTGAAAGATTCCAGCAACGATGACATAGAAATCAGCCATTTATGTTTATGAAATAGATTTTTCAAAAATAATTATGAAATATCGGAATTAATTACTACCTATTTCCGGTATGTTGGGTCCGTGGTGCAGTGATCTATGGTTTCGGTTACGGATTTCACGGTTTCAAATCCCAATACGGACAGTTTCATAAGTTGAATTTTCAATCGATTTATAAATGTCTGTTTAAAGGTATAGATGTTTGTAATGTCCAAAATTCCCTCCGACATAAATTCTTAAAACGTAGCGAGAGCGATTAGCTAACACTAGTTCTGACCTAGCCTTATCCTACTGTCCCTGCTCTATTCGAAAAAGAGAGTTTGGGTAACTGAGTGACAAACAGATGTCGTAGAAAAACTTATATTAAGATACCTCCATTAGCAAGTCATAATATTGTGAGTGTACACATTGAAGGCGGACGTGGATAAAACAATGTCTTAGTATTTCGATCGCTATTAGCCGTAGTTTTCCTCTTTTTTTGTAATACTGGTGTTTAGTATCAAATACCGGTTTTTATACATTCGTATGGTGTTACAAACCCTATGATACTGCGTAATGTAAAACAGCGCATGTAATAATTTTATAAATAATGGACTGAGGAAGAACATTTATGTTATTTAATAATAGTGTTGGTTACTTACACATACAAATTGTATATATAAATATTAGTGGCTGTTTTACTGTTAGAAAGAACACGCGTTCAAGGGATTAGGCAGTTACTTTATGCTAATTAAATTAGTTAATTTTTAATATAAATTAAATATGTATAACTTTGTAAACAACAGACATATTGACGGTGTTTTGGCGTAAACCTCAAAATTGAAATTTTTCAGGAGGGAGTAAAAACTGTTTTTATCGAAAACATTATATTGTGAGTTGCGTTATGAATCTTTGTAATGCACTCCTGTAAATTCGCATACTTGCAGATACGGGATTATACGTAAGGAGTGTCGATATAATACTAGCTTACATAAAGTGAACGGGTCAGAATTTTTAATCTTAAAATCAATGTAAAATGATGTTTCTCGTCCAAAAATTGGTCAATTTATTTTTCTAATTAACATCACTTGACCGAGACCTGCTCTATCGTCTTTAATGTGAGATCCAATCATTAACTCACTTTATTATTTTTTGAGGGTTACATCAATTAGCCAAAACACCATCGATATTATTATTACAATACGACTCTACTCTGTGAAGCACAGTAAAGTAATTTTAAAATTTTAAGTACTTATTTTATCTAATACAGCGTTTCCAAAACGGTTTTCCGTGTAACTTTACGTTTCCGCAAGTTCAAATTAAGGTGTAGGTAAAAAAGTGTCGGATCCATGATAGAGTGATCAACGTAGTTGGCTTTAATTGCGTTGCTTTCGAGCTCAAATCTCAGCACGGACCTTATCATAAATAGAATTTTCAATCGATCTATGTCCTACGACATTTACGTCTGTGATGTCTGAAAACTAAGCGATTAACTAGTGCTGTCCTAGGCCCATGCTTTTGTACCTACTTTCTTTGAAAAAGATAAGTTGAGAGTATGAGTAACAAGCAGTTCTCTTTGAAAAAATTGGTTGAGATAATCTCCATTAGTAGTACATATTGATACCTTACATCAAAAAGCATAGTTCTGAGATAATTAGAAAACAAGATTTTGGGCAGGCTTAATCTATTACTGTACCTCTAATTTTAGTAGATTTTAATGAAATTCTAGGATTATCTAAACAATATATTTATATTTATAATGTCATTTATATAATACTGTTTTTTCTAATATAAATAATCGGAATTTTGAGAGGTTTTCAAAGGATTTTCGTAGTTTTTACGAATTGGATCTAAAGCAATAATAAACCGTGGTCATTCTAAAATAACTACAGATTACCACTTGTTACATTTTGAAACTGGTAAATATCTGTCTTCGAAGCATTTCTTCATACTTAACACAAAATTGCTACTTTTTCACTTGTTACGCTTCGGAATTGAGATGTCGATATGCTCCACATTGGCAGCAGACATAAAACGGATTAAGTTCAACAATTTTTTTTACGTAGTTTATTAGCTACTTTGAATAAATCTTGCAAAACTTAATAGATAGCTATTTTTTACATTATTTCACCAAGTGAATGCATTTGTATGAAAACCTCAAAGTTCTTTTACAGCCAAAATATTATGTTTTACCATCCCCTGAAAAAAATGTTTTTTTTTGTGAGATTTCCTGTTTTTATGCCAAGATCTTTAATTATTTTAGGCGTTTATACAGTTGAAAACAATTAAATTGGACTCGGTTATATTTAACAGTTCGAGAAGTTTTTGCCTTACAGTAAACGAATTAACATATTTATCAAACCAAAGAAACTGCATGTATTTATGTGCGATTCAACGGTGATATGATACGTGATTGTTAGTCGTTACTCATGCAAAACCGCGTAACCACCTGAGCGAAATGTTGTTTTAATCAAAGAGATTGCTTTCGGCCGCAACCACAACTTCGTAAGTGGCGTGTGGTACACCTACCCAATCAAAGGTGGCGCACAGGCTACATGAATACTAAGGGGATGAAAATAGCGCATACCGTATTTACTTGACACAGAAATCTTATTTCTAGATCAGGTATATGGATATACATCCAATTCTCTTTTGCACGGTCTAAGAAAACGTACCAAATGTATATTTTACACTATTTTTTTTTTACTTCTTCACGGTTACAAAATAAGAAAGAAATTATTAAATACAGGATATGTAGATATCTAAAAACATGTTAAACTAATATAAATCGCAAATCATGTCAATTTACTACTTGCTATGTATGTATCTTTTGAAACTATTTTATATATAAATACAAAATAAATTCGAATAATTTTTGATTTCGATAATTTTATATTTTGGGGATATTTTAAGTAATGGAACTTATCTCTCATTTTTATATGTAGACCTTATCTTTTTTACACGGTTTTTTGCATGATAGTCTCTTGATAGTCTCCCCGTGCAAAAAGAGAAACGAGTGTACTATAAAAAAGGATATTTTGTGAACACCTATTGTGAACTATTACCATAATATTTAAATTTATTCTCATGCGTTATTGACAATAAATTTACTTTATTGATTGAATTGGTATTTATTTAGTAGAACTCCATTACAAAATGTTGTAGAACTAAATACTTTGTTATTTTATCCTATTAAGAAATTTACTATCGTTATAGAATAAACATTTTTTTTACAGTTAGAAACCAAGGCACCAAATATTTTCAGGTGTTTGAGATCAACTAGAAGAGAAAAGACATCACAAGCTGTGAAATTTTCAATTTATTTAATTTTTTTTAACATGTTTTTAAGGAGTTAACTGTCAATTCTTGGTGGAAAGGCATTATATTTTAAAAAATAAAACACAATTTGTTTGTACTACTTCCACATATTTATAATGGTAATTCGTATTCAATAGCCTTGCTTAGCTAAAAAATATTCAAGTGGCATTAGTATTATTATGATTGTTATAATATCATAATGTCAAACCTTTTTTCCATCTAGTGGGTCAATCTTAGACCGATATACAAACTTACCCAAATCGATATTACTTTAATTATTTACTATCACTATCCTAATTAACCGTGTTATTTGAAAATAAGAAACACTTCATGTATTCATTTTTAAGTTACCCAGATGAGTACGCCTCTGTTTATCATGTATGCCATATCATAGATGGTATCACGAAGTTATGTACGTTTAGTACGGAATATCCTCGTAAAGGACCCGAAATGGAGAGCTATTCAGATGGGAGCCGTTACTTCGACAGCATTAAACTTTGGCGGACATCAAAGTATAATGACCCAGGAATAATTAAAAGACCTCTTGCTATCTCCTCGTGGCTGCAGCTGATGACTATTTATATCATATACTATGGCCTTAAAACCAGGGTTATGGATTCGTACTTCGATATCGTCACTATCTGACTCCGATGGCAAATTAAAAATGACAATTTAATTTTTTTCTCTACAATTTCTTATTTTAATATCTGTGGCGAATCATCAACATGACGCTGCAAATTTACGAAACATTATAATTGTCAAATATAATGCTTGAGAGATAATATTTATGTCGAGTCATCAATATAGACGAGGCTAATACTATCATAGTTGGCTACAAGCTGGCTAATACTATCATATTTATTAGAAATAATAATTATAATTAATAATTATAAAAATTAATCTACTTGAAAATCCAGTCAGCGAAATCAAGCGATGCCCGATATACGACGCCAATACATAATGATGAAAGTTAACTCTCTCGAAAGGCAAGTCATGGTGACTAAAACGGAACACATACAACCGACGATAGTATATATTGACGACCAAGGGAAGGATGGACATTCGGTAGTCGTCGCGCCCGTTACTGATGACATCTCTCCGGAATCGCATAATCGTCACACGACATCCTATGCCTACAGTCAAATCGCGTCAATCATACAACAGTAGGACTTTTTCACGTTCTACTTTCGCACAATTTGCTATTTCGGACATTTCTTAAAATATATATTTTTGTCGGTATTGGAAAAACTATGCGTTTCCATGCAGTCGCTTCTTTCTTCTCCGCTTCCCGTCACCTTCTCAAATACGTAAACAAGCTTAGTCTTGCTTTAGGAATCGTGCTGATGTGTTGTGTTTTTTTGCTAGCTTATTTATTTATTTATGACTCATGTATGTCAAGAGTTTGACAATCAAAGACATGAATTAAGCTTTCATGTATGTTGAAAAATTTTTGACTGTCATGGAAGAATGTGATCCCAATGGAGAGCGTATATTTAGAGCATGTTATAGAACTGTTTATCAAGAAAAGAAAAACAGAGTAGTATTTCTTGAGAATTTTATAAAGAAAACACCTTAGTTCTAAACCATCTCTTTTACTTTATTGTACCCATTGATAAATAAATATTTTAAAATTCACTTTTTGATGTTGTTGTTACATTACTCTACTTTCAAACATTCAAGATTAGCACACATTTTTAGGAACCAATTACGTGCGAAAGTCGAGTGCTCGCTCAATCTCTCTTTTCTGAAAAAGGAAATCACGTGCCCGGACAGACTTGCCGATCAATGGGGCCTAGAGAAAGCCTACAGCCTGAATTACATGTATTTTGAACGAATAATATGGAATGATTATTGTGAAAGGAGTACTCCAAATAATTTGTTAGAGGTGTGTAACTGATATGCACCCAGATACTATGAAGAGCTAGAAGAATAAATACGTAGTAAGTTTGTATCATTTTTAGTTATCTGTTAGTTATCTAAAGAGTTATTTAAAGATTACTTTGAAATACAATAATGCACAAGAAATTTTAATAAGATATTTAATTAGTATGTAAATAAATCAACGATCGTTTCAAATATTGAGTAAATAATCTTCTTGTACTAAAATTTGGAGCGCATATTTTATTGAACTTTAAACTAAAACAATCTACTTCATTCACAAATTATCCACTTAGATAAATTGACCTTTTAACGCTCTCAATTTCATAATAATTATAATATTCGTCTTTCAAAGTAAAAGGTCATGACAGCATCGTCATTTGTATTTCCTTATATCGATTGTCAAACCAATTAGTGAAGGTTTCTCTATGTTTATTCGAACAAGTGGACTTTGCAACCACCGGACCACACCGTTACAGCACCTTTAATATTTCGCAGCGAAAAATTGTAATTGACTTCAAGGGATTATTGAGATCATATTATTTTGTTAGCAAAGACGTGATGTCATAAAATATAACATTGCATTTACTCATAGAAAGTATACATGAGAAGTAACTTACATAGAAAAAGTAATAAAACTAGAATGAGTGTGTTTTCATCAATAGTGTGATGTTTTTAAATTATCAATGAAAATAGAGCTGCTAACATAAAACAGCTAACAAAATAAGACACATTCTGAACAATGAAACATAAACTGTGATCTATGAAGTGGATTTTGTAATTATGTTGTTTTTTATTTGATTTATATCATTATGAAATCTTGTAAAAGAAATAAATATTTAACTCAAGTATTGTGTACTATTCACTCCCACGAGATAAATTTATGCAATGTGTCACCTCTGGAGGTGACAATTAGGTCACATGTATTAAGAAGAGTTATCTTGATGGGTCGTATTCGTACCACTTTAATGAACAGCTTTGAATGACATCTGACTTAACGCGCACTACTTGAAGTGAATAAGTTGTCCTCTTTGTAAAGTCATGGAAATAGGAACACAGCTGAGATGAGCAAAATCCAAGGGAACTTTACATACTCTTATATTACTAGAAAATTATAATGAACGTTAAATACCAATTTACCATTGATATTTTGGTGCCAATTTACTCGAATAGATTTAAAAAATGACGTACACCTTTGAAACCTTCGTAGGTACATCTTAATTTCTTATTCTTCGACAATATTGGCTCCCTGTGGAACCACATACTAGGCGGCACCTCCATGATTCCCTGTTACCCGCCAATCGCTTTGTTTCCTCCCATGACACCAGAATTCCACCAGTCTAAATAAGAGCCAAGCTGGATTGAGGTACCTTTCCCATCCCATTCCAACGTCTCTCTATGATGGTTGATGTAACAGGGCGCTGCCTGGAACGTTCCAAAAATTCCGAGTTCCTCACGAAGTATTTTAAGTTATGTATGTTAGTACAACGTCAATCACTTGTAAGGTGTTAACTCTCAATTCTTGATGGAAAGGCATTATATTTTGAAAACAAAACACAATTTGCACCGTACTAATTCCACATTTCTACATTTCATTTGATAATTATCCTGACGAGCGAAACCGGTCCTTATCATTATAAAAATGTAGACGTACAAAACAAATTGTTTTTTTAACTGTAATACATTATCTGACACACCCTGGTTTTGCTTTGTTAATTTTAAGTTTCATTAGGGTCCAGAACTGAAATCACCCAGCGGTAACGACAATAATTAGGATAATCGGCTGACTGTTGCCAAGGCCGCTCGTTCAATAGCCGGCGGGCACGTCCGCTGGACGAGTCCATTTTTGACGGAAAGGGGTAGCTCCGACGATGCAGAGAGTTTTTTTAATTGTATGTGTGCACAGTCAATTACGATCTGTCGAGCCGGGTGAGTCGCTGGCTTCGTGGCCCGCACCGTGACGATGTGAATTGTTTGTGTTTGTTTTGAAATTGGACGTAATTTAAAATCGTTTGTCGTGTCATTTGTATCATAACTTAAAGTAAATTTAGTTGCTAGTAAATGTAAATGTAGAGTCAATTTTATGTGTTAGGAATAGTATTTTTGTGTTTTGTAAACCACTGCATCTTCGATTAAAAATAAATAAGTGTTGAACCGGATTTGAAATGGCGTTTTTTTGAGATCCCAGCCCTTCCAGGACGTTCGATAACCATCCATTCGCCGCTCTTCGATCCGGGTCTTCTCATATCATTATCGATATAAACATTTATCATTTTGAAGGTTGTATATTATTTAGATAAAAAGAGCCTTTCCTATGATACTCAAAGACGTACAAATGCCAAGTCAATGCCCGCTGTTTACAGGATGTATTGTTTGACATCGTAATGCTTGTTTCAAATTATTGCTTAGAATGTGCGAGGAATTTCCTCTATAAAAGTGTGGAGAACAAAAAAGGATGTGATGTATTTATTAACAGGCCAAGCTAGAATGGCTTGGCAAAGAAATGGTCAGCTGTAAATTGGCTTGCTTAGAAATAAAATTGGCTCATCTGCAATCAGGACTCAAGGTCGCAAGCCACCTTGCTATTACAATAGTATATAAAGAAGGAATCGTCAGGATCGCATTGAGATAAAAAAAAGCCCGCACTTAAAACGGGAGTGAAATTCGTTAAGCGGTCACAATAACACCGAAAATTATTTCCGATATGTCCCATTATCTATCCACCCCTGGTGCCAATGCATCGATAATGTACATTCTGCATATATCTGCAGTCATTTCTCAAAGTTCAACCACATTCTGTGGAAGGCGGGCTCGAGATGGGTGATTTAAATACGGTCGGGAATTTCCGCCTATATTAACCAGATGCACGAGACTTGGAGAGCGAGCAAGATGGTGGTTCAAGAATAATAAAAATGTCAAAAACCGCGAACATCAATTGATTTATAATGTACGCGAGAATAGTTTGAAGTGTGCAATAAATCAACCATATACTGTTTCCACTATTTTTACTCGATGCACCTTTCATACTGCACCGTTTTAGATTGAAAATCACAGTAACTGTAAAGCTTACATTACTGAATCGATCACTCATATTTCAATCTAAAATTAACTCATAACAAGCTCATAATTGTAAGCGGACCGAATTTAAATTATTTGAATCACATAGTCAGTGTTCATTTGTTCATATTTTTAAGTTGTAATCACCTTTCTCTACCATGACTGTATCGAATTAAGTATGGTGAGCCGTGATTCGCAGCAATAATAATGATATTCAATAAATTTTTGAATGAAAAAAATGCCTCAACTACACTTAGAAACCATATCAAGGGGTGTGACATAGGGATTGCAAAAAGGGTTTCATATTGAATACCGGCATTACAAAGTTATAGCGTTACAACGCATTAAGTCATTGTTTGATAATTTTCTGTTTTAAATGTCAAAATGTATGCAATTTAACCATCTACATACTGGTATATCTTTGTACTTTTTACCACACTGATACCCTTACCGTATACTACACGTGTCAGTGTATTACTATGTAAGTATCCTAGAGCAGTGTATGGATCCCGTGTATGTATCAGTATGGATCCCGTGATCCTAAATTCTAGAGCCGGAGTGCAAAGTTATACGGCTTGTACTCTCGATTCTCGAGCTCCTGAACGCACGAAGTCATTGTATACAATGACATTGAAAAAAAATATTATAAATTCATATTGTTGTTTTTTAATTCTGGCAAAAAGCATGGTATATCCTTAACTCATCAATACCAAATCTCATGATTTTTATGCCAAAAGGATTATCCTTTATAGCGATAGAAAAAATCTTTTTAAAAAACAAACAATTTTACCTGAGAGAGACAGTACATTGAAAACGAAATAATTCTTTAAATGCGACTATTTCAGAACGTCTTTTTATGACTGTTATTCTGTTAGTATTTCTTTGATATATTGAAATTACCGTTGTGTGAAATCGTAAAGTAAATAAATTCAGACGGTGGGAGCCAATTGTCATATTTTTTTTTATCTTGAAAGCCTAGTTATAACAATGTGAATGCATATTACAAATTAAACAGCAAAACTGTGTTAATTTAATCAAGGTCTAATTTCATTAACTTTATACTGCACTTATGCAAATATTAATAGGAAATGCGAGTTTGGTTGATTAATATGGCTGATGAAATTGGTTTGTCCAACAAGGCTTTTGCGGGACAACGTTACTTTCTGTTTGGTCCCGTGGAGCGTGCATTTGGCTAAACTAACTTTGTTATTCGGAAAATTCTACGCGTAAACAACGCGCCCTATTCGGCAATCCGACCCTTATTAACTGCTGTAGTTGTTTTACAAGTAAAGCTTAGTTCGGTACTTGCATAAAGCTCCGTGTACATGCGTCAAGTGGATGATAGTTGTCATTGACCTGTGTTACTAAAATAATTTTTGACAGTAGACAGGGAATTATGAATTGGTATTTGCAAATGGTCAGAAATGAAAGTATCCATGCCTAGTCATCGAGAGCTGCTGCAAAATTTATCATATTCAGAACGAACAAACTATCAAAACGCAAACATTTTTTTATTCGATTTAAGTCAGAATTTTTATGAAAATAAGCACCTTTATCAAGTGGTCAGGGGATAGCAAAAAAGATAGATATAAGTCACTAAGTAAGTTTTCTCAATTCAATTTTGTATTATTTTTTACCCAATGGCCGTGTTAATATTTTATGTATTATGCCTGTTTCGGCAAAAACATTAATTTGAAAAGGTTGTATCTTAAAAATAAGACTCAATTTGCTTTGTACTACTTCTATATTTGTATAATTATCAAGACCGGTTCAACCGTCAACGTTTGATCATCAGTAAATTCTTGTCATAGTTCATGAACCAATTTTTTATGTAACTTCTATTTGTTGACGTCCAATTTTATATAAATAGCCCTTTTATGATTTTATTTTTGTCAGTTGGTAATGCTCCCGATGAGCGAAAGCGGTCCTGATCATTATAAAAATACGAAAGTAATAAAAAACGAATTGTGCTTTATTTTTAAAATATAATTTCTTTCCACCAAGAATTGACGCATTAAACGCGAAAAGGTTGTTTTGGGTAATTATTAACACCAAACTATCCTTTTTTTCTAGTTATTATATATTTTTAAACAAACATACAGAAATACAAAGCAACATCATGTTCTTTGATCGAGGTGTGAAAGTTTGAATCATTGATTTCATAAATTGGTGTTTTCAATGAATTCATTCCATATTTACATTCTTTCTTGTCCGTCCAATCCTAAAAACGAGAGAGTGATTATTTAACTGCCAGTTCTCTCCTAGTCCTATCATTACCCTCTTTGAAATAGAGAGATTAAGCGACTGTTGGGTTCTCGCAAAAATAATGTTTGTCAAGATGCCCTATCAAGGAGCCCATATGCTCCACATTGTAACCAGATATGGTTAAAAAAACAAATATCTTTATATTTTAATCGTATAACTAGATTCACATGCACTTATTGCTCAACAGGGCTATAAATAATTGCACTTTGTGTTAGATAGTATTCACTTGGTACACTTGAACCTTTATTTGGATAGTTTGCACTTTGGATTGGATAGTATTTACTCAGTACATTGATTTTAATAGTTTCCACTTAGTGACGGATTTTTTAACAAAGTGAGTTAAGTTGTAGTAGGTTATGTTAAGGTCGGTCTGGTTTCATTTGTGTAATGTATTCTAATGCGTAGAGTAAAGACAATATAGGCGGCCTAATATAGGGAATAAGTGACATTTCATTACAGCTTCGTGTAACTATCGATTTCTAAGTGTGAGTATTTATATTGAGTGAAAACTATTTTATCTATGTGAAAATATTTTTTCGTAAGTGTAATATATTTCTTCAATTTTAAAATGTATTTTATTAGGTGGTATCACTTTATTTTTAGTGAAAGAATTTGTTTTTTGTGAAATGTATTTGTTATTAATGAAAACTATTTTTATGAAAGTGAATACGATCTAAACGAAAGTGTATTTAATTGTAAACCTTATTTTTAAATTTAACCCGATGAACGCGCTAGACATGTTTACATGTTCAAGACTTTATCTAATTACTAGTATTAGAAATAGGTACATTGTATTTTATTCACCACATAAATAATTGATTTACTCAAAACTAATACTACTAATACAAAAGTTGTACTTCAAAATTCCAGTTCGTAAAAAAAACTCCACAGAAAACCAACATAATATTTATATCAGTCAATTTCGAATCTATAAAACAACAAAGATTGATAGAAAACTCTCTGAAAAGTATAAAAACTAAGTCTGTCGATTACTTCTGTGAATATAACTTTATCCAGCTCTTATATAAACTGCCAAAATCGAATAATAACTATAATATATATAAATAACTCATTTTTTCGTTTGGGGTATATTGGGCCTCGTACTGGCAGCACTCGATGTAGTTATTGACGTTGACCATGATTAATTGTGTTTTTGTATTTCCCGCGAGATTTTTTCCGATGTTGGCAGCACCGTGGAACAAAAAGGTTTCTTTTTTCAAATAAATATAATATATAGGGCCTAGGAACACCGCACGTCCGGGCGTAATTGGGATAGTGACGGTTTGAAATAAATGGTTTTTTACGTGATTGATCAGCAAAATTTTATCCTTATATGTGTGTTTTAAAAATAAGAAAACGGACGATTAAAGAAGGATTCATAATATATACAGAGGTGCAACTTCGAAAATGCGACACAAATCTATAAATTCGCATCAACGGACGACATCGAATTTAGATCAATACCGATGACACACTATTAACGCTATTGCACATACATATCGTCGATTTTCTGGAAGAAGACACTAACTGAAAAATACTATGTTTGAGTAATTGAACTTTGAAGTTTCTCAAATGTTTGAAATGTTATACCATTTTTATTTAGTTTGTTTCTACAAAACTGTTTAAGTAAAATTATAATTTATAAAAAAAGTGTGTTCTTTCATACGGTAGAGTTCAAAATAATGAACATTTCGGTATAACTAACTCAATGTGTCATTTGGTCGATTTAGTGTTTTCTTTCAGAACAGTGATATTTATTTTAACGTAAGAATGATAAAACGATTTTTATAACTATGTATTGAAAGAACATTTTGTCGGAAATTGGATCACTGCGGGTACGGGGTATTAAAATATTATAATTAATCAGCGCTCCCATACTTTTTTATTTATCACTACACCACTACTAAAGCACAATACGTTATGCACGAATTAAGATTGTTCCTTACAGATGTAACAACTGTACTTACATCCAACTTTTTCTATGACTATTTTACAGAAAAAGGCAAGTTTACACCTTGTAATATTTCACAATCCTCTACAAAATTATCTTTAGCTCATTTATAAATAAATTGCTGTATATAATGGCAACATTATTTTAATGATAATCAAAACATTCCATTTTTAAACCGTTAAAGCGTGGATTATTTTGTTTTGTGTCATATCCATACAATATATGGTAGGCAGGGATTAATTTGTGGCACGTAGCTATACGCCATAGCTTGACAAAGAGGATGCCTTTTCCGCTGTGTTTTATCGCAAAATAAAAGGCAATTATTTACAAATTAATTGATGAGCTCTGCCGGCTAAAAAAAGCATCACTCAAAGGTAAAGAGAAAAATAAAAATAAAGCCCACGCGGCAATTCGCGTTAAGCCTTTGTGAATTTGACAATTATTATTTACTAAAAAAACGGATTATTGAGATGATAAAATAGGATTTCGCGACGAAAGCGGAATTTTCGAAAGAGCTGAGTATGCTTTCAGCTACTCTACGTGGAATACAAGAATGATCATAACGTTGCACTGTCAGCCATCTTTTAAAATTCGTAAACTCCTTTGACGAAATTGTAATGTATGCCGTGTACATACTTTACAATTTCAATAAATATGCAAACGGTGCAACGCATGTCATCGGACGAACATTTTATTTTATTTAGATTTAAACAAAACACAAAACTCATTTCTACAATCGGCAAGTACATTTCTAAATACTTACACTTTTGATGATTACTTCTTTATTCATTTATGCTCTTAAAAAATTCAAAGTGGTGTGTGAACATTTCACGTGATTTTTTTTGAAAATGCTAACAAGGATTACAATTTTTAATATTTACATAAATAATGCATCAACATCATATTGCAACGCTGATATTTGAAATATTCGACAAATCAATCAGTATTTCTGACGGATTCAGCCATAGCTTCGAAGAAATTCGCTTTTAATAAATATGAAAATAAGATGAAATCTTCCAAGTGAAATAACAAAGTTATCAATTTTCACTTTTAAGGTGTTAACTGTCAATTCTTGGTGGAGAGGCATTATATTTTAAAAAATAAAACACAACTCATTTGTAGTACTCATACATGTTTATGATGATCAGGACCGATTTCGCCCATCACGAGCATTATCAATTCAGTTGATAATGCTCGTGATGAGATAATCTGGTCCTGATCATTATAAACATGTGGAAGTAGTAGAAATAAATTGTTTTTTTATTTTAAAAAAAAGTTATCAATTTTAATTTTATATTTCCAATTTTATAGTTTATAATATGTAAATAATGTACACTTATAGACTGACTATTATTGTGTTTATTTGTTACAATTAAATTTTTTCTAATAGCACCATAAACAGTTTGTTTAATCAAACCATAAATACGTTATATTTTCTTAATTTCAAAAGCTTAATTTGACATTCCTTTTTAAAACTAAAAGTATATCGCATATAGTGATACATGACGTTCCATATTTACGAAATATTATGCTTGTCATTATTCGTCATATATAGACAAGGCTAATTGGCAAATAAAATTTTATTTTTAAAGGCACTTGAAAATGCAGTCAGCGAAATCAAGCGGTGACCGATATACGACACGGATTCTGCATACAGTTGAACGCTCTGAAAAGGCAAATCATGATGACTAAAGTAGGACACAGACAGCCGACTACAGTATATATGAACAAAGAAGGAAGGACCGGATTCATTCTGTCATCGCCCATCTACTGGAAACATCTCCTCTGAACTGCATAATCGTCATCATCATCATCCGTACTTACAGTTAAATCGCATCAAGCATTCGACAATTGGAAATATATTCCTAAACGCATATTGGCCATCCCTGTTATATAAGACTGTAGTATCGATTATCATGATATGATGGGCATAAAATATAACCAAAGCTCGTTGAATATTGGAAAAAGAGACGGAAAATACAGATAAACTCATATTTTATTTCTTCTTTCATATAGATATTTTTTTCTTACTACCACTGACCGTAGCATACCAATTATTTTTTATTGACACAGTGATATAATGTAACTTATCGTCGGGTTTCAGTAAACGATACACTTGGTATGTTAAGTTTTTTACGTAGCGTGTATTTGTATAGTATGTTTGTTTATGGCTTAAAAAAGACTCCCAAACACTCGACAACACAATGTCAAATCATACATGTCAATAACTGAAGGAAATATTGCATTGTCCATTTTCTGTCAGCCCACAGATACAATAAATAAAAAACACACACGTATCGGACAGTAGATTGTCACAAAGGTATTTATTTGCGGCAAATCCCTGCCGGACTTCACTTTATTTCGAGTATATTGAATGGTGTTTTTTTTCTATTTCGTGAGCCCTACCCCATACTCTCCTTCCTACGTGTTTTCACCCTCTTTAGTCCGACATCCCATAGAATCAATTCAATTCACACCAATGCGATTCGATGATTGCTTCCTTTTGTGCGGCGCGGTAAAAAATTAACTGGCGGAGTTCTCCGATGGACGTGTGGTTAACGCAACATGAAACTTCACTCTTGTTTTGGAAAAGCCATTGTGGTACTCAATTAAAAGCTTAATTTATTTATTTATGTATTTATGCCCATTATGGCAGCTAAAGTAACTCGTTGACTGTGTGAATTTCTACAATATTGTCACAATATATTATAATAATAACATATAAATGTATATAGGTACAACAAGCCACCACTACTTTACAGTATTTTCACCAGGGGCGGTTTCAAATTTAATCTTGACACTACCTCGTTTTGATGGACGAATTTTTACACCGAATCAAGGAAACCGATAAATTATGCGATATACGAAGTATTTTTCAAATTTTACTCCGTGGTTTGTTCTTAAAAGCTCCATTTGACATATTAGGGTGAGTTTTTCATACTGATATTGTATTCGTATTTCGCGAAAATTATTATCGGTTTTCCGAATTCCCATGTGTGATAATTTGACATTTTCTTATTCTTAATGAAATGTCCTAAACAACAGTTTCTTTCGCGGTGTTTAGTAAATATATGTGATGAAAAACAGTAGCATGTTTTAAAGCATATTTAACAAAATATGCGAAAAAAAAAATTGTAAGAGGACATGTTTTTTTCACTAACAATAAACTTTGTTTTGAGATGCTTTCACATAAATCAACAGTTCATTAACGTGACTTTCATCTTTTACCAGTGAGTATTATTTTTTTTTCATTCCGAAAGCTCAGCTGTATACTTACATATGAGAGAACTTACATTTTCAAATGTAGCTGAACAATGAATCAAGTATTGACACTTTAAAAACTTTCCTTTCTTCCCAGTGCACATAACGCACACATATATTATGTGAATACTAACTGCACCGACCAGTCTTTTGTGAAACAATGTTATGAAATGTTGATATTCAGTGTCTCTTTTTTTATTCAGCTTAAACAATAGGTGGAGCACCATTGTTTTATAGGACTAGTGCCTTCCCCTCGAAACATATTCGCGCGTATTCGATTTGTCGCATAGCATAGGCACCGAGTATACAGCCACGCGTCCCAATGACAAATTGCGGAAAATGCAGAAAATGAGATAACCGGAAATAAACTTTTGAATAAATCACCTTCATCAAAATGGAACAAACGTTTTTTGAATTTTAAACGGCTATTATGAAGAGTATTATTCGGCCATTCGTTTTCAGTTTTTAAAGGTAATAAAAATACAATGAACTTTTATTTTACGGCTTTCCAATATTTATAGTCCTTTTTTATCACTGATATGAAACCGTTTGTAATTATTCGAAGAAGAGGATAATATATCGAATTTGCAGATATTAATCCAATATTAGGGTATATTTTTATGCTTACTTTATCAGTACATCTATCCACCTTAAAATTAATTACTGTAGTACTATATGGTATCAATAAAATATTCGCACCCGATTCATTGACAAATGCCTCCTTGATTTATTATTTCATAAATCGATGTCTTAAAGAGCAAAATTACTCCACTTATGGCTGATAATGATTTACTAATGCCATTTTGTTTCATCATGATATACGCATGTCTCGTATAAATTTGACAACCCAAGGTTATTTAAACATATCGAATCCATTGGGCTCTGAAACGTACAACGCGAAATATCGAACTCCATCATTTTGTATCGAGGTCTTCCAAAAGTGTGCCGCTCGTAATCAACTCTACGACTAAATAGTTTAAAATTTGTTTTGTTGATAACACAAACAAAACATTCCCAAATTCTAATAGTGAGCACAAACCATCTTTTAGATACAATATTAACATGCTTTTTATAGATATATGTCCGATATTATGCATGATATATTAATTAACTAAACTAGATGTCAATTTTTCCGTCGTTGTCAATATTGCATTTTAAATACTGCTATAGTGTTTTTAGCCTTAATCGGATCGTTATAATTAGTTCAAATATATAACTATAATAAAAAAACATCTTTAATTTATATTATTGCAGATGAGTGGGCGAGAAAAAATTCTTGTTGAATTAGCTAAACAGAAACAAGAAGAAAAATTATTGTTACAAGGTTTGCAAGATGATACTAAATATAATATTATGAAAATGCCTAGTTTGTTAATAGAAAATTAATAATTATTCAACTAATATAGACAGTAGCATAAATACTGAACCACGGTATTTCAGTGATACATTTTTCAAAGGACAAGATTTTATTTCTTTAACTTTTCCGGCTGATCAATGATCCGTTCAATGATGATGGAAGTGATCGCATTATTTCCTTAGTGCAGTATTCTGAGCATTGAGATTCGGATGAAAACATCAGCCCTCAGCCAAAGAGGAATAGGAGCAAAAGATGTGAAGTAAACTTTCTTACGTGGTTTACAAAAAAAAGGAAAAGAAAACGTGAAAAGGATGATATTTTTACCATGTCCGCTTATCCAATATAGAGCATATGACGTCCTAATGGAGTTATGTTAACAAAAGTTTTTTTTTCTACGAGAACTGCTTGTTACTCAATTGCTCAACCTCGGTTTTTCGAAGAGAGTAGCGATAGACGGATAGGGCTAAGATTAATGTTTAACTAAACGCTCTCGCTAAGCCCCGTTTTTAGAATAGGATGGGTTTGAGAGAATTTTAGACATCAAAAACATCCATGGCTACGAACAGAAATACATAAATCGATTGAAAAACCAATTTATGAGACTGTCAATACCGGGACTTGAACCCGAGACATCCGTAACCGTAGCTAACAACGTTGACCACTTCATCACAATTCCGAGAAAGCATCTCGGCAAAAAAAAACGTGATAATCTTCCTCATGAATAACTTTTGAAATTATCAAATATCCTTGTAACACCAAATATTTTATTTTATTTTTATATTAATATTTTGAGGTTTTCATCTGTTACTTTTAAGTTATAATTGTAAATAATTACGTATGCAAAATAATTAATTATGTTGCTTAGAAGTTCAAGAAAAGTAGATTGGATCGTGCAATTTGGAAACCATGAAAAGGATTAGGTCTAATTTGAGCTTCTGTATGTAGTATTATTATGAACAAGTATAGCTATGCCAATGTTTTATATAAACACGTATTTATGGGTGTAGCAATACTAACTGTCAAAAGTTGTTTGAAAATGGCTGCCATGGAAATTTGAAAAGACAAACATTACCATGAGAAACCTACTTACTTCGTTTTAGTGTATCACCTGTCATAGATTAAATTGACTAACATATCGAAGAAAAATGACTCTTTATTTCGACAGCAAGGTTAAATTCTCTGAGGCGGGTATAATAAGCACAATCGTGCAATGGCACTCCACAGAATCCCTTTTAGGAGTTGCTTCTTACAGCCAAGAAAAAGGAGGTTTCATCACAGTATTCGACGAAAATGTGAGTATTAATATTAAACATTAATTATAAAACATCGCTGCTAATATTGTAATTCAAATCCGTACGCTACAGTGAATTTAAAAGAAGTTATTCAAATTATAAAACTTAAGGAAAAGTTTTACAATTTATGTCGCCTAGTAAATATATTTTATAAATAAATGATAAGAACCTGAGACACGTTGTTGTCATTTTGTAACAATATTTTTAAATGGTTTCTATTACAGTAAAACCTCAATATAATGACTATTTGGGGCACGGGGTTAACTGTTAAAGCCAAAAGCCATTATAATGATAATTACCGAATTGGCCAATATACGTTTTAGATTCTAATTTGATAAGAAATGATTTATTTTAACACATTTACCTTGGCCCTTGAAAACGTCCGACATTAAAACCCAATTACTTTTTACCTTATGTAAAAAATTGAAGATTTTACTAAATCAAACCTGATTTGACGAAATATTCAATACTATTCTAGGGCAATGCGGTCGAAGATAGCAAAGACTCTCCTCATTCTGGTCAGCAGGCCAGTGCTCTGGCATGGCATCCCAAAATCCCAACCCTGGCAGCCGGCTGGGAAGGTGGATCTCTCCGAATATGGCGCTCCGGATCTATATGGCAACCGCTGCAAGCGCCCCACTCCGCCCCGCCGCTTCTTCTATCCTGGAGTGACGGAGGGGGAAGATTAATTGTCGCTGACGCAGCGGGAGCTGTTACAGGCTGGCGATCTGTACCGGCTGGTTTACTAACAGCGTATCATTTAACACTTGAAGAACCTCTTACAAATGTAGCTTTCTGTTCTGTCAGCTCAAGTGAAGGTTTGCTACGTGGACTTGCAAAGGCTGCCGTCGCCGGAGACGAGAGCGCTTTGGATGTACTCGCATCCTGGAGGCCTAGGACAGCTCTACGGATGTCAAATCAATCGGGCGATAATCATGCATTATACGCAGCGCAACAAAATGGAAATCTTTTGTACATCGATGAATCGGGGACATGTTCAGAAGTCTTACCATCAACTGGTAATGTCCGGTTTATGACAGTAACTCAAAGCGGGTTTTTAATTGTCGCATGGGAAATAAGCGGCACTTTAAGTTTAACCAGATTTACAATGAGCTCAATCAAGGGCTCCCTTGATGCAAAAACCCACGTTAAGATGTCCACCAGAGTCGGTCTTGGGGTTACAAGTGTCGGAGGCTCGTGCGTCGCCATTGTAACAGGAGAAACTTCTGTGCGAGTTTGGGACAGCGAAACTAACGATAATCTTATTTTACCACTTGAAGAATCTTCTCCGTCTCATGCTTCAGAAATGTTTACGAGTATGGGATTTAGTACCTTCAGCGGTGCACTATGCTGCGGTTCTAATCAAGGCAGAATCTTCATCTGGCGCAAGGGACCCAACGGACAATGGTCGCTAATCAACATGAGTTCAGTTAAAGGAAGCGTCAAGCAAGTCAACTGGGGTTCAGAGTCCGGTCTGAGACCTCTGTTAGCCGTGAATAGTATTACAAGTGTTTCCATTCTCCGAGAGCAGCCAATTTGTTGGGGTTATACTAGAGAAGTATGGGGTGTTCAGAAAGGTCCGTCTCACGTGTTGGTCGAGGGTCCGAAAGGAGTTCAGAGTAATGTTAAAAGCAGTATCTGCATCCGAGCATTATGTATTAACGATACTTACATTGCTGCAGCCGATGGAAAAGAAGTTCAGGTAACTACAATATTAAAACTTATTCATGTAACACTTTATTGATCCAAAGATGAGGCTCTGTCACATAGCAGAGTAGTAACAAGCTAAGAGCTTAGTACTCAGTCAGAGGGTTGGAATTCCCGAATGAATTCACATCAAGAGAGCGATTACATATACTATATAATAGTCCTTTCCTAAACCGTGCTATCTATACCCTCTGGGAGGAACGGTTAAGTGACTAATAAAGATTAATTTGTTGTTTGAGATATCGAGATGTTTTATTTAACTTATCATTTGTTTCATTACAATACAACTAAAAATATTTTTAGGTTCTCAAAATGGGAAAGGACACATTCAACTTTTTACCAGTCTATAAATTTACTTGGCAGACCGAAACATTGCTGTTGCACGATGAAACTCTTGTAGGAATTGTAGGATCTCGCGTTGAAGCCAAGACGGTCTCCGGGACATCATTAGGACCTCTTCCGTCTGGAGATAGCGAAGGAGAACCGATCGGTATATCAAGAACCGACCGATACTTGGCTATTGCAACAATTGACGGCTGCATAAAAATTGCTGAAATAACAAGAAAAGGTTTACGTTCGCCATACGCTGCCAAAAACTGTTACCAATTGTTTGATGACTTTGGTGAAATTATGTATGCCAGTGTCAACAGCGCAGGGCGACTGGTTTGCATGGCTATCGCTACGGCTAATCTCGTACCTGAATCGAAACTTTATTTATGGGATGCTTCCAGTGACATTCTTTCACATATCATTCTTAAAGGCAAAACAGGGGAGCCTTGTATTCCGGTCACTATTTGCTGGGACTCATTTGATCCTAGATTTTTGTCTTGCCATGTGAGATCTCCCTCAGACGATTCAATACGTTGCTTATTTGCTCACAACGGTAATCTAATCGAACATAAAGATTGGGGAGACATAAGTAAAAACGAGACTGTCAACAATTTGTGTATATTAACAGCGCCTTACATTATTACTTTGCAAGAAGGAAGACTTGTGAGGAATACTTTAAGAGAATTTATCGGTAACGAAGACTGCGACTCGACAACCCGAGCACATTTACTTGATTATTTGTATTATATGACTGCTGGACAGATGGAGTTAGCAGTTGCTGCGGTGGGTAGCACCGGAGCCGGTGAAACAGTCTGGAGGGGATTAGCCAAGGCGTGTGTGCCTCAAAAAAGACTTGATGTAGCCGCTGTCTGTTTGGCCAGAATGAATAACGTTAAAGGAGCGTTGGCTTTGCATATAGCCGTTGAAGATCCAAGTTTTAATCTCGAATGCCGCACCGGCATCTTAGCAATACATTTAGGAATGCTGGAAGAAGCAAAAGCTCTGTTCAAAGAAGCGGATCGGCACGATTTGTTGTTTAGACTTACCGCTGCTACAAGAGGCGGTCTGGAGAAGTTGACAAGGGAATCTGTGCAAGGCGAGGCTGCCTTGCTGATAAAGAATGCACATTTTAAAAACGCGTGCTTGAAACGAGATGCTGGTGAACTGAGCGCCGCAGCAGATAGCTTCGAAAAGGCCGGAGTGGAAGTCCCGCAGGTAATCAACACTAGTTTTACTTAGTCCTACTTGCGATATTTCTTTTTGTATGGTGACCAAAACTATGCTGTATCCTCATCTACAAATAAACACTTTTCAATGGAAGACATGTAAAGAATTCAAATGAGTTTTGACTATCAGTGCTAGGTCAAAATAACATCAACTAAATTATAGCAGTCCCTCTCATATTACGACTGTCGAAATAATTGAAATAAAAGTGCTAATTTTACTACACTTGAGTCTACAAACCATGATCAAAATAATAAGTCAAAAGAGTAGTTTTCAGAACGAAATCCAATGAACCACTGTAATAAACATCAGTATCAAAAATATATTTTTCTTTAATCGCATTCAATGTCTGTTTGAAGGTACCGCGAATGCTTCTACATAGTGGCCACGTTGACGACCTAAAAGATAAAGTGGCCGAATCGAAAAATCAAGACATGCACAGGTGGTGGGCGCACTATCTTGAGAGTCAGGGAGATCTTGAAGGAGCTCTTGACGAGTATGAGACTGCCGGAGATGTAGGTTCGCGAGCCAGATTGCTTTGTCATACAGATAGAGTTCAGGAGGCACAAGCTTTGGATAACCCAGCTGCGTCTTATTACATTGGGCGACATCTAGAACTGCAGCCGGATAATGCCGAGGAGGCTGTCAAGGTTTGTATTTATTAGCCTGAAATGCAAGGTGATTTTATATAATGAAAATTTTTATTAATGATTTAAGACATCGACTGAGGGTGCTTGATGGAATTTCAATATCAAATTTGGATTATTGAGATTTTGTACACTTCCATGTATTTTGTCACTAACGACCCGGGTTTCGCCTTTCGGCATCTTCAGGCATTCGAGCACACGAATGGACTCGAACTGACAGACAGTAAACAGTGTCTAACGTTTATATAGAAGATACAAATACGACAAATATTATTTACGAGGTAAAATATTATACGTCTGAGAGCCACACTGATACCTGAGTTAACATTTCGAGAATCGCTTTAATCCTTATTTTGTAAGCAACACATTAACAGAGTGGCGAATTGCCGCTTTCCAACTTCTTTTAGAATTACCAGTGATTTTAAAATTATAATAACATTGAGAATTATATCTCATATAAATTGGCTGCTTTCCATTCTCAGGTTCACAGATTAGTCACTATAACCTCTAAGTAAATTTAATTTTGAAAACGAACTAAACATTATTAAACAAATTGCCATTAATAATGGCTATGAGGCGTCTCTTATAGATAGTCTTGTATCAAAAAAACAACGTAAATTAGCAGAAAAGATGCTATATTTCAGGAACTTTTCTAAAGACATAGACCAACCTAGGAACTGGCATAGAATTAGTTATTTAGGTTGCACAAGTTTTAAAATGAAAAAACAACTCGCTGATAGTGTTGGACCGGCGTTCTATTGCAAAAATTCTCTAGGCAAATTACTTATTAACAATAAAGATAGAGTCCACTTTAAGAACAAATCTGGTATTTATAAATTACAATGCAGTGATTGCCAACATTTCTATGTGGGTAAAACCACACGTACATTGGATATAAGGGTAACAGAACATTTAGCTGCCTTTAGATTAAAAAAAGAAACTTCGACATTCGCAAATCACTTGCTAATGGAGAACCATACGTTTAATGCGGATGATGGGGTTAAACTGTTGCATAAAAACATGGGGGGTCATAAATTATTTTATCAAGAAATTTTGGAAATCAATAGAGCCCAGTTAAATTCCTTGCCAGTTCTGAATGAGCAGCTGAACCTTCCTAATTCTTCGTTATTATATCTTATACGTTGAAACACCTAACAGATGTCACTAAACGTGGAATGATTGTATATATTTACCCTTTCGTCGAAATGCATCCCGTCGAAACCCACAATGTTATTATAATTGTAAAATCACTGGTAATTCTAAAAGAAGTTGGAAAGCGGCAATTCGCCACTCTGTTAATGTGTTGCTTACAAAATAAGGAATAAGGCGATTCTCGAAATGTTAACTCAGGTATCAGTGTGGCTCTCAGACGTATAATATTTTACCTCGTAAATAATATTTGTCGTATTTGTATCTTCTATATAAACGTTAGACACTGTTTACGGTCTGTCAGTTCGAGTCCATTCGTGTGCTCGAATGCCTGAAGATGCCGAAAGGCGAATCCCGGGTCGTTGTGACAAAATACATGGAAATATACAAAATCTCAATAATCCAAATTTATTCTATTAATGAGTTCAGACTTTTTCTCAAGATGTAGCCAAGTGATTAATGCTTTTTCACTTTTATCCTACTTGATTCTGGAATTACAGATCTGAATTCTGGCATAGAAACTTTCGTACATTGATTTTTTAATCAATTTATGGATGTCTATAATATTTTCATACTTACCACAAAAACATTAGGTCGTGAAACTGTAGCGTAGAGTTCTTTCCTTACCTTCCAAAGAGAGAGGTTGAGTTACTTTCGACAAGTTTTTATTTTCAAAGGCTCTGCAGTGATGCTCCACTAGGAGTCCATATAATCCATATTGCGAGTGGACATGGTGATAAAAAATATATTATTAAGGTAATTTTTTTAGTGGTATCTTCGAGCTGGTGCTACAACAGCTGCCGTGAGATGTGCGGCTGAAGCAGGTTTGTGGGAGAGGGTCGAACAGGCTGGATCCGTCGGGGTCGCAGGTTCAGGAGGACCAACTGGCAATTCACATACGCTGATGGCAGCGGCCACTTTGGAAAGCGCTGGCCGTGTCCCAGCCGCTGCACATCTGTATCATAAAGCTGGTAAGTGTTATCAACTTGCAGTTTGACTTTCCTCGGTTTGCCTCCTTATGTATTTTATGTGCCTATGCTTAGGTATGTATGTGTTTGTGTAGATATTTATGTGTGTGAGATAGTATATGAAGAGGTTTATATATAAAAATGCATGTCCACGTGAACTGGCTTCACTGTGGATTGCTCACCTTTGTAGCGATCACACCCTTCTGTCGGCAGCACTGGAAGAGGAATAGAAAAAAACAATAACATTAGAGATGAAGGAAACTCGAATAACTCTGATAACACCGCACCTTAGGACTTAGCGCTCCAACAAGTTGATATTCAAAAAAAATGGGAATAGAAAGCTTGTTTGATCCGCAGCCACACTTCAATCATTTTTTTTTTTTCTCTATCTATATATCTGTGGCTTAGATTGCTGTACATGTTTTTAACTACTTTATAAAAACAGATTTTATGGTACCTTTGGCAGAAGAAGAATTTTAAAAAGTTAAGACTGATTGGCCTCAGTTTTTGTATGTACTCATTATCATTTTACCCACAGCATGATCAAGAGGCCACCGATAAAAAAAGATAGACGTGGAAACATCAAAAGTCGAAAACTAACATCTCTTAAACTAATCACACGATTTTTTATGAATTTATTGTTAAAAAAGTTGAATGATGAATTCTTGTTTTCGTTATTATCAATTTACATGTTTCAGGAAAACTTCACAAAGCTGTCGAAGTGGCACTAAAGGCAGAAGGTGATGCAGGAGCTGAAGCATTACGAAGAGTCGCCGAATCTCTGGCCACGGCTGGGAGCTGTGATCACGAATTGGCTCGACAATTAGTGGAACCTCTACTTCAAGTTAATCAGCAACAGCTTGCTGCGTCCATTCTCGCTACTGCACACTTGGTATGCAAGCTTCAATTATTGCAATCATCAAACTATTTCAGATTGGTGACATTTTTTTGACAGATTAATAGTTGACTTGTACAATATAAAAAAATCCACGTTCATGTATTTTAGTACACCGAAGCCATAGACCTAATTGAAGAGCACAGCATAGAAGTGTCGGAAGACGCTGCTGAAAAGCTGACCCCCGCTAAAGATGTACCGATGCGATCGGAAATTCTTCAAAGACTTGCTGATTTACTCGGCAGAAGAGGACTTTATCATTTAGCTGCTAAAAAACTTACTCAAGCAGGTGATAAGGTAATCACTTTTGATGCATATCCATTACAATTTATTTATCTTTCTCTATTCTCTTAGTGCTGTTTTCAGTAGAGTAACCTAATTAACCTTTTACAGAGGAATTTAACACACCTTACGCAGAGTGAAATGAGATAATGGTTACAGGAAAAGCGGACATATTGAAGTCATTCACAAAATGAATATTTTATGCACATAATTGATCTAATGACTTAATTTCATTAATAAGATATTTTACCTGTACATGCTTATTGTTTACTTGGTTTGCAGATACTTCTTCAGTTATATTATATGAAAAGAAATGTTTCCATTGTACATTTAGGTGTCAGCAATGAGGTGGCTTGTCAAATCAGGCGATGTGGATAAAATCGCCTTCTTCGCGTCGGTATCTCGAGACCGCGGTGTCTATCTAATGGCTGCTCGGGCCTTACAAGCCGGAGACTGGCGATCAAGACCTGACTTGTTGAGAAGGGTGGCCGCTTTCTATGCCAAAGCCAGAGCGCCGAGACCACTGGCTGCTTTCTATGTCGCTTACGCGCAGCAAGAAATTGACGAATACGAGGTGAGAACTATCAACTTGATTATTAGTCAGTAACACGCACAGTAACTTATCAAATGACACTATTTATATCATCATCATATTGAAATTTTGGCTCTATTTCGAATTACAATGTGGCTCCAGCTTTTTTTTGATAGGTGATTAAAACCAATTGCCATTTGTTCAACATTTGCATTCTACCAGTGCTGCTTTATAGTAGCAAATCATGGCAATTGACGAAGACTGAGCTTACTCAATAGATGCTTGCATCGGATATTAGGGATGAGGTGGTTTGATTTCGTGAGGAACTAACTCAGAGATTAGGGAACGTACCAAGCTGCACCTTGTTACGTCAGTGGTCATGGAGAGATATCTGTTGGCGGATGCCTCTAGAGAGCCTCGAACCCGCCTGCCTCTTCTTCCAACCGGTGGGAATCCGGCATCCTGAATGACTGTCGGGTACTATCCATTGGATGTACTCGGCGGAACTGAAGGATGCTGGCATGTCATCCGAGGATGCAAAGCAATAGGCGGGTGACATGGAATCATAGAGGTGCCGAGTGGTGGCTATATGCTGCATATAGGTTGCGTATGTCAAAAACAAAGGAGAATAGCGAGCTTATACCCAAAGATATGTACTCCAAGGTATCTAGCACTGTTTAGTATATCTTATCTCATTAAACTACTAAGAGTTGCTAGCTAAGGCTAGCAGTGTCTACCCGAGGAGATACGAAATTTAAATTTACAATAATGAGATATTACATTTAGCTTAGACAGAAAATTTAAGACATCGACTGAGGGTGCTTGATGGAATTTCAATATCAAATTTGGATTATTGAGATTTTGTACACTTCCATGTATTTTGTCACTAACGACCCGGGTTTCGCCTTTCGGCATCTTCAGGCATTCGAGCTCACGAATGGACTCGAACTGACCCGAACTGTCAAAGTGTGTACAAAGTGTACAAAATCTCAATAATCCAAATTAGACAGAAAACTTATAGATAGTGTAAAATTAAATTGATAACTTTGTTATTCCATTTGTTGTGTATTTATTTAAGTTTGACGAGATCGTACAATACCAAAGTTATCAATTAAAATATTATATTGAAAAACAATTTTCACAAAGCAACTGCTGAATTCGTGGAGAATGTAGCCTAAAAAACTGTCATAACTTGCAGATATATTAGATAGCTTAAAATAACCATACTGATCTTATTGTGGAAGTGTATTGTTACCATTACCTTTCATACGGCTATTAGAAAATCATAAATTATAATTGAATATACAATATTTTTGAATGTTTATAGAATTATGAGAAAGCTGCTGGCGCACTTGGTGAAGCTCTCCGATGTTTATCCCGCGTTACCGATCCCCTTGCTGGTACTTATAAATACGTTATAATCCGTCTTTAATGCAGCATATTTGTATACTCTATTTCAATGAGTAAAGCTTTTTATATTATAATGTTTTGCCACTCAATAAAATTATTATCACAATATTGTTTTCAGCTTCAGATTCAGTAGCTATTCAAATGCAAGCCGACCAGGTACAGAGGTATCTCGAAATTGAGAAAGCATTCCATCGAGGAGACTATCAAAACGGTAAGATTCATCAATAGTTGAATATCTATTTATGTGCACATTTATAAAAGAGAACCTCTGGACGAATGCTCAAGAGCGTTTATCACTCAGCTGCAGGCCCTGCAATTCAAAAATCGGTTCAATGAAAGCGCCAAGACTTATCTAAAGAGCCAATCTAATGGACCAAAGTTTTATGTTTAAATAGGATGTGTTGGTACTATTGTGTTCATACTGCCATTTTATGAATAAATCTCTCGATGATGTTTTTTCAGCGGTTTCGAATGCACACCGATTTCTTGGTGAGCTAGAAAGAAAGGGAGCCATGAGTAATCCTGAAACTCCGGTCAGAGCTCACCATCTCCTGCGGCTCATGGCATCGAAGGCAGCCGCTGCCGGTTACGCAGATGATGCTAAAGGTAAGACTGTGACAGAGTAGTTATATATTCAACCACAAGTATGAACTTTCCCACTTGTAGATATAATATATTTTGTATCTTATTCTATGTTTTTTTTTCTGCAACAGAGTTGTCTGAGCAAGCGCGATTAATGGAAAGGCGAATGGAGATGCTAGGAAATAACAGGGAAGGTGCTGAGTCACCTTCTTCTGATCAAGATGTACCCGAGTATCTTCCGGAAGAACTTCAAACGTGAAACTAAAAATTGGTTAATCAAAACTTGATAGGAGCTTGCTAGGAAGTGTCAGCTATATATATCAGCAATTTGTTTGGTATCCTCACATTAGAAGAGTGAGTCGCACTTTTCAAAAGTTTAATGTATTGAGCTGGAATACTTTCATAAGAACATTTTTATCTCAGTGACTGCCATGGGTGTACAAGAGCCAACTAAGGTTGATCAGCAACAAAATATTTGCTAGTATGTATTCCAATACCTTGCACATTTTCGGCATCTCTTTGTCAAAACTAATACCGATTTACAACTAATCTTTAGGATGTCATATTTTTGGACATCATCCACTACCAATGTTGAGTATATGACCACCATGTGGTGCCTCCAGGATACTCAATCAATCGTTTTGCTTCATCCCACGGCATGCCCAATATCCTTCAGTTCTGATGAGTACACCTCATAGATAGTACCCAATGGTCATCCAGGAAACTGGAATTATTACTGATTTAACCACATTAGTCTTTGTTTTCTCACGCACAGTGTAGTCAACGTGGCAATTAGAAATGATCTCAAACACCATAAACATATCCTCTGCTGATATCTTATCAGAGATTTAGTTTTACAAATGTTTTTTTTTTATCATCAGTGATATTTCAAGAAACATTAATCATATCAGTGATTTAGTAAATATTAGCAGGTTGTAAAGAAAGGATCTACCATTATTGTTAACTTTATATACATTTATAATGTGATATTAAGAGTATATTTTTATATTGAAATTGTTGTAAATAATGTGCAGCTCCAATGAAAGCATTGCTTCAAAGATGGATTTTTAAGAGTAAATGATAAGTCAGAAGTAAAAAGAACTTTAAATGTATCCAAAAGTGTTCTTGGACAGTACAGTTTAAAACAGAATGAACTCTTCAGTACTCCAATAGAGCTGTTTTTGTTTGTAGATCATATCGACACCACCAAAAAATAAAGCAGTAACTCACTTTTGGTAATTTTCCTTGAGTGCTACTGCTTTGTTCTTTGAGAGAGTCAATATTAGTATCATTCAATAACTGAAAATTGCTGATTTGACCCTTTTTGAGGCAATTCTTTAAGAGGAATTAGTAGGTTTTTTCTCATTTTGTGAAAAACGTTAATCATTTTCTGTCGCCTAAAAAATATGACAAAAATATTTAATAATTGCACTCTCAGCATATTTTTGTTTACACTATTTATTACACTTTTATTTAATTGTAAATAGTTTGTAAGTAAGTTTTCAAACCTGTCAAGCAGTTGACACCTGTTTTCCAGATATGTTTTTGCTTTACGCCGTGTGACTAGATTACGATCTATTGTAGGTTATCGAAATTTGATGTCTGAGACAAAATCGTAGAACAAAGTATTTTTAAGAAAGTGATCGATACAGAATTAGCAATTTATTGAATATAACGATTCTACAAAGATTTTTGATATGTACCAGACAGTTTGTTTTCTCGTACTTTTTCTGACTGATATTTAAAGTAGAAGACTTAAAGAGTCTCACGACATCAATCTCGTAAAATACAATAATCTCTAATCTAGTCACGGCGCAAAGCAAATAAAGCATATCTGAAAAACAGGTGTCAACTCTTTGCTAGACAGGCTTGAAAGCTTTACTATTTCCATTTAAATAAAAGTGTAATAGTATTAACAAATACTCGGAGGGTGCAACTATTAAAAAAAAAAAATTTTTGACATTACATATTTTTTAGGTGACGGAAAATGATTAAAGATTTTCGCGAAATGGAAAAAAAACCTACTAATTCCTCTTAACTATTCATTTTATCTTTAACATTATAAAATGCATGACTGTGATTTTGTTATTATATTTATTTACATGTATGTACAACTAAATGATAAGTATATATATTAAACATGTATAATTATGAACACGTATGATGGAATTTTTTTTACCACACATAAATAAAACGAGCAAAACCGGTTCTGATCATTATAAAAATGTGTATGAACTACAAAACAATTGTTTTATTTTTCAAAAGAAATAAAATATGTATTTATAAACAATGTATTTTATTCTCAACAAATATTCAACTGACCCACCCTTCCAAACTTTTTTTTTAAGCCACAGCTATCACACAGTTAATAATGCTATTCATTTAACTATTAAAATAATTTATTTTGTAAGAAGAAAATCAAATTGTAGCGTTCAAACAATTATCGTTACATAAAATACATAACTAAACTCTTATTTGACAAATCCCTACGTTGCTATCTTTTGAGTACATCAATAAATGTATCTCTAGGTATTTTAATATTTGCAATACTTCTCATTTTCTTCTTGCCTTCGGCTTGCTGTTTGAGAAGCTTCATCCGTCTGGTAATGTCCCCTCCATACTAAAAATCAAATGTAGAAAATAACGACAACAAATAATTCCGAGTTAAATTCTCTTTTTCAACACGATCAAACAAAACCTTTAAACTTATTAACAAATTAACTGCTGAATAATCTAGGATGCATATTGATGTTGTGATAAAATGCGCTGAGAAACCTATCAAGATGACAAATAGTTCTGTACTGAGAACCAAAGGAAACAAGTAAATGATGCTCAACTAATTTGTGGACTAGCGATTGCAACAGACTAGATAAAGCGATTTGCGCATCCAGTGTTTGTAGCAGTCTCAACACTGAATGTGTTAAATGAGTTCTAGAAATTCAAAAAACTGGTATTCCCTAAGATATTTTTATGCAATCTGCTTTAACATCAAATATTTTCATCCTACAGCATGTATATATTATTCGTTGTGAAGTATCTTTCCTTACAAGCTTTGCAGTTACATCTTTCCTGTAGGCCTTCAATGTTTCTCTGGCTACAACATTCCCTCCAGCAACGGCTTGAATTGCGATCTGAAAAAAAAAATTAATACACAACTAAATCTCTGAAATATATCTATACATAATATCAAGTTTTAAGTTGACTAAATTATCTCTTGATTTAACCGTGAATTGGAATAGTTTAAGGGCTTTTTTTGGACTTATTTGTGTGGTCAGGGATTGAAATCCTTGTGAATTTTCGAATATATCTAAAATTTACAATCCACCCACCCTATTCAATCCTTAAAATTGTGTGGAAAGTGAAGTATTAATACTTTCTTAACCTTCATCATTTTTACTTCATACCCTCTCTGAAACAAGAGATTGAGTGACTGATTTATAGCTAGTACTGTTTAAACATCTCAGTTAAATTGCTCTACTAGAAGTCTATGTGAATCCGTGCTATCTTTTTTTGAAATGAGAGGTTTTTTTAACTGACTAACAATGAATGCTGAGATACTCTTTATGCTCCACATAAGAATACTGTAAACATTTTTGAAAAACCATTTCGTATTAGCATGAAAATTATTTACAATGTGAACTTTAATGTTACAATAATATTTTCGGTAAAAGTTACCTGCACCATCTGCCTTGGGATCATTTCTTTTAATTTGTCGACAATGCGACGGCCAGTGGGCTGAAGACGACTTCGGTGCACAATTGTGCTCAGCTCTTCAACTAGAATGCCGTTCAAATGTATTTCCATCTGCAGAAATAAAGAGATTCACTTAATCTTTAAGTCAAGCACAGCCATCTCTCAGTCCCGCACTCTCCGAAAGATACCATAGTTTTTCAACTATAACCCTTATTTTTAAATATCAATAATAAAAACATATCATAAACTTTGTTTTAACAAAGAAGTCATATAATGACACATTTAAAGTAGGTATATTACATACGTACTTCCTTACCATCAGTCTGAAACATCAATGGATTCTGTTCATTCCATGATATCTCAGACTTTTAAATTTGTTTATTGAAATGAACAAATAAAATTTATTAGTATTTAGTAAAAACACACATTGCAGATTGTAGTTTCTTCAAATATATATTTACTAAAATGTTCACAGAAAGCTTACCTTGACCAGCGGACTGACATGGAATCCATCATCTTGGTAATCGAAACTAGCATATCCTGAAGTAACACTCTTAAGAATATCATGGAAGTCCAACACAACCTGAAAATATTATCATTTTTAATATATTGTCACGTAATCTAATGCACCTCCAATAACTTACTTTGGAGTTCAGGGATTTCACGGTGGAACCTTACAAGAATATGAGATGAGGAACCTGAAGAGATTTAAATAGGCTGACGATAGTCCTTTCCTAGTACCATTTTTCTATCTGGACTCCCTCCAATAAAGAGAGGATGGGCAATTGAATAGCAAAAATAGCCAAGAATAACAAATGGAATATTTTCTATAGATTCGGCGGTAACTTTGTGGAAGTTCATTTTTAATATAAAATTAAAATTGATAACTTAGTTATTCCACTTGGTTTATCACTAACGTGACGCGTTTCACCTCTTTAAGACGCATCTTCAGACTAACCATATCGAAATGTTATTTATTTCTATGGTAAACAATGATTCTAATTCTTACATTAAATAAAGGGTGGGGGTGGGTTTTATTCCATTGGACGTCCATCCTACTGGTCGTGTGGAGGGGGTAAGTTTTAAACACTGTTACACTATTTACAAATCAATTACTGGTACTTGGAGGCGAAAAACCCAAGGGAAACAAATTTAATAATGGTGAGCCGCCTGTTCTGTTTAAAATGTTATTTACTAATCCTCCATTACTGTTAATGGTTTTATTGATTTCTAGAAACTCTAAGCTATTCATTTTAACACCTTTTTATTTACACGATGGAGTACTTCTACGTCAATATTTTTATTAAAATTATGATCATTTTCAATTAAATGATTCGCAAACTCTGAAAAATTATTACTTTTGAGATATGTTATATGTTCTTTAACTCTAATATTAAAGCTTCTCCCTATAAAATACAGTTAACAATTTAGGTAAAATCTTATTGAACAATAAAGATCGAATAAAATCATTGTCACAGTGTGGAATATACCGCCTCTCTTGTGAAGACTGTCAAGCTTCCTGTAGGACAGACAGGGAGAAGCTTTAATATTAGAGTTAAAGAACATATAAGATATCTCAAAAGTAATAATTTTTTAGAATTTGCGAATCATTTATTTGAAAATGATCATAATTTTAATAAAAATATTAACGTAGAAATACTCCATGTTAGTCTGAAGATGCTTCTTAAAGAGGCGAAACGCGTCACGTTAGTGATAAACCAAGTGGAATAACTAAGTAATCAATTTTAATTTTATATTATAACAAATGGATCTTAATAAAAGAAAACTGAATTACAATTATGTATTTTACTTTCTCATCTGGTAAAATATCAAACCTGTGTGCTATTTTAAATAAAACTAAAAATAAAAAAGTATTGATAAATAAAAGTTTTGCTTTGCATCCAACACTTGTGATAGATCAAAATAATCCATATTGATGCTACATAAATAATTAAGAAAGAATTAGCTCACTTCCGATAATGGTAATCTAAATTGCATCATGACATGATTATCGTCCATAGGAGTGGTTGGCATTGCTGTAGCCCTTCGATCCATGCAAAGAGATATAACTGTGCCTATGTAATCCGTAGGAGTTATGATAGTACCTGGAATTAAATCAAAACATTATTCAATCGGGCGTTGTAAATTTATAATAAAACTATGTTCATGATCTAAAATATCTATCTTTGCTATCTCTGAAAAGAGAGAGGTTAAGCGACTGAATAACAAGCTGTTTTTATAGAACAACTTCTGTTAAGATACCGCCACTAAGAGTCCATTTGCGCCACATTAGAGTGGAAAACACTTCATTCACAAAAAATAAAAGATATCATAATAAATATGTTTTGCTGAGATTGTTAATGTACTAACCAATTACGAATGGTTCATAGTACTCTACTATATTGGATTCCAATGGCATATCAGCAGGATTCGTGATCAACACCATTTCGCCCCTAAACTGCTTTATTACTTTTGTTCCACTAACTCTGCAAATATTCAAAACATTTCAAAATTCACAATTATTTATAGTACCAAAAACCTCCGAACAGTTTTGGTGACACTAGGCTAATGATATTATTTTGTTGGTAGTTTTGTATATACATTAATACAATGAACGCTCGGTGAGAATTGTACATGGCCACATATTTCTTTCAACTTTTAGAATTCTGTCATTCTTGAGAACGTCAAGCTTTATGTTCCTGGTCATTTTTGGAGAAATCGTGGAAATGAATTGTTTGTTTTAGTTAAGTGTAGTGCCATTGGGGATGCAACAGTATTGCTTCGCATGTCAACATATTCTATGTGGACGCGTGTGAGTTCAGACAAGCACTGTTTTCTTATGTATTAATGTAGATTTCGTCTGAACTTACTAGGTTGACTTCCTTGCCAATTTGGAATGTTTACTATTTATTTATTTTTACTATGTTTTAAACGTTTTTTACATAGCAAAAGTCATAAACAAATTTTTGTAATGTAAATTGACACACCCCCGTTCTGTTATATGCTCCGAATCAACGTTGCGATGTCTTGCGCCACCGTAACTAAGATATTAGAACTTAGGTAACTCGCAGAAATTTAGTCAGTAGCATATCGGATAAATTTCCTTAAGAAGTTTGTCATAATTATTTATAAGCACTTTACTGGGCTAGCTGCAAGCGGATGCGAAAGCGGAGCCTCACATCCCCCAAAGCTGAACCCTGCAGACGAAAGAATGCGAAGGCCATCGTTTGGGTGCAAACTTTGCAAACTCAAACGAGAGTTTGTGTCAAAGTTTTTTCAACAGTTTTTTTAATTCATCCTCAGTGTGGAAGCGACGTTGAGCGGGAGCCACGCGCTCTTCATAGCGCGAGAACTATTAAGGCTGCGTGTTATTTCAGTTCGCGAACTTAATTTTTTTGTAAATGTCAATTGTGTTTTTTTTTTTTGTATTTGTTTGTATTTTAAATTGTAACTACTAACTAAAATAAAGTGAATTGGACTAAGAAACTTCAGCGTGTTTGATTGTACCTGAGAGACATCCTCATCATCATCAGCTCCGGAGTCAATGTCTTATATACTCACAAAATATATAAAATACTTTAGGTACCTATAACTAAAGTCTTTATAATATGACAAAGATATGCATATATGATTTTTTTTAAACTAATCAATTTTTAGGCCTCACCTTCCTTAACCTAACCAATGTGAGTATTTTTCTATGAGTAGATTTATCTGTAAGTGTTTCTCAGTGTTGGTTTTTTTGTGTGCTTTAATCCAATCACCCACTTGACAGTGTGGGTCTCTGGCTAACATGTATAAAACTGGTTTTAAAATACAACAAGAAGGATTCTACTAGGTTAAGTTAGGTTCATATCATCCACAGATATAGCAATAAAAATACTCTTTAAATTGGAAATGGCCAAGTTCAATCTGCAAACTTCACAAAAATCAAACATACTTGATCTTGTATGGTACAGAGGGTGCTGTCAGTATAGCTTCCGCTTTATGCTCCTGGAACAATCGCTGAGTGAACACCTCCAGATGAAGCAATCCCAAGAAACCAATCCGCCAACCTTGGCCCAGTGCAGGGCTGTAAAGAAATACAAGTCATATTTTAAGATATACTTAACAAGTAATGAAGTGTATTTTTGAAAATGTTAAATTCCGCTTGATGGATTAATTATTATTATTAAACCGTCAAGTCATAACATAGACATAAAATGTCATGAAAAATTTGCCCGAGTATGTTTCACCTCAGGAACAGACAAAGAAATAATAAATATAATATATTGTGTACCCAGAACACCGATCACTCGTGTACTCGAATGCCTGAAGATGCCGAAAGGCGAAACCTGGGCCGTTAGTGACCAAATACATGGAAATGTACAAAATCTCAACAATTCAAATTTGTTATTGAAATTCCATCAAGCACCCTCAGTCGAAGTCTTAAATTAGCTTAAATTATTAAAAAAGACATACCTCGAATCTGGAGTAATACTAACTGCCGAATCGTTCAAACTGAGTTTATCTAAAGCACTCTTCAACACCAGATTCTGTGACTGATCGACCGGAAATACTCCAGCATATACCATATGCCTGGGCTTGATGTCTTCTTTAGAAACTTCTGCCGCTTCATCGAAGGGAACAGCGCCGGAGATTAATGTATCACCGACCGACCCGCCACCTCTAGGACCGCATCCCAAAACAGCCACCTGTCCGGCGACGACTCTTCCTGTTGCTTTTTCTTCAGGAGTCAAAAGATAGATATTCTTAATATTCAAAAGCTTACTTGTCCCTTTCCATCTCACACTGTCACCGACATTGAGTGCACCTCCTTTGATGTAGGATAGACACAAATTTCCTCTGTATTTGTCGTACCAACTGTCAAATACTAAGCCGGAGAAATCGTCTTCTTTTTTGACGGGCGGTGGCGGTATTCTTTCTACGATTGCATCCAAGACTTCCTTAACGCCCCAGCCTTTCTTGGCTGACGCTTCTAAAACTCCTTCAGGAGATATTTTAAACAGGGTGAAGAGTTGATTTTTTACACGCTCGGGATTGGCGCGTGGGAGATCAATTTTATTGAGAACCGTTACAAGAGTCATTTGCCTTCGCTTAGCCAGTGAGTGGACGGCTACCGTTTGCGCTTGGGGTCCATCGGCAGCGTCAACAAGTAATATTGCTCCTTGGCATGCTTGAACTGAGCGGACGACCTGAAAAAATTTATGTATAATTACTTTAATAACCATAAACCTTCAGTGCAGAATATAACAATAGAAATAATGTTATAATCACTGTAGATAACTAACCTCATTCGAAAAATCCACATGCCCTGGTGTGTCAATCAGATTCAAAAGGTATTGTTTTCCATTATAGGTATAATTCAAAGATGCTGTAACAGCTTTTACTGTGATTCCTCTTTCACGTTCAACCTAAGAAAATAATTCATGTATTTAGATTAATTAACAAATCGGACGATGTTATTAAATGTAAAAATCTCCACCTAAGCGGAAACTTAAGGCAGTAAATTGATAAAAACGTTATCGAAACAGTTAAACTTCATATACGCAGGACCTGCAGTTGGTAACACTTTAGGGCAGTGGTAACCAACGTTTCGGACTTCACAGATAACTAAACTCATAATTTGGCACTCCACAGACCACTAATACGTTTTTTTTAAAAAGGTAGAAATTTTCGTAAACGTAAAATGATCACAAATAACCGAGATACTAGCAGCACTTATTGTTGTCATTGTGTGTAGGTATAAAAATCTTACTTGTAGCTGATCTAGCATTTGTGCCTTCCCTTCGCCAGCTTTTATAGCACCAGTTATTTCGAGGAATCTATCAGCGAGTGTACTTTTGCCATGATCAACATGAGCTATGATACTGAAATTTCGAATTCTTTCTATCGGAAAATCTCCTTCTTTACTATGTGGATATATCTCACTCGAACAATAAAACCTAGAAAAACATGCAAAATGTCAACAGTGACAGAATATCACAAGCATTGATCTATTTCACAATCATAAACAATTGTTGTGTAACATATAAAATAACCTCTTGTTTAAATAACGCTTTGGATAGAGTAATAATAATGGAAGTCTTCTACAAATACAAATTTCGATTATCGTCATAGTGAATAATTATATTTCAATTCATATTTCATGAAACCATTTAACTATGTTAACCTAAAACTTTATTTTCATGCAGTAACTGTCAAAATGACAGTTGACTTTTTGTGGCTACTCATTTTTTGTTTTCGTAGCTTGTATCGTTGAAGGGTTACTTAATCTATATAATTATTTTAACCACTTGACAGCTACAAAAATTATACATTTCTGCCTCTGTACGCGGCAAATATTTACATAGCTTAAAATCACAAAAAGTCAACTTATTTATGTCAATTATGGTGCCTTCATGTAACCAGACCTCGCCAAAAGCAATATCATTAAAATTCTTTTATCAGGAAGCTTCTACCCACTCGTTTAAAAATCATTAATTAGAGTTGTCACAAGCAATTTCTATCATTTTAGATAGATTAAAAAAAAATTCACACCTACTTTACTTTACGTTGAAACATAAAGTATTGGTTTTATTTTTGAAAGACGATCACCAACTTAGTGTTCCTCTTCACTTGTAAAATTCATCATTCGTAGCAGTGACAAAAAACGATCTCGTGGCATTGTATCAGAATAAATTGCCGGATACAGCAAAGGATTGGCAGTAACAAATTAGTCACCAAAAAACATTTTATCAACCCTCCGGTTCACAAACCTTTCGTTAGTTTTATCAACCAATCGAATAATAACGTCTTCATCAATGGAATATTTGAAAAAGTCTGATTCATTATTGTTTTCGCCCATATTCATTTTCCATCCGGACATGCTATCATTGAATGCTTGAACTTTTGGCGTAAAGCCACCCTCATTCCAAGTAAAAACATTTCCAGTGGGCATTTCAAATACATCTTCAATTTCATTATTTTCATCCTTTCAATCTGTTTCAAAAATATCGCATAAGTTTTCAGGTTTCAGATTTCTGATATTATGCAAAATTATTTATTTCTTATATTGGATTTTGACATAACCATTGTTTCGTCAATTCTGACAAGATAAGATTTTCCAAATGATTCAATTTGTTTTAATAATTTCAGAAAGGCAATCTTTGATAGGCTAAATGATTTATTTCTCGTATTGGATCTCGACATGTCTATGGTTTTGGAAATCCTAATGCTACCTATATGATATTCTTTGAATTTCTTCTATTAAATCTATGAAACTGAATAAGCTATGTACATATTACTAGCTATCGGTAGATTGCGAACAAATGTTATATATTCAAAAGTGATAAATAACATAAATTCATGGTAAAAAACATCGCGCCCACCGGTGGGCTTATAGTGTGTGGAGTCAATACGAAGACCGCGAACCGGTGTGCTTATGCGGTCTTTTTTTTTTTTTTTTAAACCATATCCGCTCCCTATTCGGAGCATATGGCCATCACGCGGTTCCTCCAAGCTACTCTGTCTCCCGCCAGCCTCCTCGCCTCCTCCCAGGTCATCCCAGCGTCCCGTAGCTCCGCCGAATACATCCTATGGATGGTCATCAGCGGCCTTCCAGGGCGACGGAATCCACCTGGTTGGTAGAAGAGACAGGCAGGATTCAGGCTCCCCTGGGGCATCCGCAGCACGTGTCCAAGCCAGGTCCATCGTCACTTTTTTATTTTGGACATAATAAGAGGCTGGTCCGTCCGCTCTCTTACCTCCGAGTTCCTGACAAAATCAAACCACCGTACCCCTAGTATTCGCCGCAAACATCTGTTTTCAAAGCACAGTATACGGTTACCCTGTGCCTTGGTGAGGTGCCATGACTCGCAACCGTAAAGCAACACTGTCAGGATGCATGCGTTGAATAAGTGGCACTTGGTTCTGACCGAGTACAACCGTGAGTCCCAGACTTTCCGCATTGAGTTAAAAGTTGCTCCAGCTATCCCTAATCGGATTGCGAGCTCTTTACGCGGATTGCCATCTCCCGTGATGTGTACCCCCAAGTACCTAAAGCCGTCGACTCTCTCGTCAGAGGGTAGTCTGGGTCTGGACAAAAACTGTTGCAGAGCACATTGGTTTTACTCGCATTGACTTTGAGACCAATGCGATACGAGTTGCTCTGCAGCCTGTCCATTGTTTCCTGAATACCCTCGACAGATTTATCAAATATTACAGCGTCGTCAGCATACTCGAGGTCGCATAGCCTCAGATTGGAGGCAACGGTTAAACCTCGGTCGGGTGGAATTGACTTCCTCTGGATGAAGTCGAAGATTATTATAGAGAGGAACGGAGTCAGAACACAGCCCTGTCTGACCCCAGTTGAGACCCCAAACCATTCTGTCGTTACGTCGCCGATTCTGACACAGCATTCACTGCCCTCGTGCATGCATTTGATGATGGCGATAATCTTGGTCGGGATTCCGTACAGTTTTAATATGTCCCATAGGGAAGGCCGGTGCGGACTATCAAAGGCCTTCTCGTAATCAACGAAGCAACACGCCAGCGAGCTGTTGAATTCGTTGCTTTGCTGGAGAAGGCATCTGAAATTATGAATCTGGTCCGCACAGGATCGGCCAGGTAAGAAACCGGCCTGGTTTTCCCTGAGGATACACATTACTGGAATCCTTATTCTCGCCAAGACTATCTGCGCCAAAACCTTGCCAGGCACGCTGAGCAGCGTTATGCCCCGGTAATTGTCGCAGCAGAGTGGGTCACCTTTTTTGTGAATGGTGATGACCTCACCGTTTACCCAGTCCCTCGGACAGCGCTCCTGCTCCCACACCTTACTGAGAAGTAGGTGCAAGGGCTGCAAGAGTGCCTCCAGGCCGTACTTGAGAAACTCTGGGTGTATACCGTCCACGCCCGGCGCCTTCCCATTCTTTAACCGCTGCACAGCTGAGGTGATCTCAGCGTGCGTCGGTGCATGGTCGGGAATGTTTGGCGCTCGGGGGATATCTACAAGTATGGCTTCGCTGGGTATGTCAAAGGGGTTCGAGGGAGGAGAACGGTTTAGCAACCCACAGAAATGATCTCTCCAAATCTTTCTAACACGCTCCACGCTTGACTCTATTGCCTCGCTGGGACTACGGATGGGCCCGGGGGTCGGTGGTCGTCTACCGCAAATTTCGCGCGTGATTCTAAATAGTTTTCCTGTATCATTTTTGCGCGCTGCCGTCTCTGCTGCTTCAATCTGGTTGTCCATGAATCGGCGTTTATCGAGTCGCACAGATTTTTTTACTATAGATAGTTTTTTATTAGAGCGGTCTACTTTTTATTATGCGGTCTAGTGGTTAAATAATTTTATAGTGGCGGCGAAAGAATTAAAGATTACTTTGAAAATTGTGGTGAATATTCTTTTTTACAGTGATCCATTTAGTAGCCCAACTGGTAGATCAGACAGATGCTTATGCTTTTCATTTTTAGGACATATAGACTGTGAACGGGGTTTGAAAGTAAACATTCTATCATAGTTTTCTACTTGATAAAATTATTTATTTGCCTGCAATTCATCAAAACAATTATCGAAGAAAACAAAATGAATTAAATGTCAAACCATCCATTCCTTTAAAAAATCAAGTCCGTTTCTTCTTCTCTAACCTGTTCACTAAAATGCAACAACAAGGTCAGTCTACTTAGGTACCTTGGTCTATGCCTCATCCAAGAGAATTCCTAAAGCATGCATACCATTCTGTATAGCGGCATTGAATGATAAATTGAAGACGACCACAATGATAAAACTGTGCAGCGTATGGAACATTTATGACATACACTTATCGCCATCGGCAGCTAACTCATCAATCTTCTCTTTCGTATAGATGCCAAAGGATAGTCTTTGATAATGAATATTGAAAGAAACACTGTGTTTATATTGTACGGATTATATATTTTTATTAATGTAAAGTCATTCACATCATTAGCAATTAAGTACAGACACATCTGTAAGTCGATTCACTTAATAGTTTATAGTATTACATGTCATTATGATATTATTAAGCTTCAATATTCTCTTTCCTAAAAGGGATGAAATGATGACAAAGATAAGGCAAAAGTTATTTTAGAAAGAAATTCTAATATTAAAAATACATTTCATATTTTATTATAATCATTAGACTTTGCAATTACCTAAATACATGATCAAAAAGATTTCAATTTCGTTAACCTAGCAATGGAAAAATTGTTTCCAATGCATTTTAGAAGTTATTCTTTACAAATATTTGTACATTTTACACAAAGATCAAAATTTCAGGAGTTTTCTGTTATTATTAATTTCATGGCTATTGGGAGAGCTGGATAGGTAGAAATATAATTTTAATCATGCCATTACTTTTGAAATAAAATATTTGAATGTTTTGGGGTGTTATATTATTTAGGTAGGTAGGTTTGTTGTTGCCTTTGTCATAGACAATATTATATTTTGGCAGTGAATTAATTATATATTAAGTTTTTCATTCTTATCAATTTTAAGTACATTTTAAATATGATTAGACTTGAAAAACTTAGTTAAGACAGTAAATATTAAATAGTACATTACTACATTCACTTCCTTAAGCACCTTTCGTTAGAAGTTTTTATTATATAAACAAAATTTTCTTACTGAATGAAAATTTATAGAATCGTCAATTTAAAAAATATTAATGCCTCTTTATATTTCCTAAGAGAATTTATTTCTATTTTTTACTGATTGGGTAGTAAAAATATGGCAGTGTTATTTATTCCGACATAATGGGACATTAAAAACACAATTTTGCATTCAAAAATTATATAAATACTGCTAAAAGTTGAAGTTTTTACCTTTTCAACAGAACTTTGATTCATAGGCCATTAAAAATGTCGGAAAAGAAGAATCTATAATGTGTGTAATTCCGATAATTCACCAAACATAATTGACAAAGAAAGAAAAAACAATTAATTTTGAAATCAAGCAATTCCAGAAAGCATTTTAAATATGGATGCAATTATGCCTAAAAAGGCAGAAAGAGTATTAACTTAATTAACATGTTGACTGCTGACGGAGTCTGTAAATATGACATGCATGCGCGTGGGCCCGAACAGGTTAATTGAGTTTTTTTTCATCATTCTCAAAATAGAGAAAAAAATATGTTCTGCCTTGTTTAATACAAAGGTGGCAAGTGACAAATTTAAATATTTAATGAAATTTGATTCTTTATTTTATTCAATTAAAAAAACAAGGATATTATCTAGCATAAAATCATGTTAGAAATTTATTATATTACATTGACTTGTAAACGGATCAAAAAAAGATGTATTTATTAAAAAAATTAAGTAAACCAGTGCTAAAATTATGTGATAATGTATTTTATGCAGTCAGAAACAAATAATATTGACTAAAGTAGTATGAAATAGTCAAGGGGATACAGGCATGTAAAAAAGTGTTCTGGTAAAATTCTCCCACATTTATTTAAAAAGTGGTATCTCCTTTGCGCTAAGGGTGGCAGAATCCGTGTATTTGTAATTTACGAAATAAGTAAATCTCAAATATCGGATTATCTGTAAATGTAACTAAATCATTTTATTTGACAATAATGAAGCACGGTTTTTTTAAATGTATAAAATGAAAACAATATGTAGACACCATTTTCTCAGAATTATAATAATGTATAATATATACACCATCAACATTTCTTCAGTAGTCAAAAAAATGTATAAATAAAATATTTTTACGTGGGTGCTTGTCTGTAAAAAAAAAAATATATGAACTTTATTTAAGTAAATAAAGTCCAAAAACAAACAAAAAATATTTTAACCCAGTGAACCCTAAAGATGTCAAATTAATGATTTATGTCGGGTAATTATTTTATCTACTTTATTTAATTAAAAAAATACATAATTGTTTAAATTATAAACAGATTAATAAATATATTTTTTACTCAAGGGTGAGTGAAAATATTTGGATTCTTATACAGTGACATCTATTAATGAATAAAGTTGTTAAATATTTATTTTTTCAAAACTTTATATGATAGATAAAATACAACAAAATCGTATTTTAAAAACATCTCAGTTGTTTAAGGCAATCCTTATAATACTATTTCATTAACGGTTTACTGTAAGGGGTGGAAAAGATGGCACTGACACGCTTACACAGTGACCGATCATTTTTTTAACAAAATCGTTTCAATAAAATTTTTTAACCTCGAATCTTAGTTAACCTGTCACTTACATTTTTACGACAAAGTAGAAGAAAAATATTATTTAAAAATTAATTCAGAGCTCAGTGGGTTAAATTAACAATCAATACGTAACATTATGTGCCCAACGGGGACTCGAGTGGACAAAAATACTTGGTATATCAAAATACGACAACTCTCCTTTAAAATAGCTAATTACTTCCAGCCAATTTACAATCTATTCGGTATTTACCGATCGACAATTCCAAAAATAATTTATAAAAATATCCTCGATACATTTTATGCCATTGGGTAAAGTAAATGTAAGAAATATTGTTTTAGTTATGTACCAAAAGATTTTTATTCATTTATTTATTCGTAGGTTTATCATTTATTCAACTATTTTTCAGCTAATTTATTATTACCGTAAATTTCGCTAAACCGTAACGGTTAAATTATTTTTTAATTTTAAAAATCGTGTAAGTATGCTGAAATTGTCTACCAATATTAAATCAGCAATTAATATTGTCCAAAAGGATGGAGATAATTTTTAAATATTTAAGAAAAATCAATTTATGTTTTAGAAGTTAAGTTTCAATACCTTACCGTTGATTTAATGTAGCTAAATTTAAGAATCTATATTGACAAACTTCATACAATTCCGAACTATCTAATTTCTCACCGGCGAAATAGAGATGTCTTCCACAAATATAGACCATCGCTAATAGTTTAAGGCGTATTCCACAGAAAAGCGTTAATACTATTTCATTGCATTGCCACAAGTTTTTAGGCCATAAATACCTATTACAATTCAGTGGAAATAATACTTCCATACATAAGTACACTATGCTAATCGCCTACCAAAATAATTACAATTATTAACCAAGCTTTATAAAAAAATGCACCAACTTCAGACACACGTCCATATTATTTTGGGTCAGCAACACTTTTCCACGCAAGGGAAACATAACATTCAGATATGCATTTAAATTTGTATGTATAGAATCTGTTCCATTTACAAAAAAGTTGCTATGTGTGTCTTAAAACTGGTGACTTAATAATGCCACTTGGCTGATGCGCAAATTGCTTTACACATTACAAAGGTTGAATCTTAAGTTTTTTTGAAATAATTTAAAAACAATTAAAAAAACATTATACGCCATTTTAAATTATGTTGCATTAAAAATAATACGGTACAATACAATTCAATAGCAAAAGTCGTTAATAAATTTGGATGTTGAAAATTATTCTCCAAATAAAGTATACACTGTTTCAAAAAGATAATGTTAGTTGATACGTCCGCGTTACATTACAGATGTATTAATCGAAAACATAAAAAAATATAAAAAATATTTTGTACATACACAATAACGCAACAAACATACTGTAGATGTAAACATCTACACTTGAAGTACTCAATTTTTTCTTCGTAGACAAAAAATAATTATAATATAATGATATACAACGAAAACACGATCTAATCCTTCTTAAAAAATCAATTTAACCCATAATTTTTCAAATAACGAAGGTTTTATTTCACTGCTATTTCTTTGATTGAGGGAATAAAAGATGCAATCCATTTATAAACAAATCCACATTCCGCCAATAATCGGCCGGCATACGTATAAACTGCCGGAGTTGTGTAATCACATGTTTATCATATGCAGAACATTGTTTACGCTGTGGCTCTCGGTTTGAAGAATGCAGGTTATTTAACAATTTTAAAATTTGTCTATTAAATCCAAAGTCTGCTGTATCAAGATTTCTTGTATTATGTAAAGAAAGCTTTTAATACAAATCTTATATTCCCAAGACTTTGTATATTATTTCTCTGATACTGATTTCGTTAGCACATTTCATTAAGTCACAGGTGGGCAACACATATAAAAATTATTATCCATGTACGACAGCTGTATGTGAATTAAAATGAGTAGGAATTATTCGAGTTTACTGTTAGAAAGATTATTGCTATCGTATTTGTATAATATATAATAGACGTCAAAGAAAAACAATTCTTTTGCATTTTCAAAAACATTACATCGAAAATACGTTGTATATCAAATTTATTAAGTAAAAATTGCAAAAATACAGAAAAACTGCATTATGCTAAGTTGGCGTTGTTATTAAAGATTAAATAAACACTAATTACTAATCACTCCGAAAATATTAATAATTAAATCGATCTTCGCACACGAAATATTTCAAAAAAATATATAAGCTTTCGATTGGAAGATCCTAAGATACGTTGATAATACTAAAAGAGTAAAAGTAACAAAACTTATCGGTTTTTTTCCGGCGCCTCGTAGGTAAAAAAACAAAATGACAACAATAAAAGATGAGATCTAAGCAATACTAAGACTGCCCCTCTGCGACAACTGCGATAGCTGAGAAATTTTCTCCATGTCCTTTTCCAGCGGGGCCGAACCAACGATACGGAAGTTCCTCGTATAAGGTATGATGCCGACGAGCAGGCCGGAAAGAATGATCCAAACTCCGGCCAAATAGAATGATAAGTCCCAGCTTTGGGTCAGGTCAAAAATCCATCCTGAAAAAACAACATAAGTCAAATTAAATAAGATATCAGATTTTAAGATATTTAGCTGTAGTATTGGGGTAGTTAACCAGTACTCCTGTCTTATCTCTATCCTTCTAGTCTACTCTCAACATTGGAAGCGAAGGACATGGTTTAGAAAAAAAATGGGGTGGTAATTATTTTATCTAGGTTTAAACATTGTTAGTTTGGTTGTATGGTTAGCTTAATTAGTAATTTTTAATCTACTGAGATGTTGTAAATAGCACAGAGCTGGGTTTAAGCAATTGTACTAATATACAAGTAAGTTTCGACAAATAATTATTTAAATAAATAGATATCAGTATCACAAAACTTGCAGTGTTCTTCAATTCGCCTTAAGAACAACATGGTTAAAAAATTTATAAATAAACGGTACCACTTTTATGATAAATGCGGGTTAACATCACTGATAAATTTATTCATGACTGAATTTGAATAATACAATTCTCTCACCAGCTAAGGGCGGTCCGAGGAGGTTTCCAATTCCTTGGCACAGCAGAATCAGACCGTAGGCAGTGGTGAACCTTTCCAACGGTATGAGCTCCACAAGGATGACGGGCGTGAAGGAGAAACTGCTGGCAAAGAACAGACCGAAGAGAGCGGACGTGAGGACCAGCATCCAGTATGAATGAGTGACGAGGGGGTATAGCAGTGTTGATATTCCGCAAAAGACCAGACAGACAGCGTACGACTTGGTCACGTTCATCCACGGTTGGTCACCAGCCCAGCCCAGGCCCACCTGGCAAATTTAAAACATTTGTGTTATTTCAAAGAGAAATTAAAAAATTAATAAAAGGAACAATAATTAGTGGCATTTGAATATAAAGCAAGAATACTAAGCAATGCTTTATTCATCGTAAAGGCAATAAATTTAGAGCAATGGTTGTGAAACTGGTCATAAAATTCAAATAAAAAAAGGTCTTTTAAGTAACCTTTTTTATACATACGAATATACTATTAGCTGATGCTGCATATAAATATAATGATTGGTTCAATTGTACAATAGGATAAAATATCAAAGTATTTAGTCCTACAAAATTTTATTAGTTAGTTGATAGCTATTTCGGCTTCACGTTATTGTCAGAGCTGGTTAAATGTTTGTTCTGACGATGGCTTTGAGCCGTATCAGTTATCCACTAACAAATAAAATTTGGTAGAACTAAATACTTTGATATTTTCTACTATTATAATAGAGTTCTACCAAGTAAATGTCAATTCAATAAATTCGACTTAATAATTTAGTACAGATACCGACATCCGTGTTAGTCTTCTGATAACATTTAATTTTGATCTAAGCCATTTTATAGAAACAAAACTTTCACAAAGTTTTGACGGTTACTAGCACAGAGATGCCCCGATGCATTAGTACATCAAGTTGTTTTGTTTATGATATCGTAGAGTACTTTGGTACTAAATCATTACATGCTTTTTTGGAATAAACCAACAACAAAAATTTTACTTAGGTTAGTCAGACAAGTTTTTTTTTTAATTTGCAATAAAAATGTACAAATCTATGATTACAAATTTTATGTGGCTTGACGGAGACATTTATATAAAATATCTGTGGCTCAGAAAGGGTTAAATGTCTCATGTTGCTTTGACATAGATTTCAATAAATGGTTTTTTTTTCAGCAAATACAATTTTAACCATAGACAATATAATAACAATAGAATTTTACATACCATTCCGATTGTGTTGGTGATGCCGATAATACTGAGCTGCAAAGCTGCTTGGTCTTCAGAGTATCCACTCCTAGTCATGTGCTCGGCGAGATAGAAGTATGGGACGATAAACCAAGTGAATAAGAGGATAGTGCCAACGCTCATAAGTAAGAAATGCAATTCCAGGAACATTTTGAAATCAAACATCGACTTGATCAGGTTTAAGGAGTCATCATACCATTTCTGAAACAATCAATTAAAATGTTGATATTGCGAGAATCCTGAGTATTCCAGATGACAATCAAACAAAAAGTTAAAAAAAACTGAACTTGTCTTTTATATTTCCCTAGAAATGGGTTAATGAGTCTTATAGTCCAAGAAATATTCAGCGTTAATGATTCTGAAATATTAACCCTTTCAACCCCACAGGGCCGAAATATCCACCCATCTAACTAATGCTAAAACTCCCATGAGTAAAATTTCAGCTTGAAAATTTTCTCTTAGTGGGTAGGTGAAAGATCGAAATATTTTTACATATTATTAATTAACACATCAATGAAATTAAACATAAAAAAATTATGCCATATGCGTATCAAAATCGTCTCGGATTAAAAGGGTTAAAAATCATTGATCCAAATAATTATAACTAGTATTTGTGCAGCAAAAATATCTCAATCAATTTATGTGTTTTACGGAATCAGATTTTGTCCACCCTATAGCTGAATGATCCAAGCTGTTGGGATCACACGGTTGCTGGACTACAGGTTTGAATACCGGAATAGAATTTATCATACATTGTATCTTCAATCAGTTTATGGATTTGTTTACAAAGGCATCTATGTCTGCGATACTTTCATACCTCCCCACCTACTCCTGACTAGGTCCTGAAAACAGGGTATTCGGAAAGCAACTAGCTCTAAATAAAATCTTTTCCTAGATCCATTCTTCTTTTCTTATCCTCACCAGAGAGAGAGTTTGAGCGATTAACCTATAACCTGCTCTCGTAGAAACAAATCCTGTTAAGATACTCAAGTCAATATGCTCCAGAATAGAAGCTGAGATGGTTAAAAATAAAATGGAATTGAAAATGAAAATAATGAAATTGAAAGAAAATATTTCTAAAAATAAAACACAATTCCTTTGTACTACTTCCACATATTTATAATGAGCGAAACCGGTCCTGATCATTATAAATATGTGGAAGTAGTACAAAGGAATTGTGTTTTATTTTTTAAAATGTAATGTCTTTCCACCAAGAATTGACAGTTAACACCTTAAAGTGAAAGATAATATAATTAAAAGTGAGAATTTCAGACTATTACCTCTTCTTCTTCATGCGGAATATGTATCATCGAATTCCTGTAGATGTTCGGACAAGACGAAGCTCTCAGCCTGTACTTTGCAATGTTCATCATAGCACCGCGGTACATCACCGAATTCCTGTGCATCTTGATGTCCCTCAAATAATGCTGATTGGTTGAGAACTGCCGTCTCAGCCAGGGACCGTGCGCCTTGATCGGAGATTTCAAAATCGGACTCTTGAGAATCGGGCTTTTGACTATCGCAGCCCTGCTGGCATCGGCGAAGGGTATGAGAGGCGAGCTGACAACATCTGGGTTTATATCGAAGCTTTGGGTTTGACATGCGGCTATCCTGGGCGTCTTCTTGGAGGCTTTGAGCTTCATCGACATGGTGACGGGGACTCTGGCCATGGGACTGTCGGCCGGTATTTTGTTCAGCTTATTCTCTGAATTGCTTCTGCATGTTAGCAATGATGGATAGTTTTCCAAGATGACATTGTAGACTTTTTTGTTTTTGTTTAAGGCTTCCAGTACTTCCAAGGGAACCTATAAGAAAAAAATTAAGCAGTATTATTTTAATATCCATTTTTAATCTGGTGATCATATATTTATATTACAATCTTTAGGGGTGGTTTGTGTTATATGTACAATTTAAGTCACAATTCTTTTTCTAATTTTTCTCAATTTTTATTTGATTTTTAAAAATCCTGCCACCGATCACAGCAATACAATGCAACTGTGACATCAATTATATATAACGTTGTTTCCATTGCAAATTGTAAAATCTGAAAAATCAAAAATTCTCAGGGGAGCACAAAAACAGTCTAGAAAATAACTTTATGGAATTAAAACATAATTAGTATGGTTAAATATATATTTCAAATTATTTAGGTGTCTTTTATTGTTGTTTTAATTCAATAACATTACTCTGTAGACTGTTTTTATGCTCCCCTGAAAAATTTTGATTTTGCAGATATAAAATTTTGCAATGGAAATGATGATATGAATCACTTATTTTAATTATGTTGATAATCCTTTCATAATATCTAAAAATAAAAGTTTATTCGCAGTCCAATTCTCATTAAAAAAAGGCTTTACCTGTATTTATAAAAATAAGTACTAATTAGTTGATTAATGGGAATATTCCATAATTTCATGTAATGTAATCCTGAACAAAAAAAAATTGCATTTTTGTTAATGCCTTTCCATCAAGAATTGACAGCTTAAGTGCTGAACATCTGTGTTAGAGGTGATACTAAATAAAATGAAATTTTAAAGATAAAAAGTGTAAACAAACCTTATCTTTATAATTTTTATCTCGGCAATTATTCTACATTTTCAGTGATAAAAATTCAATTTTTTTTTCATCTTTACTGTTGCTTATTAAAATCATGATTATTTTATAGAAATAGAGTGACAAATTCTGAAAAATTACTACGATATCATAATATTTCAACTTGGAGCATTCTGGCCTATATACATGGCTGAACAACATTTAGAAATTCTTAAATGAAATATGTTAAATGGCATTGCATGGATGCTTTCACAAGACAAAATGGTTCAATTTTAGTTTGCTGTTTCTAAATTTGTCTTACAATCATTAAAATGATAATTTTTGTACTTTTGAATTTAATAAAAAGGGGGGACGTACCTTTTCACTCTGCCTCACATAAGTTGGTAGATTGACGACAGAATTGTAGAGCTGCTTCGGAGGTTTTTCATTCTCAATTGTTCCTTCCAGCTTCTCACCGACAGCAATTGATGTTGCAAGAGTCGTAAGGATGTACTCCGGGGTCTCACCGCTTTTCATCAGTGACCTCAATTCTTCCACGCCGGGGAAAGTGGACTCCACTCCAGCAGACAATCTCGAAACAGATCCACAACTGGAAGCGCCGCGAATGGACTTATTATTTAGAGCAGCTTGTTTCTTCTGCTCTTTGATCCACCATTCAGGTTCCTTCATAACGGCTCCACATACGCACATATTAAAGAAAGTTCCAGCCAAAAGCAAAATGGTTCCTCTCCATCCGTATTCTTGGATGAAATACTGTGTCATGGGAGCGTACACGAAGGTTCCGATACCGGTTCCGCACGCCCCTAAACCAACGGCGAGAGTACGTTTTTTGTCAAACCAATACGCTATAGAGACAACTGCGGTGACATAGCACATGCCCAATCCCAGACCAGCGATAGTTCCGAATGTTAAGAACAACATTTCAACAGAATTGCAGAAAGCGGCCATCACAAATCCAGCACACGATATGACACCTCCCAGCATGGTCATTTTGCGACAGCCGAAGTTATCAACCAAAGCACTCATCACCGGTCCAGACATGAGTGGCACCGACATAAACAGACTTCCGATCCATGCGGTCTTCGACTTACTCTCTCCGAAGTGTTCCAAGAATTCTATATACAGCAAGCCGAACGAGAAACTGATTCCGTCAGCTATCATGGACAGAACCAGAGAGGACAGCACGACGACCCAGCCCCATCCGCCGTCGGGTATCTTCGGCTGGCCGTCTTCATCGTTTTCCTCGTCGCTGTCGTCCACATAAGAGCTGGATGAGCAGATACTGTCTTTATCCGGGATCCCCACGAACTTGACTCCTTCATAAGTAGGGTTTTCTGTGACATATGTCAGAGATGTCGGCGGCGAAGAACGATTCTTTCTGTTTATTAATATCGGTACTAAAGATTTCTCTTCCGGTTCGGGAATCTTTCCGTTGACAATATTCTTGTTGTCGTCGAGATCCGGCAGATTAATCGGGTCATCTTCATTTAGTTTGTCGTCGAGGATATTCGGAGAAGAGGGGAAAGTCGGATCGTCACCAATGCTGGAGATTGTCGGAGAATACGCCGAAACACTGGCAGACGTCGATTTGTCGGGGGCGTCTTGGCCAATGCCGGAACTCGCGGTCGACGGAGCAGGGGACGCGGCCGGTTCGACGCGGGCCGGAGACGCCGCGCGCTTGTCGCTGAGAGGGGAGCCTACGGGGGAGGGTTCCGTCCAGCCCACGATGGGAGCGAGCCCCGACTCGCGGGGAGCCGGCGAGGGCTCCATTCGCCGCTCACTAAAAACTAAACGAAAAACGACGGACGACGACCGTCGGCGTCGGACGCCGGCCGACGCGCGGGGCGGCGAGAAAAAGCGCTACTAAACAATATAACAATAATAAACCTAATACACGAAATACCAAATAATGACTCGAGATTTATCACTCACGTAAATTAATTTCCTAAAGCTCTCACTTTAATTATCACTTTCAGATATATATGTATGCACATATACCTCGGCGCGGCGCTCTTCGCTGCCTCCTCTAACACTGTTCTTCACACTCTGTCTAGCGCCTCTTGCCACACGGACACTCTATCATTGATGTCGATAATACGATACTTTTAATAATAATATACTAAAATAGTAGCGTAGAAGGAGATAACTATACGTATTTTATTTTAAAGACTAAAAGAGGATTATTTCTTCGCGTGGTTATTCTTTATATATCCATAAATTTATTGATATAAATATAGACGTACACATGTAGTAACGATTTGTATATTATTAAAAGGAGGATGCGAATCCGCCGTCGCCGCCGATCTCGGCCGCGGTGCAGGCGCGCGAAATAAGATTTCCACCTGTAGTTTCAGTGGAAGACCGCCCGGACAGTCTTAACCTGGGATCCCTCGCAGAGTACCGACACGCTGATGGCTCCAACTCCCTAGCTCCGTCGACCAGACGATTTTCCGACCCAAGGACCATCAATGACCGGCTGCCGTGGTGCTTCAGATGTGATGATGTGTTGGAAGCCAGCTCGACCGGCTAGAACGCCCCCAGGGCAATTTGTCACAAGACTTTCAGTCTCCGATCAGACTATCGCGACACCGGATCAGGGCGTCTCAGAAGGATGACGCTGCGACTTCTTCCGATGGGGCTATCATAATGTCTAATATATATCTCAGTGTGTCACGTTTAGGAAGTCAAAGCTCAGTGATTGATATGTGCATTCAATCACTCCGATATTTTGTGTTTACACCTTTAATTTTTTTGTTGCACGTATTGCTGTCTTATGCGTATCTGTATGGTATTTGGTCAAGATTGCATGGCCTCCTCAGGCAATCAGTCAAATCAGCGAGTTGAATCAGCGATTCTGCAAAAAAAGAAAGAAACATATTATTAGCAATTAATCCCAATTGTAATCTTGTACACTGCTTCCCTTAGGAAATCGTTCTCGTGGAAATTGATGTCTCCATTGCATCTAGGCATGAAACTTGAAATTCACCGGATCAAATTGACACATAATATCGACCATGTTTTGGCCAATTGATGTAACCCTGAAAATTGAAATTGTTCAGGAGAGAGTAAAAACTGTTTTTATCGAAAACATTATATGGTGAGTTGCGTTATGAATCTTTGAAATGCACTCCTGTAAATTCTCATGTTTGCAGATACGGGATTATACGTAGGGATTGTCGATATCGCTTACATCAATCGGCCGGGTCAGAACTTTTAAACATAAAACCAATGTAAAATGATGTTTCATTTCCAAAAAGTGGTCAATTTATTTTTATAATTTACATCATTTGGCCGAGACCTGCTCTGTCGTCTTTAAAATGAGATCCAATCATTAATTCGTATTTTTTGAGGGTTACATCAATTGGCCAAAACACTATACATATCAAAGATCTGAAACTACTAACGAATCTCGGGATTGCATTTTTTAATTAATTACTCCGTTATTGAAAATTTAACGATTCAAAATTCCATCAAGCGCCCTCAGTCGATATCGTAAATTACTCCGTATATAACGAAACTGTTAATAGGTATATATCGTGCTTGATTGTTCTAACTGCAATTTCATACTTTGTATGGTATTAACTTGTATGGTGTATTATTGCCGTAATCTCTAATTGTCTACGTAGTACTTAATTTAGTCACAATATAGAACAATTGAACACTGAACTCACCAAAAAATCTAAATACATGAAAATACCCACAGAATGCCGTTAGAACAATCAAGTACTCGGCCGACGAAATGTAAAAGCAATGTGAATCTGTAAACCTCATTGACGACGATAATACATCTTAGACTAAAACTGTATTTAATTATTTAATATATTTATGTAATTGATAAATTCATTGTTACATTTTCAACGCACGTATGTATCTTGTATAATAATTTAATAACCCCCACCTCTCGTGAACGAAACCTGGAAAAGTGCCTGTAAAGTAGTACGAGTCAAGAAAGCGATGATTTATCACAATACAGCCATCCAAAAAAATAGATAGACATACAGATTATCCTCCGCCGGACGCAACGAGCGCACGCAGGCCATTCGGCAGCGGGTATGTTCTATAACGCAGACATTCACTCGCACGTTATCAAAAATTTACTATAAATATTATGTAAACATTTAAATTAAATATGACAAATTCTTCTCAGACAATCGTGTGACATTGACCTAATTAGATATTAGAACATAATATAGTTGGCAATACTTCATATCTAGGTCATGACCGGTCGGTCAAAGACACTGAGATCTTACGGCAGTTACTGCATATTAATATTCTACAATAACGGCAGAACAAAAAAGGGCATGCAATGTCCACCGAAGGTCCCATAAAAATAATCCGTTATAGGTAAAAAAAACAGTGTCTATGTTTCATGAAGTAATATAATAAATATACTTGAAGCATTGACATCCCGTGGTGGAAATTAAGATAGACAACGCATAAAGGCAACAAATTTAAGGCAGAAATAAAAACAGTTACTGTATATCTATTATAGGGTTTCTGAGATCTCGACACACAAAATTGTCAAAGGCCGGGAATATTTGGTTTTAGACAGAACTAGGGAAACTACAATGAAAGCATTCAAATAAATCAAATGTCTTAATGTTCCCAAGTTGTTTCAATTGTTGAATTGAATCGACTAGTCAGGAAAGTATTTGATGCCAAGCCATCTGGACGGAGGAATGTTCGGAGACCCATGGTGTTCGGATGGCGAACACAAGATGCGCAGGCAATTGGCATTTCGTCCTGGAGGAAACAATGGCAACCCCAAGGCTGATGCGCCAAGAATGAATTATGATGAATAAAATCGTTTACAATAGACTTTTGAGTATGTATTTTCGTCTATATTATGTGAAGTGGTGTAGTGTCGTGAGGGCCGAAGCGAATCGGGTGGGTAACCAGGGGCGTTTTTACATAGTTCGGAGACAGCTCTTACGCTTCTTATACGATGGCTTAGGTTGATAATTTTACGCTGTTTTTTAATCGAAACCGACTTTTTCAGCAGGTGGTTTTTTGGTAATATAAAAGTCAATTGCAATTATGGCGAGCGCAAGTCCAATCAAAAATTATTCATAGAGATGAAACGAACTACGCACCTGAAACCCGGATGCAGGTTCGCGAAAAATAGCATAGAAACCGGTCAGACAATTTTTGCAGTCCTTGCTTCTAATGCTGACTTATAAATTCTATAGAAGTGATAATTACTCCAATTAAGAAGTGATTTTATCGCCGTTACTTGGCGGAGTGATATATGATCTTTTGAAAATTTATGTGTTTCAAGAAAAGAAGGGGACGGGGTGTGATTTGGAACGGGAAAAACAGCTTTCGAAATTGTGATGAAATTGTCGAATTTCCATTACAATGTAATAATTTAAGGTGACACCGATAAGCGATCTGCTTAAAATTTACGATTTTTTCCACAAATAATCGTAGCCAGTAGAGAGATAACAAAGCAGACTTTATTAAAACCATCGCAACCAAAATGTAATGTAAATGTCACAAATCATCAAAAAGTATGCAAACGGATATTTTTTTATATGGAGGCATTTTTTAACGTTATAATTATATCGAATTACAATGTGACTCGAAGTTTGAACGGAAAATTATTTATGACTTAAAATTTAAAAAAACTTAAAATTGACAAAACCTCAGAGAAAAAATATGCGTGACGATACATATTTACTCTACGATTTTAATATAATTATATTTGTTATGACCGACACTTAATTGAAACGTTTTTGTATAGTTGAAAACTATCAACAAATACATTTGCGAAAGTTCAAATGTCGTTTCATTAAATGATAGATGAACTATCGGTTCACGGTGATTTTTAGACAAGAAATACTGTCGTTTTTTTAATGTCATATTAAGATTTAGTAATAATAATAACCTTCTTATATACAAAATAAAAATGTCCCTGGTATATACTACGGTTACTTAATGACAATTCATAATTCAAAGGCAACAAATTAAATGGTCAGAATTTAAATCAATTTTTGGTCAGAATTCGAATCAACTTTTGGTCAGAATAAAAATACGTACGGTCTGAATAAAAGGTTAGGTTAGGTTAGGTTAGAAATACTGACCATAAATTATTTATTCTGCCAGATACTTTATGACCTTTTATATAAATTCTGACCAATGTATTAAAAATTGTGACTGAAACTGAATTAAAATTCTGACAAGAAAAAATGCGAGCCTAATTCAAATAGCATTTAAAGTCAAACTAAATCGTTGTCGGGTCTGTATCCGAGTGGTCAACGTCGTTGGTTGCAGTGTTCGAATGCCAGAAGACAATTACATAAATTATTGACTTTTCGATCGATTAGTGGATTTGAGTTAAAAGGCATGAATGGATAATTCCCTCCAACCCATCCGATACCAAAAACGAGGCGTAGCGAAAGCCGACGGCTAGTCATATTTTATAGCTCTCTCCGACAAAGTGAGGTTGAGCAACTGTGTAATAAGCAGTTCTTGTAAAACAAATTTCGTTGAGACGCCGTCATTATGAGTCCATATTAGCTCCAAATTAGGAGCGGCCATGATTACAAAAATTTCTTTGAAAATTTCGTATTGTACAATATAAATAATCTTTAAAATTTAATTGTAATTTAACTAAAAAAAGTAAGCCGCGTGAAATAAAGAAAGAAAACGAAATTAACACAAATACAGGTTTTAACGGAAAAGCATACTCGAAGATAGTTGTGACGATTGCGTGAAGCCGAAATAGCTGTCAACGGAATCTTATAATTCTTTATGGAACTAAATATTTTGCTTTTTATCTTATTACAATGTGGTTCTACCAAATAAATTAAGATAATTTGTTGTTTCATTCATTTAATCAGTTTAAGTAGCACGCAGAAGGACCCCGACTCGCTGGAGTGACCAGGTGAAGGATGCCACAGGTCTCTCCTTACCGATGGCCGTCAGAGCAGCGGATTGCAGGAGCAATGGTGGCGATGAGCAGAGGTCGCGAACCTCGCCAGTGAGGAAAACGACCATGAAGAAGAATAATATAGTCAGAAGATGCCTATTAAATAACAGAAAAACGTTTTAGTTGTAGTAATATAAAAACAAGCGGTATTTACAAATCAAACAACGTGTTTTTTTAAACTAGTTCATGTTTTCAAGTATGTTGTCTAAATTATATACGTAGAACTTTACAAGTACATAATGTATTATAATTAAGCATGGACAAATCGATAAGTCCGATAAGCAGTATTGTTATGTAATATACAATAATATGTTAGGTATATTATGTACACGGCAGGCCCCTACATAATTTCCGTGAAGCCTCACGAAAACCGTGTCAAAAATGTATGTAACTTAATAGCCGATTTTCCTGCATTCATTTGGTTACGGAAAATTTAAAAAGAACAAAAACGTATATATTGAATACAACAGCATGAATTAGTCGTGGAAACGAAATTAGCTTCGCTTGTGTTACGTTTGTTTTTTTTTTTGCGATGGTCGTAATTATTTTAGAAGTCAAATGATTTTGTTTGCGTTTTACTTCAAAGAAAGAATAACAAGAGATAATAATTTTACGGTAATTACTTGAAATTTTGAAAAGCAACTATTTTCACTCTATTTATGAAGAATAACATGTATTTTATACGTGTACGTATCGCTGCCTGCGTACACTATTGTCAGTTTTGACTCGTGACTTACAAAAGATGGAGAACCAGTTGAAGTTTCTGGACAAGGCTGCACGATTTTTTTAGGATTTTATTTTACTATAATATTTCAGATAAGTTGTTACACTGCTATGAATATCAAAAGAAAATATTTTTTTAATGCAATACGAAACTTTTTTTAAATAAATTCGTTTAATTTAAATATAGGAGAGAATTTAAAGTAGTTTTTTATAATTTTATAAATAAGAATACATTTATACTTTTTATATAAATATTTTTTTTTAAACAATATCCGCTCCCTATTCGGAGCATATGGCCGTCGCGCGGTTCCTCTAAGCTTCTCTGTCCCCCGCCAGTCTCCTCGCTTCCTCCCAGGTCATCCCATCCCAGAACTTTAATGCCTTCTGCCAGTATACCCTCGATATTATTTAAGAAAAGTTCTCAAATAAATAATAAAAAAATCAAATATAAGTAATCATCAATTAACGCAAACTTCCGTCCGATTCTTACTGAACGTCGTAACAGTTTTCATACGGAAGCCTTATAATGTTACCACTAGGCCACGGCGATCGCCGTTTTAATATCACAGTCGCATTAAATACACTGAAAACATCCGTCGCATAAATGTCATTATGGGGCATCCCTTGAAATTCCGACCGGAAAATTAAGGTCACACCCGACCTAAATATAGAACGTCTTAGATACGAAGTTTTCTTTAGGACTATCTTTGTTGCCCTACTATAATCCTGTTTGTCACGGCCATGTCGTATTGATTTTGCCCTATTTATATTCTTCTTACACCTGAAGAGTACATAAGCAAAGGTTAAGCACTTTTGTAAGCAAATGTGTCAGCAAATATTTATGTTGTTATTGGTAGGACATACATATTATATTATACGAGTCGCCGAGTCGCTAAACATGCTCCTGGCGAGTTTTTAATGTACATTCACATACGTACTCTATAAATTTTTCTACGTTTCTACGTTTACATCTCGATCCTCGTTTTATACGGTCGACGCGCTAAGAGACGACGATGTAAAAGAATATTTACTTTTAATTATACATCGGAAGACACAAAATAACTTCAACTAGACGTAAAACCATCTTACTGACCATAACAGTTTTTTTGTGATTTACTCAAAACTCTACAGACCGTCGGGAACGTGTTTAGCAACTCGGTGACTCATCAATGGCCTGGGCAAACTTTTTGGTTGAAGGGACACATTAGGAATTCAAAATGTTCAGCGGGCCGCAAGTATAACACTATTTTTTTAGCATGTCCGCTCCAGAGGTCGAGCATATGGCCTCCTAATTTTTTCTACGAGAACCGCTTGTTACTCAGTTGCTCAACCTCTTTTTTTTCGAAGAGAGCAGACATAGAAGGATAGGGCTAGGGCAAGACTAGTGCAGGACTAGTTTATTTAGTATCGGATCACAAACATTCATAACTACGAACGGAAATCCATAAATCTATTTATGAAACTGTCCGTACCGGTATATGAACCCGAGACATCCGTAACCGTAACCAACGACGTTGACCATTGCACCACGGAGCCGTATATTATTTTTACATTATTTATCATTATGAAAGAGGAATTTCAACATAAAAAATAACTGATTCTGTAATGACCATAAATTTTACGAGACGAATGGGCCGCACAGATATACACGTCGGATTACATGTGGCCCGTGGGCCGTAGTTTTACCAGACCTGTATTATATAGATGGTATCAAATAATATCACTATGTTTTTGTAAAGTAGGGTAACAAGTTTATAATTTAAACTAAAAACCATTCAACAGAAAATAAAAGATTTCGAATATCAACAGTGAAATTAACGATATTCAAAAAAATAACAAAACACAAGTAAACTGCAGCCTATGTATCTTATTAACTCAATACTTAGTTAGTTAGCCTTATTATAATGGAACTCAACCAAATAAATTTCCATTCAATCAATACATATTTGACAATTCTTGCAGTATTATATAGATTACTTGAATCCTATTATGAATATTTGATACATTCGAGTAATTATTAATTTAAAATATAATTTAATACATCAGAATGCCTGAAGATGCCGAAAGGCGAAACCCGGGTCGTTAGTGACAAAATACATGGAAGTGTACAAAATCTCAATAGTCCAAATTAATTTAAAAGTTAATCTTAAAAATCAATTGCCAAAATTACAATAGTAACGTATTAATTTTCTTGCAAAAAAAATAATCAGGTCATTTACAGCTATTAAAATGCTCAAACTATGAGATAAAATAATAACAACGGACTAAAATAATACATATTATTGTAGGAGCCAAAGCTTTCGAATAACATCCTCGCGTAGGCCAAAAGCTCGCGGCGAGCTTGAAATATAACTCGGCTAAGAGCTTTGACTCTGAAATAATCACACGATGACGTCTTCATTCGTGTTTATAATACCTACTTACCTACCCACTGGTTACGTCTACCCATTTATCTATCTACTTACGTGAGGAGAAAGAGATTCCGCAAAATCTAAAGATAAACGACACATCTCTGGCTACACAGGCGGGAATGTCAGCTGACGTCTGGCTGACTTATAAAATCACAAGATTAAAAATAATAATATTAACACGTACACAATACTCTCCACTAAAACGTTTACCAAATGGGGTTCCGCGAAGCAGAAAAAAATATTTCGTGATGTGGTTTTGACAAATGTATTTGAAAAGATTTGCTCCTATACGAAATTTCACAAAGTCTCACTACTACTAAATGATGAGAATAAAAAAAAATACCAATAGTTAATGAGTTTTCTTTGTGGATCATATAGACTCCTAATGTAGCTTAACTCAACAGAAATTGTTCTACTAGGCCTGCTTGTCACTCCGTTGAACTACCTTCCCTTTTCGGAAAAAAATGATAGAAGGACGGGGCTGGACGAGGGCTTAATAATTGCTCTTGTTGCGCCCCGTTTTAGGGGTTGGAAGGAATTTAGACATCACAAATATCTTCGAACAAAAAAATCTAAAAATCGATTTTAAAAAATACCGTACTGGCACGTGGTGCAGTGGTCAACGTCATTGGCTTCGGTTACGGATGTTCGGGTTAAAGTACCGGTACGGACAGTTTCATAAATTAATTTTTCAATTGATTTATGGGTTTCCATTCGTGGGCATGGATGTTTGTGATGTCTAGAATTCTCTCCCGATTAGCTAAACCACTAGTCCTGTGCTTTTATATTCTTTACTCTCTTCAAAAAGAGAGGTTGATCAACTGAGTAACAAGCTTTTCTCGTAGAAAAAACTTATGTTGAGATACCTCCTTAAAGAGTCCATATATGGGAAAAAATCGAACCCGTGAATATACTGCAACCGAAGACACAGGCGCTAACTACTCGGCTACTCAGAAAATAAACAAATAAGTTGTTAACATTTACACAATAGATGGTCACTAACATTTTTTTTAACAATAATAAAACACAATGTCTTTAAATATATCGATGTATATTTAAATTTCGAATTTCGCAGTACTTCGTCAGAACGTGTGAATTGAAACAAAAGAAATTAAATTTATAATTCAAATAGCGAACAATGTCTCTTAATTTAGTTTTAAAAATATTTAAATTAGGTTTATTGCAAATCTTTTGAGGAAACCGTTTACGTTTATACGACGTTGACCACTACACCACGGACCCTACATAATTCATAATTATTCATCAATAATATTAATATAATTCATAAAAAATAGTTCAAATGAATAATGTATTTCGTTCCTCCACTAGACTTGATCTGAACTTATACGAGATTGTGTCACGATAAAGAAGATGTCGAGGCTATACTAACAGAAGGCATTGTCATAAAAACAAGTTCTGAGATAATCGCAATTAAAGCATTTTTTTCAAAACACTCTCTCAGTTATAGTTAAATCATGCTTTTTGCCAAAATAAAAAATAGCAATATGACTTAATACTGTTTAGCGTTAATTTTGACATTTAAAACATAAACTCCTTAAAAACTGACTTAATTCATACTGTCAGTATACCCTCCCTCGATATATAAGTAATATCGCATTCAATTTATCGTTTTCTTATTAATAATATTACAGAGGATATTTTCCAGATATGGAATTCCCGGCATAACAAAACTTTCACAAACATTTCAATAAAAATTGGAAAAGCGTACAAATATTACTGTGGGAAGAGTTATTTCTACGTGGGTGAGGATCGTTTGCGGGAAAACAAAACCGGTTTTATTAACCCAGTCATTTTTAATTCAGACTACGCAACCAATGTTTACAGAATAAGAAAAATAATTTGTTTTCTGCAGTTTTTCGCTAAATTTCTTATTTATTAACGATGTATCTTATCTCTAATGGCCGTTTTAATTAACTCGCAAATATGTAAAACCGTTCAGGTGTTTGCATTTTTTTAAATAAAAAAAGCATCGACGCTATTTACTAATTACTGTATTTAAATCGTTTTCAAAACCAGTTTTATAATAAAAACAAACGATCATTTTTACTATTTAAATCTCAATCTAATAATTTAGAAAGAATTTCCGAGTTTTATTTATAGTGAAGTTGATTTATTCATAGTATGCTTTATCATTTTTTTTTCTTCGTGTACTTAGTTTCTTCGTGGACTTAGTGTTAATTTTAAACAAGCAAATTAAGAGGTCGAAATTAAATTTATCGTCGGTAAGTCTATATCCTAAAGTTCTTAACTTAAGTTAGTCCCACAGACAACTATTTTAATATGACAGCATAAAAACGTAATTATTTTGTTTCATACTGGATAAAAATTTCTAAATAGAAACATCATTGTTTTCGCACTTTTCATTACCATGTTCGCACTCAATGTGGAGCTTTCCAATGAAGATACCTCAACGGAAGATTTTCCACGACAACTGCTTCTTACTGAGCTGCTCATCCTCTCTTTTTCGATAGAAGTAGGGCTAGGATATGTCTAGTGGTTAGCTAATCGCTCTCGCTACGCCCCGTTTTTAGGATCGGATAGGTGGTTTAGTAGTTAATTTGAGACATCACAAACATCCATATCTATGAACATAAATCCATAAATCGATTGACAAATCAATTAATGAGACTTTCCGTAACGGGATTTGAACCCTAGACATCCGTAACCGAAGCGAACGACGTTGACCACTGCACCACGGACCTGACTTCAGTGTTATGGGAGTTAAAACACTTACATTCTGAGACAACAACATTCGAATCTAATCGTTGGTCGCATTTATTTTGTAAAATGATTTTTAATTTTATAATTAGGTATAATATTATGTTATTTTGTTTTGTTTGCTTTGGTTAAAATAAAACAGTAAAAGTAAAATGGCTCCAGATATCAGATTATTGTTTAAAATATAATGTCTTTCCACTAAGAATTGATAGTTAACACCATAAAAATGATATTAGATTATCCAGATATTATTCCAATTAGAATTAATATTAAGTTCATACACGAATTATTTCTGCATCCCCATGATGATGATGAATGATCTTGAACTCAACCGTCTTCCATAAGTAAAACACAAATTGTCATTTCATATTCTAAATGCTTCACATCATTCATTGTTTATTTCACAGAACGTCAATAAAGAACTATTGTCAATAAACGTCATTGCAAATTCTCACAATAATTCGTTATTTATTTTACATATTTATAATAAAAAAGGGCACTGTGACGGATCCGTCTTTACGTAATCCGAATAAAATAATATATTTTGAGTTATCGGGCAAACAAGAACAGAGGGAAATTTTATTCGCCGACGAGCAAAGCAACTCCCGACCTGATTGCTAGGAGGAAATTGGCAGACTGATGTTATTTTTTGATGATATTAGAAGAGTAGCGGGAAGCTATTTTTTATTTGGCAGTGCGTCACATGTTTTTTTCGCGATGTGCGCTCATGAATATAATTTATATACTATAATAACTATGATAATACGTCTACATCTATAATAGATGACTCGCGAAAGTATGTATGTGTTATTTTTGAGCTTTCACTAGAGTGACTGCGAGCTTTAAGCTTCTCATAAACTTGCGCACGTTCAAATAATTCATGCTATCGCCTGAAGATGCTGAAAATGTAATGTATTATAAAGATCTTATATTTTTTCTTTGATTAATACGTAAATAATCTATACATATGACTGTTATTTTTTCGATCGACTTCTTTCATTTAAAACAGCAATGGGCTTAGCCATAGCCCCCTATAGTTACAAGCCATGCTATAAGACCCGTCAGTGGATATTTTTGCGCAGGCGAGTGGTCCATTACATTTACTTTAAGGTTATGAAATCGACAAGAGACAATGTATTTCGTTGATTACGATGAATTCTGACATACTGTGATAATATAAAGTACCGGGTAATTAAATGTAATGTTAAATGTTAACTTACAGGAATAAAGATGGTTAATTACTTTAAAAGAGTATAATTACGAAACCTAGTCGTAATCAATAATTGTAATTAATCAACAATACGAGTTGTGATTTTTGCGATAAATTAAGATTCTAATCAATCTAACCTTCCACCCATCGCATTTCATGCCATTCACAGTGTTTTGGCCAATTGATGTAAACCTCAAAATTGAAATTGTTCAGGAGAGAGTAAAAACTGTTTTTATCGAAAACATTATACGGTGATCACTTTTAAGGTGTTAGCTGTCAATTCTTGATGGAGACATTATATTTTAAAAAATAAAACACAATTTGTTTCTGGTTCCTGATCATTATAAACATGTGGAAGTAGTACAAACGAATTGTGTTTTACGAATGTGAACTGTGAAATGACCCTATGTTTAAATTTAAAAAATCTTCTTAGTATATCGCCAGGTCCAAAAGATTGACGATCGTTGCTTTAAGCTACAAACAATTTACTACTGTACCTTAATTATTCCAGCAATAATGATCATCCATTTACTTTGTCTAAATTTTAGGTGAACATAAAAGAAGTCTTATAAAAAAAATTGAGTTACCAACAGAAATATTAATTTGATGTCATCCTTACTTCGTCGATAAAATTGTACGAATTCATTGAAAGAAATGGTATTACAAAACCATAACAAGGGATGTAATTTCGAAGGAGAAAAATTGTTGAAAATTTTATCATTATTATCATAACTCGAAAATAAAAGAATTCATCAAAAGAAAACCAATAATTGAATGGCCGAGCTATATTTCCCAAAAGTCTTCAGTTTATCGTGACAAAGGAATATTAAATGAATTTTCTTCCTTTTCGTTTGTTTAACGTACAGCACCGATAATATGAAATAACAATCATTTACTTTGTTCGGTCATTCAGGGAAGGCATTACGAATCTTGATGAGAGCGTCACCAAGCATGGATCGGTGATGGTCTGGTGAAAAACATGCAGAGTAACAAAAAAACGAGTAATATTTTCTTCATTGAATCTTCGCCATCAATATTAGAGTTTGTTATTTTTTTTCCACAAAAAGTATTTTAGTTTAATTGTCGGAATAAATTTTATTTTATTTACATAAATTGACTCCTAAAGAAAGTTTTTCTATGAGACCTGCTTGTTACTCCGTCGCTGAAGCTCTTTTTTTTTCGAAGAGAGTAGGGATAGAACGATAGGGCTAAGACTGGACTAGTGGTTACCTAATCGATCTGTTTACGCACCGTTTATAGGATCCAATGAGTGGGTAGTAGGTAATTTTAGACATCACAAACAAATTACAAATTGTTCGGTGTTTGAATTATAAATTTAATTTCTTTTGTTTCAATTCACACGTTCTGACGAAGTACTGCGAAATTCGAAATTTTAATATACATCGATATATTTAAAGACATTGTGTTTTATTATTGTAAAAAAAAAATGTTAGTGACCATTTATTGTTAAAATGTTTACAATTTATTTGTTTATTTTCTGAGTAGCCGAGTAGTTAGCGTCTGTGTCTTCTGGTTGCAATATATTCACGGGTTCGATTTTTTCCCATTTCCGCTCCCGATATATGGACTCCTTATGGAGGTATCTCAACATAAGTTTTTTCTACGAGAAAAGTTTGTTACTCAGTTGATCAACCTCTCTTTTTGAAGAGAGTAACGATAACAAAAGCACAGGACAAGTGGTTTAGCTAATCGGGAGAGAATTCTAGATATCGCAAACATCCATGCCCACGAATGGAAACCCATAAATCGATTGAAAAATCAATTTATGAAACTGTCCGTACCGCGACTTGAAATCGAGACATCCGCAACCGAAGCTGATGACGTTGACCACTGCACCACGGACCTGACGTGGCTGTAAGCTATAATACATCCGCGAAAGAGACGTAAAGACGTATACCAGGGGTAGGGAACTTGTGGAATGTGTGTGAATCAAATAATTTTAATTCGTTTACAAAATAATGACTATACATTTTTAAGTATTTCTAATTGAAGTTTCTTGAATACGTCCTTCTAACACGATAATTTTCAAACGTCTGATTCGATCCTTATGATGAATAAGCCAGGAAACTGAGTGCACAATACTTTCAGGACAAGAAATAAAACTTGGAATCCTAAATGCACGTTCAACGTCAATTCATTCATAATAAAACAATATTTGACACCTACTGACTTTAATTACAACTGGCCACATCCCAAGATATGTGCGGTAGAACGTTTTTAATAGAATACGTCGGATGCTTTTACGAACATAATTATCGTGTGATAAATAGTGATTTTACTAACATTGAAAAGAAATGTATCTGTCTTAGTCTAGACATATTCTCAAGAACCAGGCACTTCCTGTCAATATTTGACAGTATTTTTGACGCCATATCATGTTGTAAGGGGCAATGTGATGCAACATCGTACATTTCTTTATAATAATAATATAATTAACAGGTGTAATAAATTAAATTATTTTTGCCCCCTACAAGATGAAATGTTGTTTTTTAGCGACCGTTACACCTAGGCACTTTCCTGCGCGATAAGTGATGTGCGTGATTTATAACAAGAAACCTTGGGTATAACCAGAGTTAGTTAAGAACCTGCGGCCTTTAACTTGAAGCCAAATTTTATAAATTTCATTGTTTTTATTCATTCATAAAATAATGTAAATACATTTTTAAGAATGTTTCTAATGGTCGGTATTCATCTGAGCAATTTGTGCGCGCACAGCACGCACACGCTTAAGACCACTAACAAATAATTTAACTCCAAACCTGAGAAAATTATGACCCACAGCGTTCTGTGCACGTACAAAATTCTCAAATGAATACCGGCCTTTAAATGTGACTCTATTTGATTTAAGATAAATGAATTCGGTCTTCCAACAGGAAAAGGTTCGCCACTCCTTTTATAGACAGTCAAAGGAAAATAGCGAGCTTTACACACAGCACACAAGTGCTCTCACACACGATTGGGTGGTTTTCTTGCTTTAAAACGAGAACGTCACACAATTTTAAAGCATACACACTACCCAATCGCGCGTGAGAGCGCCAGCGTATTAAGTGTTAAGCCCGCTAAAACGAGAAAGAGTGTGTGTAACGTTCTCATTTTAATGCATACAAACACACAATCGCGCGCGAGAACGCCTGTGTGTAAAAACTACTATCAGTATCACACACAACACACAATCTATTCTCCTTTGACTATATTTATACACGCTGTCATGCACTTAAACCGCCTAATCGCGTACGAAAGCGCCTACGTGTAAAGACCGCTTATTGCCAGGATAATTCAATAGATATCCCAAATCTGAAAAGCGATATACTAAGATAGCGTCAAATAGTTTAACATAACTTGAATAAATAAAAAAAATACCTCATCCCAAATTACGTATGGAACTCAAAACTTCTATAGGACTGAACCTATCACTATGTAATATAATTGAGAAACTTTAGATAGCAATTTAAAAATCTCAAAATAGTGAAAGTCAAAACTTTCCCATACATAATAACCACCTACTTTTAACTAATGCTGTTATTGTCTATGGACGTCATTACAAAAAAATGCTAGATTTATTTTTACTTTATCGATGTATACAAAACTCACGTACAAGACACACCACACAACCACTTGGCAATGTCACAAATAATAATACATAGAAACCAAATATCTGTATACACATACAGCTAAAAAAGGTTTTTTTACAGTAAACAGAACCCAGATTTCTGTAAGTTATTAGTTATAAATCCATAAATTCCGATGAAAAGCTCGTAAAAACTTTAAGTATAAAACACTCCTTGTATTCAAATACTTTATTATTCGTTCATATATTTATTTATGTCCAGTCGTAAATCTATAATAAAATTGATATTCGTCTTTCCAATCAATATGATAATGTATACAGGGCAAGGGTGTGTGTTTTTTTTTTTTAATAAAACACAATTTGTTTGTACTAGTTCCACATGTTTATAATGATCACGACCGGTTTCGCTCATCACGACCATTATCAACTGATAAAAATACAAACATAACAGGCCTATTTATATAAAATTGTGCGTTTAAAATTAAGGTATATAAAACAATTGGTTCATGAACTAAGAAAGACAAGAAATTACTGATTATCAAACAAATTATAAATAAACCAAATAAAATAGTGTACAATTAAAATGTTAAGGACCTCTTACAAATCAATAAATAATAATCTGAAATCACAAATATAGCTAAATTAAAATTCCATTAGCTGAGCAAATTTTTTAATGACATTACTGATGCATTAAGCAAATAGCCAAATTGTGTTTTATTTTTTTGAAATATAATGTCCTTCCACCAAGAATTGACAGTTAACACCTTAAAAATGATGTGTGATTTGTACAATGTTTTGAACACGTTTTTAAACCCTGAATACACCGGAGCGCTTGCTAAGAATATCTTTAATTCCTTTTCAGAAAACACGGAATAGTAAAACGAGAACCCAATGGTTGGGGTCCAATTCCTATCCAAAAAAATAGCGTTGTATGTATTGAAATAGTACAGCAATTAATGATATCGATCTTCCCTTTGATAGAGCATTGTGTTTTGTAACCATGTCCGATTCCATAATATATCATATGGACTCCTAATGAAGCTTATCAACATAAGTTTTACATCGATCTGGTTGCTCTTCATCGCTTTCTTCGAAGAGTTCACTAAGTAACCACAATGTAAAGTCACCCAAAACCAAACTCACTTGACACGCGAATTGCATTGTTAGCAAACAAATTGTATTTGCTTCTCATATTCTTGGGTAGGTATATTGCCGCCACTAAATCGTCATTATTCAAACATGCTCGTGCTTTTAAGGTTACAATGTGAATGTGGAAAGAATATCGTTAATAACGTAAAATACAGAACTTACAAAAGCTCTTGGCAGCGCAAGGTTTCTCACGCGAGTTACAGCGCCTGGGAAATATTTCACGGCTTCACTTGTGTCGAATCAAGGCTTTAAAAATATTTTACGCTTATCGTTTGCGCAGTAAACAAACCGAAGAGAAATATGTTGAGTGCAGAGATATTTACAAACGGAATATGAATACATAGTTGTATCAATGTTACATTTAATTTTACAAATTATTTGTTTTAAATTAGGGTGAAGTCTACACCAGTGACATGCAATCTATGTAACAGTAGGATTTATTTAACAATTTTCAAACATCAACAAACACATTATATTATTATTAGTTTAGTAAGTACATACCAGCTATTACAGCCCTTATCTACCCCGCATTACGTTGATCTAATATGTAAACAAATTTAATCTAATTGAAATATAAAATGAATTTCAACAAAGTTACCGCCGAATCCATAGGAATCTAATTGCTTCCAAAAAGTCTAGCACAAAACGGAGCCCTTTGACTTCCTTGAACAACTTTAACGGCAAGTAATTATTTGGCCAGTAACTAATTCCATAAATGGTCAGTGACTAATTCTGTAAATGGTCAGTAAATAATTGCAGAATAAAAGCTGAGGTTTAATTAAAAAATTGACGTTTTATATAAATTATTGACGGCTTATTTTTTTAACTGACCATTTATCGAAATAGCTATTGAACATTTTGATTTATTGTTTTTTACTGATCAACAATTGAAATAGTTATTGACCCAATAAATATAAACCGAACTTAAATACTTGTTTTGAAAACAATAATCTAAGATATAAAAAAGCCCTGTTATGATTGTATTTGTATCAGTTTATAATGCTCCTGATAAGCGAAACCGATCACGTACTATAAACATGTCGAAGTAGTACAAAAAAATAATTTTATTTTAAAAATATAATGCCTTTACATCAATAATTGACAGTTAACACCTTAAAAGTGATTAATCTAAGAATAGACTACACCTTCATTGTTGATAAATGGGATAGCTTTGCAATAAAATTGAGAGCCACTTAACTACCGGAAAAAATCAATGTAATTTCAAATATGTAATTAAGAATGGTTCTTAACAGCACTTAGGTGAAGTGGGAATGAAGATTTATTCCTGCCAGGAAAGGGTATGAAATGCTTTTACGAAACCAAAAAATCATTTTTTTTATATACTTAAAAGCCTTACCAAGAATTGACAGTTACCACATAGTGAGATAAGATAAATATGCAATAATATGACCACGTATTAATTTAATTACACCAATGGATTATATTAAAAGGTATTTAATTAAAATGCAGACTAAATATTTAAATTAGTTACAACAAAATATAACCAAACACGTTCACACCGGTTCTTCGAATCCCGGTTTTTTTATCCTTGAAGTCGACCTTGAACTTCCATGCCGCGCGAGTATGAATATAAAAAAAGACATCTGAACAAGTCTTTTTGTATAAATTGTTATTTATGTCACCATTTCGAGAACTGGTTTTGGATTGTTTTGTTTTGTATACCAGTAGCGTGGTTAGTTTTGCAGATGTACATTATGCGAGTCAAGTGAACATACGTCGCTCGCGAACGAACGTATCCAAGCGAGACTTGTGTACATTGACTAAAATAGGAGTCCAGAGCCTTTTTCTGACGGAAGACCGCATGTAAGATAACGCTTGAAGCCCGCTTCCATTGACGTCGGCACAGAATAATCTCTTTCCAAGAACATTCAACAGTTAAAACACCTGTCTTTACAGCCGAGTATCTTTATTGCAGTTGGTTTTACACAGTTGGTGATAATTTAGTGTTGTGCGCAGAAAATCGATCCCTCCAGATAAACTAAAAGGGGAACGACGAAGACTACTCGCTCTACGAATGACGCGGGATTGATTTTCTGCAAATTTATCCACCAAGTCTTGGGCAGTTCCTCCAAAGACACTCCCAATTGATACGCTTAACGTTTTTTACGCCACTGGATACCGCCGTATAACATTGACGGAAGGGAAAGCAGTGGTGGGTGGAGGAGGGCAAGGCAGTTTGTGATGATTACAGTTGAATTTACAATTACAGAAGTTAATTACAAAACACAAATTTAAAAGACACAGTGGAATCTAAAAAAAGAGACGACACTCAAACAGCCGGTAAACGAAAGACCAAACGCGGACTATCAATATTGAATAAGTAATGCACGAATCTACTTAATGACTCCATGTTCCTCTGACAATGCCACGCTAATTGCCATAGTGAGAGGTGATTCGGGGAGGGTTTTTGGCACGCTGATACAACGAGGTGGTTGGTGTTATTAGGTTTACCAGAAAATTTATGTGCATTATTTTTTAATGATCGAATCAAAATGTCGTATACGAGTATACCTAGAAGGTCACAGGTAACTCACATCTGGACTACGAAATAAAATGGCACTCTATATTATATCTTGCAATCTTAAAATAAAATAAAAAAAAGAACGTACCAAACTAAAATGTTCTTTGGTTGCCTGTTTGGGCACCAGTTAATAATAAGCGTCAAAAATGATGTATTGAAAAAGAAGACGGGCCCACTTATACAAAATAATTTATAGCATTTTCGAGAGTTTCGACATTCATTTCACTTTGACGAGTGAAACAATTGAACGTGACACTAAATTGACTTGCATTAGTGTTTTTCGGGACCATTTTACGAATAGTAAGCACATATTTCATGCATTAATAATGAAATTTAACATATACATTACTACAGCGATAATATTTTTAGTCGCACGTATACACCCATGCGATGAATATGAATATAATTAAGACACTTGTTGTTCACGAATTAACGAATCCAAACGGCTTTATATTTGTACTGAATGAAACACACTCGTTCGCCTCTATGTATATATAATAGTCGTAGCGAATCACACGTCGCTTCCGCACTCTAAAACACGACTTATTCAATAAGTCTTGATCTGCGAGTTCTCACTCTATCACGGATTGGTCAATATCAGACAGAGTGAAAAATCAAATGACTCGCGAGGAATCTAAATATATTCAAACCGCTAGTCATTTGTTTTCCCTCTGTAATAATGCTTTGCCAACAATAGATAGAGTGAGAAAACCAATTAATCGCCGCTCAGTTCGGATTTTAATTAAGAGCATTTTATGACGGATATATTCAACGGGTAAGAATAGACTTATAAATACATTTTGATAAACAATTTCAAAGAAATTTAAATACTTGTTTCATGAATGAAAGTGAGATTTATATGGCATTATAGTTAATTTTCATATGACTGATTTGCACTTAATTAAATGACTCAGTTTCCATGTCTAGTATAATAATTGCTGTGGGTTCTGTGACAGTACCACAACTTTAAGAGTTCGTTAAATCGTCAAGAATGTATGGAAAGCTAATATTGGTTCTTCAAATCGGTGTAAAAAAAGATTTTTATTTACATATAAATCTTTAATTTCCTTAAAATGAAACTAAAAATGGTAATATTTTTATGTTTTGTGCAAAATAAAAGTATGGTTAGTTCGTTCGCTTCCTCGGGGATAACTGTTTAAGTTACGTCATCTGGTTAGGATACGTCGCCAGCGGCACGTGTTTAGGGGGGTAATTTTCAGGTACCTGTATGACATGAGAAATTTCTACGCATGGTCATGGTAATATAAACATACAAATAAAATAATATCTTTCAAATTGGAGTCACTCGCTGGTTTCACTGTTGGTAATGAAATGCATTCGTTAACCATTTTTTGAACGGATTTTCTCTGAATCGTTTGATGAAACGCTTTTAAAAGAAAAAAAAAGAAAGAATAATCGCGTAAAAAAGGAGCGGTGCCTTCCAAAAGAATATCCATAGAAGTGATATAAAGAGCCATGAATGCATTTTTTATTCTAACTGGTTTTACTGTTATGAAACGCGCCATGAAGCTCTTCTGTCTGTCACCACGATGTTAAGAATTGATTAATTCGCTTCATAATTTTTAATGAAGCAAACGAAACGATAGTTGCAACTTCCTGTTATAAAAATAAATTTAATATGTCGATCTAGGAATGACTGGTCAAGATGCGAAGCGCAGTAAACTTTTTGGCAAGGAAATCCAAACGCGTACGTTTCCCGAGCGCTATTAATAAATAGACGTTATTTTTCACGAAATAATATTTCGAATCAAATCCTGGCACACGCGTATCGATCCGATTGCATGTTGATTGAGCGCATTGGTTATCTCAACATTGACGCTGATGGAAACTTGCACACTGGGATTCAATCAAGCTTATTTAGGATAGTAGAATATATAATCCAGACGTCTCAACGCTGAGCTGCAAGGACTATCAGAAGCTGCACGTGTTTGTGCATAAGATCTCGCGGAAGATTTTTGACTCGACACAATCATGAATTCCCATCTATGAACCAGACGTTTTCAGATATCTCAAACTTAAACTCTTACGCTGGTCAAGTCATATGTCAGGCGTGTATTATCTCAAAACACCTCACATTTTCTACTAGCGAAAACAGACTCAAAATTGGAAGACCACGAATTCGCTGGATGGATGAGGTAGCGGTAGTATAAGACCTGTGAAGTCATGCGATTGGCTTAAGTATACGGATGACAAAACGTAGTGCAGTGAATTGACTGATGCGGCCAAGATTCAACCCTAGACTGGTGTAGCGCACGAGAAGGAGAAAGGATCTTGAATATGTGTAATATTACACGACGCATTTTTGCTGTGTTGCACGCATCCCTGTGCTCTTATTGTAAAACAGTTGTAAGTACGACATACTGCAAGACATTTTATTACTTACTAGTGGGCACGCCCGTCATGAATGACGGTATTGAATTTTAAATACTGAATGTTTAAAGTAGTTGTTCTTTAGATTCTATACTAACGAACTGATTGTTGTTTGTCTGCTTCGTAATTTGCGTCACGTCGGAACTGTGTGTATTATTCATATACACCGTGGACGCTTAGGTCAGGAGTAAATTCCATGCATACATGTGTATTTGATAATAATAAAACGTCTACGTCTACAGACCGATCTGGGCTATTATATAAAAGATTTGATCTTGATTTGGCATACGAAATTCTCTGCATGATAGTGACATGAAACAAACATCTCCAAACTGTCAGTTCTGTATTCGTAACTCTGTTCCCACCGTTTATGATAATAATATGATGTATTTATATATCGACAATGCATACGTATAATTCCGTATCTGCAAACATGACATTTTACCGGTAGCGTCTCAAAGATTCAAAACGCAGTTGCAAAGTAACGGCAACATCAATCTTCTTCGAAATTGGGACAGTTCTATTATTTTAAATCTTGTTATTTTATATAAAGTTTTGCTTAAAATTTTATAGTTTTTGAGATATCACGTAAGTGATTATACATAGGGAGTGTCGAATATTGTACTAAACTAGACACTCTTTTGTCCGCGTCAAACTTAGAAAATAAGCATTAAAGACTTATTTGTTTTGTTAATTAATTGAATACATTATACATATCTATATGTTTTTTTTTATAATATATCTTGCATAATATATATAGCTACACATTATAAAGGTGTAATATGCGCGTGTACACTAAAGATAACAGAAAAAATGGTAAATATTTGATGAATTGACATGTTGACATTGCGAATTATTAATTTGTCTGCTTTTATGCAAAATGTCGCACATTGATATCACACCACTATCAGTAAAGAATTATATATACATTTACCAAACACGCAATTCTTATCACCATTATAAAATTCTAGAAGTACATACCTACATACTTATATTATTATACAATCGACGGTGTTTTGGCCAATTGATGTAACCCTCAGAATTTAAATTGTTCAGGAAGAGAGTACAAACTGTTTTCATCGAAAACATTATATGATGAATTGCGTATGAATCTTTTAAATGCACTCCTGTAAATTCTCATGTTTGCAGATACGAGATTATACGTAGGGAGTGTCGATATAATAGTGGCTTACATCAAGTGGTCGGGTCAGAATTTTTAAACCTAAAAGCAACGTAAAATGACCCTTCCAAAAAAGTGGTAAATTTATTTTTCTATGTATATCATTCGGTCGAGACCTGCTCTGCCTTCTATAAAATGGGATCCAATCATTAACTCATTTTTGTATTATTTGACGGTTAAATCAATTGGCCAAAACACAGTCGATATACAGATGAATTGCATTATTTGTGTACATAAAAACGACGAGATGAAGATGTCTATTGTTTAATAAATATTACTAGAGGAAGGTTTGAATCTTAACATAGGACTGCTATACATCCCGGTTTGTAGAAGATCTGTCTTCCCGTGTACCGGTCCGTGATTCATTTCTCCCGGTATTCTATCTAGCTAGCTAGTCAGGCAAAAACAACAAAAGCAGAACAAGTCAATGTGAGAAAGAAAGGTGCTAAGGCGACAGGGGACGCAAGGATAAGTGCCAGAGTTAACCAAGTGCCATCCCTTGAGGATAAAAAATCTGGGCTTCGGGTCGAGTTCGGGTAACAAGTGTGATATTGAGACTCCGGCTCGGGCAGGGCTGGGCCTGAAGATGTCGGGCTCGGGCCGGGTTATTTTATAAAATATCGGCCAGTGCAGACCTCTAATAGGCATGGATGTTTGTGATATCTTAAATTACCTCGTTAACCAATAGTATTGACTCCTGCGCTAGCTTTATTCTTATATCCCTAGTCTCTCCGAAAAAGAGAGGTTGAGCAACTGAGTAACAAGCCATTCTCGTAGAAAAACTTCTGTTCAGATACTTCCATTACGAGGTCATATGTTTCACATAGGAGTTGACATGACAAATTAAAAACTGTAACAGATAAATATATAGTATACGTTACGAATGTGTATTTAATATATATTACATTCGTATGTTAGAATTGGGTTTTAAATGTCAAAGGAATTTTAATCCCGGCTTAACTTTCTGTTATTTTAATTCACCTAATATAACGTGACGGCAATAACACTACATGCATAAATTTCCCCGATATAATGGCAATGAATTAAAATTCCCGAAACTTCGGGAAAATTCCTCACACTGGCAAGCGAAGTAATCTCGCGATAATAATACGCACGTAATTAATATTATACATACACAGAGAGAATTCTCCCATTTCTCTCCGCAGTGTAAAATAGCGTTCACTAAAATTTAGGTCGCTCCATTGGACGGAGTATGTAATAATTTTGCGAAATATCTCTGCTAACTATCCGCGTGACATTGACACACTTCCGAGATTCGACTCCCGGCTGAAATATATTATATAAAGCGATGTTTATCGCCACTCATAACATATGGAAGTTTTCATAATTAAAATGCTAAAGCCAGTCGTCTAACTGGAAACTTTTTAGCCGGCATGCAAAAGCTACCAAAAGGTACCTTATTTTTTTACGAAAATGAAATTTAAGATATCGACTGAACGAAAAACTTAATCTTCCACATCTCCCTTGAATTTGCCGCCCCTCCTCCTCCTCTCTTTTCTCCAGAATTGCTTGTAACCATCACGACGGAAAACATCGCGTCGCAGGCAGAAAATTTTTATGAATAAATATAATTTCTTGAAAGACATACCATACTTTTATAATCCTGACCAATTGTATGTTAAATATTAATGTTTTTCTCTAAAAATGTTGATTTTATATTGAAAATAAATAGTATTGGGTTAAGGTTATTTTTTGAAATACTTTGTATGTATAAATATTGGATTTGGACTACCCCAGGCCTTGGCCGCTCTCCCCACCCCACACTTTTTCTTCAAATTTTTTTTAACCATAACGATGGAAAACATATTGCCGCAAAAAATTTTATGTATAAATAAAATTTCTTGAAAAATATGTACTATATTTTTACAATCATGTCATTTAAAAATGTTATATTTAATATTAAATTTGTAGGCTCGCAGGTTCGTTTTTCAAATATGTCAAAAAATCTATAAGTAATTTAAATAAATTTTATATTTATCATTATATGGAAATATAAAATTAGTTATGTACAATACATTAATAGGTATATATTCTACGTAAAAACGAATTAAAAATTGTGAATTGATTTAGAGCAAGATATTCAGTAGATTTTACTAAACTAACATTTTAAAAAAATATAACGAATGTATTTTTCCTCGCTTTGCTCTTGCGAAATCGCCAGCAACATCATCAAAATCTATTTTATCTGCCAGTTGATGTGCTATTGAAAGTATTTTTTTAATCGCAACTTGCTTCACTGCATATTAACTTGTATATTAAATTTATATTAAATTGATTTTTTTATTAATTTCGTTTTCAAAAAACCTCTTTCACAGCTAGTAGCAAAATTGCGAGAAAATAAATTAAAAGCATTTCAATATTTGCTACATGATTATTCTTACATATTTCAGGAAATAAATATTTTTTGTCAGCGAATCACAAGGCATAACAATTCTTATTTGTTTATTACCTACTAAATTTTCTACTCATTTTCAAAAATGCCGCCCCTAATATTTTTTCAGTCACACACTAGACAGAAGAAAACATGATGAATGGAATATAACTTGCATTGATTATGTAAATATAAAAAAATATTTATTTTTTACAGTCTAAAACCAAATTTTCTATTCATTTTCGAAAATGCCGCCCCGTTAAATGTGCCGCCCGGAATTGAATTTCTTCTACATCACTATATTTTTGTTTCATTTTAAATGTACATCATATTTCATGCTCCCCCCCCCATCCCTCCCGCGAATATAAGGGTCCCCCACGAACCCCTAACCCAGCGACATACAGCAGTCCACTGGTCAGAGAAGTGATGTACAGCCCGCGGCCAACTGAATAAATTGTAAGTAGGTATCCATAAACGTATTTTCAATATACGTCAGTGAAAAGATTATTATTATTTATTTCGATGCCCAACCCAGATAGAGTTCTTAAGACCTAACACAATGTCTGCAATGCAATAGTCTAACTATAGATTATTATATTCACAGCATGCATTTTATTGTTAGTTTTCTACAAAAAGGTCGTCAAAACGCTGCGCTTCGTACAAGTCTTTTGGGAAGCAACTATATTTCATTTGCAGACCTATTATATGCACGTAATTCATTACTTATTACATAAAATAAAAAAAAACGAAATATCTACCTTGAGAGGTTAAAGCCGCTTAAACCGCAAAATGGATAAATAAGCCCTACTATTAATGTCTTATTACGACGCATGCGGCCCACTGGTTAAAGAAGGTAAACTGAAATCATCATCGATTTATATGCAATAACAAAATAGTATGTGTTAAACTTACCAGCTCGAAGAGAACTGTAATCACCTTTTATCTTCTTGTATCACTAGTTCAAACAGGAATCTGTAACAAGAAGAAAGACAAAATATTAGAATTAATACACAGTACATATTTTTATTTACATACAATATAATATGAAAGTTGTAAGTAATTTAACTAGCATACTGGAATGAACTTAAAAGTCGCTGAAGAAAGATGTTTTGGAGCTGGAGAATTGTAGCTACTAGCTATTACGTAGCCATGCATTGTTCGCGAACGAACGAATCCAAAAGACCGACACTTTGTAGTGAACGAGAGTCATTCGTACGTATCAATGGAAATATATTTAGGAATCGTGGTTTTAACTTCCATTGCCTATGACTTGTACAATGTCGGCGTCCGTGGCGCAGTTGTCGGGTTCAATTCCCGGTGCGGACAGTTTCATAAATTAATCTTTCAATCGATTTATGGATTTCTGTTCGTAGTTTGAGTGTTTGTGATGTCTAAAAACTGTCTCCACGGGGCATAGCGAGAGCGATTAACTAACCACTAGTCCTGTCCTAGCTCTATTTTTATATCCATACTCTCTTCAGAAAGAAAGAGAGGTTGAGTAACTGAGTAACAAGCAGTTCTCATAGAAAAATTCTGTTGAAATACCTCCATTAGGAGACCATATGCTCAACATTGGGAGCGGACATGGGATAAAAATTATGATAGATTTAAGAATAGAGCGGCCGTCGGTCAGTGAGAAAGTATTTTCGTCCGTCTCTGCAGACGGTATTGCGCGTTCAACCAGTGTCTAAGCTTCTTTCTGATATTGCCATCAGTATTGATTAGTCTCGCACATAAATAATCGTCACTAGAGAATCACTTGGAATCTACTTTTTCGGCAATCGCAGGCGAGGAAAGAAAAAAATGTCTCGCCGAGAATACAGTCACATTTAAGGTGCGAGTCATTTATTATCGTTTGAGTTTCCTCGAAGTTCCTTCAAGTCTTAGAGTCAATAAAATCGTCAAGATCTTTGTTGTGGACATCACCACATGCGTTTTTGGGTATAATTTTTTTTATGATAATTATGAACAAAATAGCGGAAGTCGATAACTGCCGGTAGTAAAAAATTATCTGATCAGCTGATCTAAACTGGACAATCTTCGAAATGGGCCGTTCCCTCAATTTCCCGTTGTGAATAATGTCTATCGCACGAAACAATAACACGAAAATTACTTTTCAAACCAACCAATAAATACCCGCAGGTAAGAATTCGGAGGGATTAATTTATTTTTTACGGCCCCGGGTCACGCGAATGTCTTGCCTTGAAATATATTATAAACGAAAAGACTATTCGGAATTATCGACGGTAAGGCGGACCTGATTTTGAAATGTCGTCGCTCGTTGAATACTCTTTTTAAAAAACAATAATCGATACATGCAAGGACTATGAAAAACTGCATGGCTAAAATTATTCTGGAACATTTTAAACATTGAATTTTTTAAATGTTTACTGAAAAAACTGTTTAAGTATAGTATGTACTAGGCTTGGGCAATAAGTCGATTGTTGGAGACACGCGAACCGCGAGTCAACTGGTTACGGCGATTCGTTCTAAAAGATTCGTTCATTCGAGTCGCCTTATTGAGTGTGCTAACTAACTGTATTGTTTGCCGTTGCTTGTATGAGTTGTCGTCGGCGAAAGATAATGTATCTTGTCAATTATATTTTGTTTTGAAACCGCCAGCGTCGGAGACTTAATAAATCTTGTCAATACCACGTGACAAATGTGAGTGATATCTGTTAACGAGAAAAAATAGTTCTTAATTGACATTTACTAAAATATTCGTTCTGAATTCTGCTGAAATCATGGGCTTTAAACTAGGTATATTACATAGCTATAAATTCATGTCAGCATTCGCTTAATAAGCTTGATGCGAGCTATGCGTAGATAGATAGAGAAAGAATGTGTGTGGTGTGCATTACACTTACTTTCTTTTTGTGCATTATTTATGTGAATTATTTATTTAAATCATTAACAAACACTACTGTGGCGGGAAGCTTTGACGTTGCTCATCCCTTTAAACATTAAACTTATATGAGTAATGAACATGTGGTCGGATACAAATAGAATATAATTTAAGACATCGACTGAGGGTGCTTGATGGAATTTCAATATCAAACTTGGATTATTGATAAATAGAAGCTAAATCCACGACGAAGTATCAATAATAGGAAGAATTTATCTAATAAGAATAGAATAAGCCACAAAAGAAAAAACATATTATATATTATTTAACCAAACAACGAGTTCATTGTCAATAGCAAAGCCCCTGAATATAAATAAGGACACACTTTAATTTAAAGCAATATTTTAACATGACAAAAGCGAATATCGATTGTGTGGTTTCAGTTTTTTTTTTTCATGTTAAAGTATGCACATAAATTATATTCGCCTTTCAGAATATAAAAAAGGGTCGCGGAAAATTTGGAATAAGATATTTTTACTATTTTTGGAACAGTTATAATATAATGAACAGAACGCGAGAGTGGAGTTGGTTAATTGTTTTGCTGAATTGTATTGTTTCATTTTTATGGGTTTTAAATTACCTGTTGTTATGGTAACGACATAAAAGTTGACACACATACAAATAAAACAAATACTCATGGTAAGATTAGTAAGTGCAGGTTCGGAAACTCTATGGGAGCATTTTAATATAATCAATGTTGATTCGAAAACAGGTACGGTGGTTTGACTTTGTCAGGAACTCGAATATTAGAGAGCGGAAGGACCAGCCCCTTATTACGTCCAAAATAAAAAATCGACGATGGACCAGGTGCCTGAATCTTGAGTATCTCTTCTATCAACCGGATGGATTCCGTCGTCACGCAAGGTCGCCGATGAGCATCCATAGGCTGTACTCGACGAAGCTACGAGACGCTGGGATGACCTGGGAGGAAGCAAAACTGGCTGGGGACAGAAGATCTTGGAGGAACCATGTGATGGCCAAATGCTCTGAGTAGGGAGCGGATATGGTTTTAAAAAAATGATTATTTTTTCAAGACATCGCTTGTTTTAATGTATTTAATATTTTTTAATAATTAGGTCAGTAAAAATTCTATTTGAATTCTGTTTCCCAAGTGAGGTTGAAAGGTTAGCTAAAGTCAATATTATGATTCAGATTGGAAGCGGCATGGCTAAAAAATACTACTTACATAACTTATAATTAGAGACACGTGTTTTTAGCATAGATAGATAGATGCAAAAATTCGGAATAGATGCTAATGAATGTGAAATTAGTTATTTTCTTCAGTAGGCGGGGTCGAAATGTACCATTAATGTTAAGCGAACAGTTTTATCTTATATATCGTCGTTGTTCTGGAAGAAGACATTCACTGAAAAACACTAGTTTTGAATAATTGGACTTTGAAGTTTGTCAAATGTTTGAAATGTTTTACCTTTTTCATTTTGTTTGTTTGTACAAAACCGATTTTAAGTAAAACTATAATTTAATAAGTGTGTTATTTCATAAGGTAGAGTTTGAAATAAGAAACATTTTTGTATAACTAACTTAATATGTCATTTTTTTCGATTTAGTGTTTTCTTACATAACATCGACGATATAATAGTTCAAAGAACTCTTTAGATGCTTTAGTGCTCGGACAGAGTCAACGCGCGATGGCGGGGCGAGCGCAGCGTTTGAACTGAAATGCAAAACCGCTCAAGACAAGACGCGCAAACTTCCAGTCCCTGCGCATTAACTACGGACGTTGCAAATGCATTCTATACATTTCAGTTTTAAGCGCCGCAACCGCCCCGCCGTCGCGCGTTGAATCTGGCCGAACACTTATAATTATCACATGTGGATATGAAATTTTCTCATGACGTAAGCGTCGCGGTTCGCGGTGCATAATATAAAATGTTATGCAATGGACACAGTCTGAAGTACTAGCTACTTTAGACATTCAATATTTCAATTTCACCGTCATCTATGATGGGTACAGTTATAATGGTTTTTTTAAGAATATGCCATCATTTACGTCACTAACAGCATGAAGGGTATGATCACGAGCATTATCAACTGATAATGCTCGTAATGTGCAAAACCGGTCATGATCATTATAAATATGTGGAAGTAGTCCAAATGAATTGTTTTATTAAAAAAAAAAAAACTAAAAGAATTGTCCGTTGAAACATTCTGAATGCTTTATTTTAATAAATGTTATTGTTATGTTAAGATTCAACATGCGCTGTTCTTAAATTAATTATATCACTTTAAAGGTGTCAATTCTTGGTGGAAAGGCGTAATATATTTTAAAAATAAAACGCAATTTGTTTGCATTGCTTCTGCGTGTTTTAACGATCAGGACCGGTTTCGCTCATCACGAACGGTTCAACTGATAATGCTCGCGGTGAGCGAAACTAGTCTGATCATTACAAACATGTAGAAGTAGCACGAACAAAATTATGTTTTATTTGAAAAAAAAATGTGTTGATTGAATTGGCATTTACTTGGTAGGGCTCCATTATAATATTTAGTTTCACAAAATTTTATTTAGTAAATGATAAATAAATGCATTGAAATGTTATTAATTATGCTTAATTACATGAACTTCTTGATTAATTAATAACACTATTTAAGCTCCTTTTCCAAAAACACAATTAGTACCTCGAATAATTTAATGTTATTTGAATACGTGAGATGACATAATATTGTCTATCTCTTCTAAACAGTATATATAGCTAATTTGGATTATTGAGATTTTGTACACTTCCATGTATTTTGTCACTAACGACACGGGTTTCGCCTTTCGGCATCTTCAGGCATTCGAGCGCACGAATGGACTCGAACTGACGGACGGACTCGAATGCCTGAAGATGCCGAAAGGCGAAACCCGGGTCGTTAGTGACAAAATACATGGATGTGTACAAAATCTCAATAATCCAAATTTGATATTGAAATTCCATCAAGCAACCTCAGTCGATCTCTTAAATTATATATAGTTCTGACGATGGCGTTAAGCCGAAATAGCTATCAAATAACTAACAAAATTTTATACAACTAAATACTTCGATAAGTTATGTTATTAAAAAAATTGTAAAAGTATTTATATAATAAAATCATCGATAATATTGCAAAGTGGACATATCGGTGTTTCCTTTTAATCGCCTCAGTCGTAATATTTTTAAATGTTGGGTGCGAGATAAGAGTAATTGGCATTTTGTGACTGGGCATGGAAACGGTTAAAAAAGTAAGCCTAGTAAATATTTACATAACCTTCACGTTGTAAGGATTAGAGTACCATTTTACGAAGTTACCAAAACGTTACACGTAATGTTCAAATATTTCACAGAAAAGTCCAAATCGTCCGACCCATTTTCTCTAATTTAATATTTACATTTTTGTAACCAGTAGAGTAATACGATATGCCGCTTCGTGAATTATTAATTAGCCATTTTACAAACACACACGTTCGCGCACCAGGGCCATATTAAGGTAATATCACCGCACAATCGAATGGGGGTGCGAAATAAATGTGGACGCTAAAGTAACAAAAATACTAGGTATACAGAACAATCAGGCTTGGATGACATTTGGTGCATTGAAAACCTCAATACATTTACCAAATATCTACCACTGATGCAAAGTTTGTTTTTGTCAAAAATATTTTATTTAGATTCGACCATCAACAGGCGTAGGTTGAATGATTTTTTTATTAGAAAGACAAGTTGGTTTTTCTCACTACCAAACATTGTGTATGTGCAGCCAATGTTTCATGGTCGCCTTCCACAACGCTATCGACATAAAAAAAGGAGTCCACACCTCACATTCATGACCCGAGTAGACTGTGTGCGACTGATTTTGTAACATGCACTAGTGTGTTTAAGAAAATAAAAATAGGTGTGACCAGCTCAGCCACTTAAATCAAGTTGATATTAAGTATCCTGTGTAGGTAAAATGCGTATACTGAGGAGCCTGTCATTTTATACGTCGAGTTTATTGACTTTAGTAATCAAGGTTATGGCAATCCGCAAATAACTTGTCATTTTTTCAAATGACGTGAAGTTAGCCTGGGTTGCAAGTTGCAATCAAGTCTGGGTGGGGTATCGGACCCATGCAAGGACGGATTCCCGTGCGAGAAGGAATTCATCTGAGGGCAGTGATTAACGGCCTGTTCCGCATACCCACAAGTAAAAGCCGGCCTAAAAACCAACTCGTTCAGCGCGGAAAGTTTAAAATTAGAACGTTTTAAATGCACAAGCGATATTTTGCAGTGAAATATAATTTGAGAAGTCGTGTTAAATTTTGACTGTGAGAAAGAAGTCGGAAGAATAGAATAATTATGATAATTCAAAATCACGCCTCCTATGATTGAAAATTCTTGCTTATCGATAATACAGACTTCGACAACATATGTATTTTTAAAAAGAATCTGCTACACTCAATGGAGGTAAAACTATTAAATAGAAACATTTGTCTGACGTTGATTGTCGGCTCCGTGACGCAGTTGGTAATGTCGTTGGCTACGACTACGGATGTCTGGTGTTCAAGTTCCGGTGCTGACAGTATTATAAATTAATCTTTCAAACGATTTATGGATTTCTGTTCGTAGTTATGAATGTTTGTAATGTCTAAAAAACTACCTCCCACCCAAACGATCCTCAAAAACGGAGCGTAGCGAGAGCGATTAGTATACCACTAGTTTTGTTCTAATCCTATCCATACTCTCTTCGAAAAAAGAGAGGTTGAGCAACTGAGTAACAAGCAGTTCTCAGAGAAAATTTCTGTTGAGATACCTCCATTAGAAGGCGATATGCTTCCACGTTGGGAGCGGACATAAAAATAGTAAAAAACAGTAAAAATATTTATATATTATTCCCGCTACCTAATTGCTTCCTTAATCATTCCTAATTCTGCAGTAGAGTAGCGAAAGGAAAGGCTAACGATTTCAGTGTCGCAAAAACATAATCGATGTTTTCCACTCTATATAGCTGGAGCATTAGGCGTCGTGGATGATGAAATAGTTAAGGACATGTTATTAACCATTCGCCTAGTCAGCATTCCTGAGAATATATGATAGAAGAGAAAGAGTAACATGCTAGACATTAAAAATACGTTGTTAAATAATTAAATATGGCGAGGCATGCAACAAGGGTGAAATTTCGATACGAACATTTTGAAAATTTCAAAATAAGAATTCCGTTAAAAAATGATGAAAAAGAATATTTAAAACACGCAATATTACTGATACGAATGTATGTTAAGTACTCAATAAGGAAAAGACGAAAAAATAATTTCTGGCGTGTCAAAAATCAATTATCAAAAAAAACTCTTTAAATAATATATTGTAGCACTCATACCCTAATAACAAACATTTTCACGCGTGTCGCGTCGGTTATGTAAATTAATTTGCAATTCGCGCCAAAATCACGCAACAAAAGCGAGCGAGATAACATTATGAATTCGCTTCGAGTCCGCATTAAGCTAAGCGGTACATGCATATAATATTCATTTGGTAAGACAAACAAAAAGCTTTTCATGGCTCAATGAAAGAGACAACGATACAGGATACGACTATATATTCCAACATAAATGTAAATTACAGAAGTGTTTTTACTTCCGTAATAAATATTGCCATTTCACCTTTCCCGGCGTCTGCAGTGCGCGTCCTTGGATTGTCGAGGGTAGAATATGACCTTAAAAGGGGAGAGGGAGGGGGGTGTTGAGAATAAAGTGGTGTGAGTTTCCCAGAAGGATGATGAAAATTGAATAAATTTTGTTTTCTTAGTTCCCTGTACGAATGTAAAATTTTCCAAGAATTTTAATTTACAAAAAAGAATCTTGATGAAAATACACAAAAAAGGTAATTTAATCGAAATAAAGAATTATTTTTTTATATAAAAAATACGTTATATTCTCGATCTAGATATCGAATATTGATTTAACGAGCTCCACTGTGGCTTGTTTAGTAGATAACAGAACTAAGCCGCAAACGCTCGGGGTTAAGATCCCCCGACTGGGATCACGTTCAGACGGAAGCCAAATTAAAACTGATCAATACTTTCATAAGATTCCTTAGTAAACAAAAACAATAAAATCTGTAAAAAAAAAAAACATAAGCCCACTTCTGTTTCTTTTGTTTTTATAACCCACGGTCAGTGATATGCTGCTATGGGTTCGCACCCCCTCTGTCTAAAATAATTTTGGTTCAGAGAGCTGGTTCTTAAAATACGGATTTTTTTAATAATCGTAATTCCGAGATCGAGTTTTTACACGATCAAAATACTTTTTCGATACGAATAAAGTAAAGCAACTTGCGGTCGTTAATATTAGGATTCTAAGTGAAATTATTAAGTTCAAAATAAATGTAAATGATTTCAGAGATTATATCGATAATATTTTAAGAGATAATAGCAATGAACTTCCTTAAGCGGTCAGTAAAGCTAATAATAGTATTAACACAATAGCAATAATCTCTGCAGAGGCGGAACGAGGATGTTTGCTAATGAATACTATTTGTTCAGAAAAAAAGGGCAAATTTAGGTATACAACATATATCAGACTTAATGACCATTAATTTGATAGGTTTGCCAATGACTTAATGGGATTCCACAGTCCACACCATTCGATAAAGCATGGCTCAGACGTCACCCAGCAGAATGAAAATCATAACACTGTTTGGAACGAATCGATGTAATGTAAATGAATATTTTTTTTTAATTTGAAATTTTTCCTTTTGAGTTTGAAAAAAAAATGTATAAAATTTAGGGCTTGATCTTTTTTACCAAGGTGCGAGCCGGTTGATTGAATTTTAACGGCACATCACTGCCGACGGTGTGTAATATACCACCTGCATTTATTTAAATACCATAAACCTATTGCATATCTCACCTTGCTGAAGAGCTGTTTGACTAAAAAATACATTTTAATTACACTGCATACACACTGATTAACTGACATTAACTGAAACTAACAAATTATTGTTAAATGCATTTTTTAATTAAAAATAAACATGGTCTAGAAAAAGTCTGCACTGAATTCTGTCTTATCACAATCTTATCAGCAGAAAGGATTTGCATTCGCAAGCTTGAGATAAAAACATCGACTGCTCTATCAAGCTACGAAACGCATATTGCTAGCTCCATAAACACACAGGTGTAAATTCAGCTGAAGCAATATTCACAAGCCACGGCCAACCAGTGCACGGTGCGAAGAAAGCAAACATGTTCAAATTAGTTAATTAGTACATTCAGGTAGTCCTCGACTTCCGACGGTTCGCACTTACGACCAAAATTTAAAAAAAAAAAATTTTATTGCAACACGCAGCACCATTGCCAACGGCTGATGCATACGGGAAGAAAGATCAGTTTCAGTCAAGAGCATTTTAAAATTTAAATATTTATCTGGTATACGGAATACACGTGCTAAAAGAGAAAAGTGCAATAGACTAAGAAACGAAACACATTAAGCAATAAGGGAGGTAAAAAAATGAAGGACTTAGCTCGTGATCTGCAATACTTTTCACATTCAACGATCTCTACAATTTTGAAGAATAAGCTAGAATGAGTGAAGCAGTTGAAGGATCAACATCTATAGAATCTACAATAATAACAAAAAGAAAAACTTTGACCCATCAATGAAATGAAAAAAGTGTTTTGGATGGAAGATTAGACAAAAAAACTAGTCTGTACCATTTTTGGTGACAACTGCTTTATTTCTACAAATGAAAGTAATGCTACAAAAACTAACTTGAACCAAAAATATTTAATAAATAAAACAAATAATTTTACTATTTTGTATTGATTTCGACTTACGACCAAAGATCAGGAACGTATCGTGGTCGTAAGTCGAGAACAACCAATACAAACCTTTTCAGAAAAGCAAAATCAGTTGATTGAATTCTACTTAGTAGAACTCTATTATAAAAGGATAACATATCAAAGTATTTAGTTCTACAAAAAACTCTTTTGAAAAACCTACTTCATGCCCACATTCGTTTATTACATTGAAATTGTACTGTATCCTAATGTATATGTTCGATTGGCAATGATTACCTAATCATGTATGGCAAATTTGAGTGGAAGCGTAATATCAAAATAGTGGCCAAGCACTGGCGTAGATCAGGGGTCGGCAAACTACGGCCAGACGTTGCGTTGTTTAAGTCACAATTCATTTTAATGATATTAAGTACTTACTTCGTGCCCCAGTTTGATTAAATATTATCTCAATAAAAGCAATTCAATTCTTGCCATTAGTACACCTTATTAATTTAATGGTATATTTGTTCAATAATAAGAAAAAAATCCAGTTTCTACGATATTCATATATTCTATTATGACAAGTGTGATAAAAAGTGTAAACCTGTATTTTTCTATATAAATAGAATTACTTGTATAAAAATCTCGGAGTTTGCTTCCTAGCCCGTCAAGTCTACTTTTTTACGATATGTGCCTTTACGAAAAAAGGTTACCGACCCCTGGCGCAGAATTTAAAATAAAACCGGTGGAGTCAGTTCAGCATTAGTCGGATGATTGTAATCATGCTGCGTTCTGGTTTCCGTGCAGCGGAAAAAAGTCGCATGTTTTAATGAATAAACAAAATATTAATAACCAAAAAAAAAACGTATTTCCGAAGCTGATAAATTGCGCCGAACTAGTTCAGCTGGTTTGGAGTCGCCCAAAAAAACGAGACCATCAAGGAAATATACGAAATTTTTGCAGTCGACAATATAAATACTGAATTAATTTTTATGAAAATTCAATAGAATTAATTTGCGAATACTACTGTTTGTCGTATTACGATTGACGCGATGCCGCTCCTTTGTGAAGTATCTTGAGTGGGGTTCAATGGGAACAAAATTAGAAGGGAGGAGTGGTAACTTTTTAATAAAAATATTTTTAAAAATTATTTTCGCATCGATTTCTATGAATGCGATGATCATGTAAACATTTTTTAATATGAAATACAGAAAGCCTTGATTTAACTGACCAATTGGGCGAGGGACACATTAATTAACAGGTAAAGTAAGTAACACCTACGCTACAAATAAATTTGATAATCAATATCGATTTAATAAAGTAAAAACATGAACGTATTCAAGTTCTACAAGAATTATAGTAACTAGTTATTCGGGCTCCGCTGCCTTCGACTAACGATAGCGTAAAGTCGAAACATAATATTTTATGTAGAACTCGGTAACTACTAACATTGATATGTTTACCTTATTATAGCAGAATTCTACGAAGGTAGGTGCCAATTCAAACTATGTCGATTTACTAAAAACTGAAATTTCGGGGAAAAAAATACTACGTTTCGTAATCCAGTGTTTCTATCCCGAAACGAAAGTAGGATAGTAAAAATGTGATATCCAAATATCGGAACACCTGTTCATACAAATTTGATAATCCTTTGGATAATAAATTAGAGGAAGTGGTGGCCATAAATTTCAAACATAAATTGATTACAACTACATTGGATTGGTCTAAAATTTATAATTTTCACCTGTATACACCTGATGTAATATCGTCGCCCCAAAAGCAAAAGGGCACTTGTGACATTTAGGCGGTTCGAAGTTGTTATGAATGCAATTTTTTCGATTTATTTATCTACGTGATAAACAAAAGGATATTCGCGAAAAACAACCTATGAATCACAATTGAAAAAAGAAAATAAAGGTAACCTGTGTATTTGTCAACTAATCTTCAATTCATGTATGGAAAAATGTGTATTTTTTAACTGAAATATTATGTTTCATGTATTAACATTTTTAAATTAAATACAATTTGTATTGCACTACTTCCACATGATTATAATGATCAGGACCGGTTACGCTCATCGCGGGCATTTAAGCATGTCGAAGAAGAACAAAACAATTGCGTTTGATTTAATATTATATATATATATATTACGTTAAACCTATTTAAGTATATTTAATATGATTTTGAATTAAGTAATGAACCTTAGTAAGTAATAGAAGAAATTTTAAATTATGTACAATTTTGACATATTATGTAAATGTGACTTAAACCCACTTGAAAATCCAAAATTGAGAGAATATAAAAGCACATATTCACCGAGTAATAAGTCGTTTACCCGTGATCCAGTTTTCATTCCAAAGCAGTAACAAATAACCTCTACGCAATTTTTTTACTTGAAGAATATTTAAAATGCGTTTCTCGCAAAACTTAATTTTTGTGTGCGCTTTTGCTTTTGGAACGAATGTATATATAAATCACCAGGGCTGAATTAGTAATTAATCACTCAGTCGATAGTCCTCCGTTCGACCTCAGGGTTTTGTGAATAAATTGATAATACTTACATAGCTAAAAGCACTTTCGTGATATCCCCGGAGTGGTTGTATAAAGGCAAAGTATACCGGTATAAATTTCCCTAGAGAATGAAATTAAGTTGATGATAAAAACACAATACAGCTGAAAAACGACATCGATTACATAGCGAAGTTATAAAGAAAGACAGTAAATCAGTTATGTTTCCTACGAAGACCGATAGGAATGATATAAGTGAGGAGGGCGAACAAGAGTATTCTATTATACCACACACAGATTGGAAAGATCATCCTATGTCTGTATTTCACTGTTTATGCATACGGTCAGATCTTTAGCTTAGTTATGCAAAGTTACAAAGATTCAAAAAGTTCCAAGGCGTCATATTATATTATGGAGTCGAGTGAATTTCAACTGATAATAACTCTTTCAATATCCAAATCTTACGTTACTTTCTGCACGCTCTAGAAGAGCCACATTAGTAGTGAGCGGCGTAAATATTATGTTTAGATATGAATTATTTATTACCATGATAAAATATTCAAAACATAAAAAATACGTAATTCTCCAATTTTTCCAACATTTTAATGCGACAAATGTCCCGCACGATACGCATTGAGCTGCAGATCTGGCCAGACCTGATCTAATTCATGCAAACATCTCTTGATAATAATTGTTTACATTAGACATAAATAACCTTGCGATATAGTTAGTCTGAAGATGCTTTGCAAAGAGGCGTAACACGTGTCACATTTAGTAACACAGCAAGTGGAATAACAAAGTTATCAATTTTAAGTTTATAGTATAAATGAATTCGTACAAAGTTACCGCCGAATCCATCTAAAAAATGTCGTGATTATTGTTAACCTTGCAAACACGAATAATGTTGCTACGCTACAGAATTCACCCTTTAATAACCCCTAGTCAATGTGACTGGTGAAGTCAATGGATTATCTCAATTTAAAAAATACGATGAAAGTATACAGGAATTTCTACGATTAAGACATCGGCTTCCAACATATCCTATTAAATAATTCGGGAGAAAATATTTCGTGCGCCAGCATATCGCCAATTCTTTTCTACTTTATTTTCGGTCCTTTCCATAATGATATTTCACCGCACTAAATTGTTTACTAAGCGCATTTTATATTTTCATACGAAGACCAAAAACGTTAGCAATTTGTCATAGTGAATGGGTTTTCTCATTTCCACGTTATTACTTTACCGGCGTCTAAAAACTAGGGATTGTAATACAGGAAGAACATTACAAGTACCGTTGTTTCGGTATTGCTTACAATAATTAAAAAATAAAAAATTTAAATTAAATAATTTCGATAGTTCATATTAAATAGTGATATAAAAAAATATTTATTGCATCATTAAATTTAAATATGACCTTAAAATGGTAAACTCATCAATGCTGGAAATAAGTCCGCTTCAGAAAAAGACTTTCTCTTATTGGACGGACAAAAATTAATTTAAGATATAGACTAAGGGTGTTTGATGGGGTAAGCAAGAAACAGCTAAGTAATTTAACAATATGGAACGAACAACTTAATCTCCCTTACTCCCCTTTATTGCATCCCTATAATGAAATTCCGACAAAACTACGCCATCTGATATGCACCCTAACAAAGCATCCCTACACTTTATTTTTTTCCGAATTGCATTTAAATGATAATTGGTTCTTGGTTATCTGCGATTACAAAGGTCATTATTATCATATCAGTATTAAAATTAATTCAAATATCAATGTAGTTCCTAGATTTGGTGATAACATATTTTCTCAATGTATCTTTTTTATAATATACAAACGATATAAACTATTTACTAACTGTCTGTTCGAGTTCATTCGTGTACTCGAATGCATGAAGATGCCGAAATGCGAATCCCGAGTCGTTAGTGACGAAATACATGGAAATGAACACTAATTAAATAATTCTACAATAATATTAAATATTGGTACACCGAATATCCGATTGTGAAAATGCAAAATATGTAATAATCGAAATAATGGGTTTTATAAATTATACAAGAAATCCCGGTTTCGGTAATACTAGTATTGGAAACCCTAGTCTAAACTGTTTTCACGCACACCTCAATCCAATGAAAATGTCGCATTTGAGTATTATTTTTATCCAGTGTTCTTATAATGGTAAAAGGAGCGGTGATTGGAATACAAGCTAGTGAAATAAAAATGAAAACGTGACGCGTTTACGAGACAGTTGACATCAAGTTTTTTAATCGAAATCCATCTTGAAATAATTTGCAAATATAAAAAACAAACGACTTACATTACCATCAATTTGAGTAAATTTCCCCACTACATGTAAAAAGTTTCTGTTATAATAACATGATAATACTAATGCCTTTTAAGGTGTTAACTGTCAATTCTGAGTGGATGATCAGTTGATAATGCTCGTGATGAGCGAAACCGGTCCTGATCATTATAAATATGTGGAAGTAGTACAAACGAATTGTGTTTTATTTTTTAAAATACTAATTCCATATGAATATTTTTTAGCTAAGCAAAGGTATTGAGTAGCCCCTGGTGGTAAAAATATGAATTAATGTACAACATAATTTGTTTTATTGTTGAATTTGTAAGTTGTCTTTTTTAATTCAAAAACTTTTCTTGAAATAAATTGGATTAGCCATATTACTAATCTGTAAACCAAATGCTGTATTTTTTTCTCTTCTCAAGTATGTACAGAATATATGAAAGCATAAACAAATATTGCCAAAACTTTAAAATCACTGAATTTATAGTACATAATTACAGTGATTATTTGTATCGCGGGCCAAAGTTACCCGATTTGGAAGCAAACTTTGGCCCTACTTGTTTAATCTATATTTATATATCAATTATGACAATAAACATATGTACACTTCCATGTATTTTGTCACTAACGACCCGGGTTTCGCCTTTCGGTATCTCCAGGTATTCGAGCACATGAATGGACTCGAACTGACGTCGAAAACCCGACTCGTTAGTGACAAAATACATGGAAGTGTACAAAATCTCAAAAATCTAAATTTGATATTGAAGTTCCATCAAGCACCCTCAGTCGATGTCTTAAATTATATGTATGTTAATTAAATTTCATTTTATGACATTTCTATGAAGAACAATACCACACATAAATGCAATGGCGAACCATAAAAATACAAAAACCCTCATAACTGGGTCAAAGTTACCCTGATTGACCGTACCCTCGTTTTCACCTCAAACGTAGATACATGCATTTTCCAAATTAATTCGATGATACGTTTTACAATAAAACAGGGCTGAAAATATCACACGTAAATAACGAAAAAGCGTAAATTTCAATGAGGTAATTTCAAGGTTACATTATTCCTGTGTCCGTACAGCTTTCGCTCAACTTTCGTTACATAAAACGTGCGCATTCCTAAGTAATTAAGTCATATATTCTTCAGACAGTTTCCATTTAATCACGAAAAGCTCGATTTATGACTTTTCCAGGTAGGTGAGTCATAAAATACCCACCACGTCATATTATGTTATTACATCATGAAGCAAACAAAGCAACGCTTTCACTTTTCTTATCGATTCGCAAGCAAACTTTCTTCAAACACGTCAAAAGTGCTTTTGGTACGGAAAATAGACGAGAAAGTAGTACACAGAATTGCAAATAGTTGTCCTTGGCCGTGTGTTGAAAGTCGTTGGCTTCAGTTACGGTGCTTATGGGCTCGAATGCCAGTACGGACAGTTTCATAAATTGTTTTTTCAATCGATTTGCGTTCGAATGCATGGATGGATATCTGTGATGTATGCAAACGACTAGTCCTGCCCTAACCCTACCCTTCTATCTTTAATCTCTCCGATGAGCTCTATAAGAAATCAATATGCTCACCTTTGAGAGCGGAAATGATTTTAAAAAGTAGTTTTGTGATTTATTACTAAAAGTAAGAAAATATAAAGAAAGTTACAAAATCTGGGAAAAAGAATTCAAGGAATAGAATAAACAGCTTCAAGCAGTCTATATTATATTGAAAAGACTTTGTTTTGGTACAACTCCATAAATAATGTAATATATATACTTCTTGATACATAAACTTGTATTTTATATAGAAAAAATAAATAGATAACATATATCTTTGTGCACTGAAGAAAAAAATCGAAAACAAAATTCTATAGATAGAATTATTTTACCATGTGTCGTCCAAATGTGTAGTATATGGCCTCCTAATGGAGTTATCTCAACAGAAGTTTTCTACGAGAACTGCTTGTTACGCAGTTGCTCAAAATCTCTTTTTCGATAAGAGTAGGGATAGAAGGATAGGGCTAAGGCAGAATTAGTGGTTAGGCAATCGCTCTCGCTACGCCCCGTTTTTAAAATCAAACGGGTGAGAGGGAATTTTAGACATGACAAACATCCATGCCTAAGAACAGAAATCCATAAATCGATTGAAAAATCGATTTATGAAACTGTCCGTGCCGGGACTTGAACCCGAGACATCCGTAACCGTAGCCAACGACGTTGGCCACTGTACCACGGACCCGACGTAAAATAAAAAGGACAATTGTTTAAGTAAATCACGGGAATATAAAACGTTAAACTGGGGTTAAATATTAATTATACACCTATTTAATTTATTATAAATTGAAATGAGCCAACGTAAATGTAAACTTGGGGGGACGCCGTGTCTAGATATTAATGTTTGCCTGCCATTTCCATTCCTACCAATTATTAATTCTAAATAAGCCCCTATACAGAATTCTCAAGTATAAATTAATAGCTTTTTTGGCTCGCATTTTCGATATCCTTCACAATCACAAAAGTCGACCTTGGCGAGAGAGTCAAGTGCAAAAGCGGGCGGCCATGTTGGTTTGCATAGCGGGTATATTTATTTACGAGAGGTTTCCGTTTCCGGCGCGTGGTGTATGCGGGTTATCCCCTATTTAAGTTTATATTTCCCGACCCCAGTGACGGCTAATCGAATTGCGCTTAGGCACGCGGTAACGCTTATCGCGTATTTTATGACAATAATTTAACGCAGGTTTACCCAAATTCGTCTGCGATTCATTAATACCGGTGATATATTTATACTAGTGTACAACCGTACCCGTCATAGATGACGGTATTAAAATTGAAATACTGAATGTCTAAAGTAGCTAGTGTAGAACTGTGTGTGCATTGTTTACACCGCGAACGCTTACGTCATGAAAAAATTTCATATCTACATGCGATATGTGACAGTAATAAAACATCTACAGAGCAGTCTGAGCTATTATAAATATAAAATAACCGCGGATTAGCTTGCAATATACATACCTATCCACTCACTTTTAAGGTGTTAACTGTCAATTCTTGGTGGTAAGGCATTATATTTTAAAAATAAAATACAACCTGTTTGTACCACTTTCACATGTTTACAATGATTAGGACCGGTTTCGCTCATGTGGAAGTAGTACAAATAGATGTTTTATTTTTTTAAATATACCCATCTACGTTTAGGAAAAATTTTACACATACAATTTCAATCTGGTGTTGGAGTAAATTTAGAAAGAATTGTGAGTATTTTAATCAAATTTTTATGGCGTAAAATATCTATATGCTACCAACAAATCACATTCTCATGACAATCCAAAAATGTGAACGTGTAAATATGTCATTCGTTCGAATGCCACTGGCTTAAGTCGTCGCGTTGCGCGCAGAGCCGTCCGTGACAAGGGTATACAGAGAAAGAAAATTTCAATTGCTGCAAACGGGGTCAAGGCTAACAGGAAAAGCCTTTCAGCTGAAGGAGTGTCCAATACACCCGCTTGAATATTCATTCTCAAATAATATTGGATTTGTCACAGCGCCTGAATAAGAAATGCCGACACGTTGCGAAGAAGTTATTAAAAAAACGGATTTTTTTATGTTTCTCGAATCTCGTTGGCATCGAAAACATATCATCCCGTTGAAAAGCTGAAATCATTATATTTTTAAAATAAAACACAATTTGTTTTTACAATCAGGACATTTTTATAGGATTTCGCTCATCACGAGCATTATTAACTGACAAAAATAAAATAATGACAAGGCTATTTATATTATATTACATAATTGAATGTTAACAATTGCATGGTATATAAAGCCGTTGGTTCGATAACTATGTCAAGAATTTACAGGTAATCAAAAAAATTAAATATACTACAATTAAAATGTGAAGGACCTCTTCCGAATCAATAAACTACTAAATAAAGCCACGTCTGAGAAAAATATAGTTTTAAAAAAATTGAAATCTTAAAAGAAGTTAGTGAACCATTTAAAAATAATTATATATTAAATATATAATTAACACTATAACCAGCCATGATAACTGGCGAATGAAGATCGGAAACACTTACATTTATTTATTTCTCAATCGTGTTATGGATATCGATGACGCATTCATCCCTACCCACCACTATATAGATGCTAAAAGAGAGGCTGGGTATTAACTAACAACTAAAATACCTTATGTTTTGATGTTCCAGCACAGCGCCCGGCAACCGGTGGTCCGCGTAGTTGTTACAGTAACGCTATTGGCATCAAAGATATGCAATCTTATTTTAAACACGCAGTAAAAAATATTAATTTGTTATGTTATTTAACATGTGTTAACAATTAGACTCAACGCAGTTGAGGAATCAATGAATGTAAGTGTTTTTCGGGGATTCATACTTTTGGCCACGCACTGAGTGACGAATTCTCTATTAATCATTTACAGGACCGCCACTTTTTGTAATTTGTAATTTAATGACTCGATTTTCAGAATTCTCTTCGATAAAAAAATCGTAAAATTACTTCAGAAAATACATATAACAATTAAGGTGAGTTCTAAACAAAATATGATGAAAGAGGTGAATGGAACTCGAAATAAAAAAAAAATTGTTTTTCCAAGATAAAAGCAATGCTTATCACGATATTCCGAAAAATAAACAACTGCTTAAGCTGAGTAATCACTTTTAATCAAAAAAGGTAAACCTATTAAGTCGCCTAAGTACGGCAATTAGCTCATTTAGATTAAGAGATGTCAATTTTATTTTTGACAATCAAACATTTTTTTTATGAGAAATCTTATACATAATGGCCCAGACCGCTCTGTAGACGTTTTATTATTATCACATATCACATGTACGTATGAAATTTTCTCATGAACTAAGCGTTCGCGGTGTACATATGTAAAGTTATGCAATAGACACATAGTTCAGACGTACTAGCTACTTTAGACATTCAGTATTTCAATTTAAAATACAGAATAAAAAGAATGTAATCGGATGACGTTATACCGAAATAGATGTCAACTAAATAGTATATGAAATCCACATATAACCAAATGTCTACAAGAAACTTTGTCAAGCAAAAATAAACACATTGAAAATTTTTGATTAATAATTATAATATAATAATGGTTGAATTAATTGAAACTTGATGTATTACGAAGTAGGAAATGGGAAACGGACAGTTATTCTTTCTGTAAATGGTTTTTTTTCTTATATTGTGATACGGAAAAAATACATGTCAATTCCACTGTGCATATAGGTTTGCGTAAACTAGATCTACATTGCCTCGGTGAATCGATTTCCCCGTTCAAATACCCAAAAAGCGAATGACACGCAATCTTCAATCCTAATACTACCCAAAGAGGGTATTTTCGGAACAGTCCCAAAAGACCAATAAAATAAAACAAGTGCCAGAGGAATTGGGCGCGTTTGATAGAAAGCATTAAATTTGTCAATTTGGAGAAAAGGAGAACCCTCATAATTCTTCGGAAGAATTTCATATTCAAATAAATGTCTGAAAGCGTTTGGGAAAATATTATGAAGGGGTGAATTCTTCATTTTCTGACTTTTCGGAAAAATTTCTCTACTGATATTATAACCTAAACGAAAATACCTGGCTAGCTAATCTTAAGATAAGATGTTGTCGAATCATAGTCTTAAAAATGGTACGCATTGTCAACAAGTATCTTAATGTATTAAGCAAAACTGAACTAATATTTATAATGTGCCTTTATATTTGGTTAAGACAGCGTTTTTCAAACTAAGGCACGTACTAATTCAAAGGGGGGCGCAAACCTTTTAATTTTTCATTGCATCTTATATAAATTTTCAAAATACTGACACCATTTTTACCATTTAAAAATGTTTAAATTAAGGGAGGGGAAACTATCGGGTTTAAAGAGTTTAGATATACTTTCGTTCAATGTTATCATTGGCTGATTTGTAATCATCAGAAATACTTTTTTATGATCATAAATAAAGTATCGTTAAAACAGCATCGCATCATTTTCAATTGAGCACAGTATTATTTTAATTTAAGATATCGCCTGAGGATGATTGTTGGTATTTCAATATCAAATTCGAATAGTTCAAATTGTGCAAGTTTCCACATTTTTGTCACTAATCCGTGTTTCGCCTTTCGGCATATTGAAGCATCCAAGTCAACGGATGAACTCAACATTGACAGTAAGTATTCTTTTATGTTTCCATAAATTGATTTATGGATTTCTGTTCGTGGGCAAAAATGTTTAATAAAATTGGATTATTGAGATTTTGTACACTTCCATGTATTTTGTCACTAACGACCCGGGTTTCGCCTTTCGGCATCTTCAGGCATTCGAGCACACGAATGGACTCGAACTGAGAGACAGTAAACAGTGTCTAACGCTTATATAGAAGATACAAATGCGACAAATATCATTTACGAGGCAATACATATACGTCTGAGAGCCACACCGATACCTGAGTTAAAATTTCGGAAATCGCCCTAATCCTTATTTTGTAAACACCATATTACCAGAGTGGCGAATTGCCGAAGGCGTTGCCGCTTTTCAACTTCTTTTAGAAATACCAGTGATTTTACAATTATAATAGTATTGTGGGTTTTGACGGGATGTAATTCGACGAATGGGTAAATATATACAATCATTCCACATTTAGTGAAATCTGTTAGGTGTTTCAACGTATCGGATATAATAGCGGAGAATTAGGAAGGTTCAGCTGCTCATTCAAGATTGGTAAGGAGTATAACTGGCCTCTATTAATTTCTAAAATTTCCTGATAAAATAATTTATGATCCCCCATGTTTTTATGGAACAGTTTAACCCCATCATCCGCATTAAACGTATGGTTCTCCATTAGCAAGTGATTTGCGAATGTCGAAGTTTCTTTTTTTAATCTAAAGGCATCTAAATGTTCTGATACCCTTATATCTAATGTACGTGTGGTTTTACCCACATAGAAATGTTGGCAATCATTGCATTGTAATTTATAAATACCAGATTTGTTCTTAAAGTTTACTCTATCTTTATTGTTAATAAGTAATTTGCCTAGAGAGTTTTTGCAATAGAACGCCGGTCTAACACTATCAGCGAGTTGTTTTTTTAATTTTAAAGCTTGTGCAACCTAAATAACTTATTCTATGCCAGATTCTAGGGCGGTCTATGTCTTTAGACACGTTCCCGGGTCGTTAGTGACAAAATACATGGAAGTGTACAAAATCTCAATAATCCAAATTTAATATTGAAATTCCATCAAGCACCCTCAGTCGATGTCTTAAATTATAAAAATGTTTATGTATAAAATTTAATTTGAATTATTGAGATTTTGTACACTTCCATGTATTTTGTCACTAACGACCCGGGTTTCGCCTTTCGACATCTTCAGGCATTCGTGCGCTCGAATGCCTGAAGATGTCGAAAGGCGAAACCCGCGTCGTTAGTGACTTAATACATGGAAGTGTACAAAATCTCAATAATTCAAATTTGATATTGAAATTCCATCAAGCACCTTAAGCAGTCTTAAATTGTATAAAATTACCTCCCACCCACTCGATTCTAGAGACGGGGAATAGCGAGAGCGATTAGCTAACCACTATTCTCGTCCTACCTAGCCTACTCTCTTCGAAAAACAGTGGACGAGCAACTGAGTAACATGCAGTTGTCGTAAAACAACTTCAGTTGATATACCTCCATCAGAAGGTAATATGCTCCACTTTGGGAGCGGTAAATAGTTTCTAAAAAGCATCAAAGGACGATTATAGCTCATGGGCTAAACACAAACAGTAACCACGCCGAAATTTTCCCAGACATTTGTTAAAACACGACTGGCGATAAAGTGGTGCTAAAACAGCTATATAAATAACACAATTCTTGTGAATCTAAATACATTATACTTCTCCCTTAATATGTCTCTATTATTAAACAGACGTTTTCAATACATAAGTAAGATAGGTACCATACATGGGCTTCGTCGATGGAATCTGGGTTATTAAATGCAGGCCATACTCTCGCAGGCTGTTCTATATTATGATCCCATTGTGAATTGTTTATGCGGGCCCGTGACGTAGATAGCGTCGGTCGATGTTCCGGCTATGACGTCACGGCGTCGGAGTCGCCCAGCGACACCGCCGCGGCGCCTGCCGACGCCCCTTCCATTACAATACAAACGCACCGTCAGTATCGAAAGCGATATAGACATAAAAAGGCATCCGTAATTAGTAATTAAGTCGATTCAGTGGTATACTGCCCAAAATGAGCAAGAAAGCAGACAATGTTCTCAGAAATATGATTTTAAATCTGTCCTTAACATTATTTTAAGAATATTTACTAAAGTAATTAGGTGTCAGATGAATTTCTTTTAAAGCTATTAATTAAATGAAGATTGATTTTAATAAAAGTGCGGTTATTCCGTCACATCTTGATTGATTCAATTAGTAAGTACTTTGAAGGGACACATTATCATAAGGCCTAAATATTAAAGTATTTAGTTTCACAACAATAATAAACTAAAGTTGATTAGTATTTTCGCATTACGCCACCTTCAAAACTTTTCAATTAGACGGTTCTGGTAACTAACTAGCTCAATATTGTAATTCACCAATTTGATTCGAGTACTGAAATGTATAGGGGAAGGTCTCACCACTCACATTAACAATGATTAGAGGGGAGATATCACAACTGAAATATTACTGTCAAATATTGAAAATTGTGTTCCACCAAGTAAATTAGAATTCAATCAATACATTTTTAATTATGATATTTAATTTAAAGGGCACTTTTTTTCTTCCGAGACGTTTGATAAGTATGAATATTATATAGGTAATACCACGTGTTGTGATTAGTTAAAATCATCAGACGTAACATATCAACACCGTTACATGTCTCATCTTTTTGGATCAGAACAATGAAATTTTGATGAAGATATAATTTCTAAGAACAGCGTTTGATAACATATAATCTTTCATTAATCATAATTCCACCACGAAGACCCTTGAAGATGAAACCTTTTGTATTATTGAAACTTCGAAAGACGTTGACTTATTTATAGAGTAACCGTGAAAGCATGAAAATACTATACCTACGACATGCTTTTCAGATATTCTTAATTCATAACTGCATACTTTCATTTAGTATTCAAGTACATTGAAGTATATACGCTTATTGAAAACTATGTTATGTAATCATAAAGCAGGCTGAAAGAGATTCAAAAACATGTTACAAATAAAGATAATTTGAAGGCACGGAAAATACCGAGCTATTAAAAATCAACGCTCGTGTAAAAAAACTGTTTACTCTCGCAAAAGATAATTTTATCTTGTTACTTGCCAAAATAGTTGGAAAAATTTTCCTTGCAAATACTACAATTATTATTATAGCATATTACATGAAAAGATATTTGAATCTAGGGTTTTCATTTGTAAGTCTCATTTTTTAGGGTAAAAGACAACAGAAATCGTGGTGCGGTCATGCTCAACCTATATAACAATGGCGCAAATTTATAATATCTATGTACGAATTATTGATCACGGAGAGGGCACTTCTTTCGAATTACCATATTATGTATATGTATTCTTTACCGAGTTTAGACATAAATATTTTCTACGTTATAATTGCTCTTCCTATATACTCCAGGCAAATATATTTTTTAAATTTTTAGTTGCTACCCTTAGTAGGTATATCGATCGTCCAGTGCATTACTCAGACATCTCCATAAATGACCAATAATGTGATAATGGGAAAAGCAATATTCAAATGGTCACTTTAAATCAAATATTATTGATTTGAACCCAAGTTTTATACATTTTATAAAGAGGTGTTTAACAATTAGGTACTTTCTGAATATAGTCAGTAGAATTATGTTTAGAAATATCCTTTTAGTGACCCATAAATATCAACATTTTGTTGAATTCTTTAGAAGGTTATCTGGCTTAGATTTTTTTGTGACATTTTTGTGTTATCTGAGTATTGAATCAGACAAAGGGCAAAATTTTACATATTAATGCATACTTAATTCAAATTTAATTTTTTGGAGTTGTCTGACTAATGAGCAAATTGAAATATAAGGCATTACCGCTTATAGCCCAGGCGCCAGATATCACATAATGATAAATTCGATGATAATTTGTAATGTCACTCGAGATCAACCCGATGAGAAAATACATCACAAAGACCCATGCCCATATCTCAAAATTTTGCGGATAGTACAGAGATATAAATTTAGATAACGATAAAGTTCTCAGTAGTTGATATCTTATAAAACTAAGTATTTATTGGGTGACCTGCAATAAATATTATTTTAGTCCACGAACTATAGGTTGTGTGTCGCTGCCGATGTCAACTCAATCAAAATTAGTTTCAACTGTGCTACGACGGTCTGGATGTGTAATGCTTAATAATAATATACGTAGTTTAAATTATCCATAGGACTAGTTAAATAATTTTCACTCTAGTTAACACGCAATGTTTGCAACGCTCGTACTCGGGCGGCCGATTCATGACGTCTTGTCTGCGAGCCAGCTGTTGTCGGATTGTGTTTGGCGCCGAATTACAATTTTCCTTCCAAAGCTGTCAAAATTATGACAGCGACAATATACCGTGAAGTTTGTCCAATATGCTGACATGATGAATTGACATTCGCTCTGATGATAGAATAATATTTACCGAACACAAAACAACTTTACTGTTGACAATTCCGTTACTATGTTCAAGTTGATCGAGAATAAACAACACATATTGATTAACGCCAGCCGATGATAGATATGTATGTACATATTTCAATATAGGTGTAACGCTATTATGGGAGCCATATTAGTGTTGGTTTGAATTCATATTGTGTATTTTAAAGCTGTTTTTTTGTAACTGTTACTAACTTCGAGAAATGTATTAAACTAACTGCAATAAAGATGACTTTGACTGAACTGCCGTGTTTTGACTGAAGCTAAAAACTTGAGAAACATCATAAGCACGCCGGATATAAGTCGGAGCTTATCACATCATAAATGTTATTTAAAATTAAAATATTTAACTTGATAATATAATCAAGGCAATAATCTCCCCATTGAACATTATAAGAAGCTCACGTAATTACGCATACTCAATACAATTTCAACGCATTTACATGTAACGATTAAATAATAATACCACGTTCTATAATAATACCAAGTTCTTATTCCAAGAACAGAATTAGTAGGTTGAATATTTTAATGTTCTATGTAAAAATCAATGTTTGTTTGTTCGTATCTTATGCAATGCCATACCGTTCATTCGATTCCGATAAAACTTTGTCAAGTAATTTCTTGAACTTACGCGACAGTTATAGGCATAGTAAAATTAACTTACAGTAAGTCTTATCTATCTATATCCTTTATAAAAAAAAATGAATGAATGTTTGTATGTCATCTATGCGTTCCTTTACCATTCTTCCGATTTCGATGAAACTTTGGGAAGTTACTGTACGCAAACCCGTGAAGGTTTCAGAAAAAAATTAAAATCTAAAAAAAGGAATCAAACCGGTACATTGAGCAACATCTCGAAAAAACCTTCTGAATTATTCGAGTACGCACATGGAAAAATATTGTATATCCAAAATAAATGTCTGCACGGACCCGGGCTTGGACGGGTAAAGACTATTCAGACTCGGGCTCGGGCCGGGCCCGAGTAAGAAATTTAATTTTCAGAAAAATATTTCGGACTATCTTTGGGTCATGAGTCCGACATAAGGTAATACTATTCATAAGTGAAATAATTTATTTCACATGTGTTATGAACTTCGGTGGAAATATGAAAACAGTAAGATATATTGTTTGACAAGTATAAATGAATTTCTATATTGAAAAAAATCGGGCTGAAAAAAATCTGGTTTTCGGGTCGGGTTCGGGTAGCAAGTGTGATATTGAGGCTCGGGCTCGGGCCAGGCTAGGCCTGAAAATGTCGGGCGCGGACGGGGTAATTTTATAAATTTTCGGCAAGTGCAGATCTCTAATCCAAAAGCAATTCAATAAACAGAATTCATACACAAACACTTTTTTTCTTTGAGTGGCATTGCAACGCATGCCGGGTACTCGCTAGTTTTAAATAAATGTTATGATGTTGGAAAAAGTGAGATGACATAATATTGTGTATCTATTCTACACAGTATACATCAGTGATGTCGAACCTATGACCCGCGGGTCATAGGTTCGCGGGGACACTGACCCACGCAGGGTTTTTAAATGACCGACGCGTTGATTTTTATAATCTTATTTTGTAAATCATAAAAGATAGAACAGACAATTAAAATAGACGGTAGTTTTTAACCATCCTCCCCTCCCCATTTCCAAATGACGCCACTGACTTAGTGACCCACGAGCTAGTACTGAAAAATAATGAACAAAATTTGACTCACTTCTCAAAAAGGTTCGCCATCACTGGTATATATAGCTAGGTTAAAATAAGATATATTATCCTATATAATTTCATATAAACGCAAATCTTGTTTTGACTCTCCCGAAAAGTATGTACCTACCAGGCGCGTGCCATGCAGTTCTCTCTTTCTCGATCAATCACATGTAAACTGAAGGGTGCGAGTGACATACAAGGGCATGTGGGTGCATACTCTTGTATCCTACTCGCTCGTATACAGGTGAGGTTGTGCGACAAAGATAACTCCACAGCACGCCGTTGGTACCTACCAATTTTAGACTTAACGGCCTTTTCCTTTCACAAACAGAATTATTCTTCCATGAAACGGTCAATATAAATAAATGTTGGCAGTTTGAATCAAAAATTGGATTCGTTCTGTATCATAAATAATACGCCCACGCGTATTTCACTTATGCATGTCTCATTCGGTAAAAATACACATAGTTTTTAAACCATCTGCGAGTGAGCAAACACCTTTGATGTAGGTTAGATGCTTCTATTTTCGTATTGGTGAAATAATACATAAGTTACGAACAAAAATTCGAAAGCCCGCGTCACGCGTGTCGAATCGACCGTAGACAAACTTTGGCAGGCATGGCAGGAATGTATTCGGATGCAAAATAATAATATACACACCATTATTATTTTGTTCGAGAATGAGACGTGAGAATACGGGTTATGATTACTGGATAACGCCAGTCTTCTTCCAACGAAAAACAATGGATTGAAAGCGTCGAAACAACAGTACGGAATATATAATTAAAATTGATAACTTCGTTATGCCACTGGTTTTGCACAGGGTATCGAACCAAAAACCGGAAAACGTTTCAGACACGAGCATTAACATCGCTTAACTCCCCACTTCAGTTTTCGTAAGCGAAACACTTGGAAATGAACCAATATATATTTTATTACTCGAACCGGAGCAAAAAAAAAAAATAGCGGGAAAACCCTGGTTACATTAGAAATGAATTTCCACAAAGTTACCGCCGGATGTATAGAAAAAGATGTGATTTATTAAATCTATTTCCTTTTGTTATTGTGTAATGCATATATATTTTTTTTAATTAAACTGACTGTTTTAGTTGATATAATGTTAATAATTTTATTACAAAAAATAATAGGACACTTTTTAAGCACGCCACTGATTCCCTATCCACTATACATAGTAAACGATTAATTAAATAGTAGATATATCAAGGCGTTTATGTCATAACGAAAAGAATGAAGAAGTTTTTAAAAAAATTATTTGCTAGCTTTATCAATTACGCGAATGTTTGTCCATCTCGTTAATAGATGTCACTGACTCGATATATTAACCTTTTCACTCAGCCTTAAATTCCTCGTTCGAAATTATATAGGTCGCATTAAATTATATTCGAGGTCGCGTTTAATTCCGTGTATTATAATAGTATTCCAGCGTAAAGAATTTATTTTGAATTTAACATCGGCAGTTTACGGGTTAAGAGTGCAGCGGAGAAGTAACAAAACAAAAAAATGAGATTTCGTAACAATGATAAAGAAGCCAGTCTCGATCGTGTTCTATAAATATATTCCAACAATGCACATAATAGTTTTTTTCTGCTCTTTAGTACCAGAGTCGTGATATAACTCACAATCTGACAGTGGAAAATTTCGTCTGAAGATATATTTTAAATAAAGACTGACCTCCATTAGGCTAAAAACTCCGAGGCGTGTTCTTAAAATAAGTCTGGACATTTTTGTTGTTACACGAAAAGGCATCAGACGATTCTTCACAATACCCGTTTGAATGCAATCGTAGAGCTAAATCTTTGACTACAAGTTCAATTCATTTTTCGTTTTATATTCGGTTAGCGTCCAGCGGTCCTATACTCAGATTTGCTAGTGTGCGGGAGATGTCTGCATGGAACGAATTTTTTTAAACCACTCGGTTCGAGTACATTTTCAGGCCCAGCTGCCTGAGCCCGAGTCTCTGTCCGATTCGAATGTTTTCTGAGTTAATAGGATAAAATAACAAAGTATTTAGTTCTACAATTTTTTTATATCAGGTAGTTGATAGCTATTTCGGCTTTACGCCATCGTCAGAACTATACTTAAACTTATGTTTGCTTAGCTATATATACTGTTTAAAATAGATAGACAATATCATGTCATCTCACGAATTCAAACATCATAATGTTTATTTAAAATGAAATCATTCAAGGTAATAATTGTGTTTTTAGAAAAGGAGCTTACGTGGTGTCATTAATTAGTCGTTAAAATAAGTGTATTTAAATTGTACTGATTATGCGTAATTACATGGGCTTCTTGTAATGGTTTCAGTAAGAGTGATGGGTTAATATTTGTTTGGTCATAAAGGAGATTATTGTCATGATTGTATCTATTAATTTTGAGTTGTTCCAAAAGATTAAGTGTAAGGCTTTTTTCACACAAATGTAAGCATATCGGAGCTGATTTAGCGGTTATATTGTTCTCTGAGTTATTATTATTTACTTCATATCGCACCCTTAGTTTTAAACCATGACAAGTCAAAAAATGGCATTCTGAGATAATTGAATTTTAAGATTCAAACCCTCTCAACTAAATCTGAAAATGTATGTACTAAACCAATTTTCTTTTTCATATTGTATCAGGGCGTCTACTTTTGGATGAAATAATTTTTATATTGAGAAATCTTACAGAAAATGTATTTTTTGGAGTCTAAAATTAGACTATTTTGACTATGCATACAATATTATTATTATAAACTAATAGGAAACAACATAAAATTTGTTTTATAATATGTATATCATATAAAATAATAAAGAACGGGTTAATTAAAAATTATTTTTAGTTTTTAAGCTATTTTTATAATAAACCTATTCTTTAAATCTTTTTGATCACTATTGTTACTGAATGTTTCACAATTACAAGGTTTTCTTTCATTGTCATTACTTCGTATATTCCGGAACTATGATAATTCAAGATATCATAGTCTAAAACTCAAGAAAGATTTGAATCCTAATATTAGACTATAGCAACTCAAAATAGCATAGTCCTTAAATATCACACACTACAATTTCTAAAAATTTAAGAATTCATTTAGACTTGTGATAGTCTTTGACCAGGAAAATAATTATATTTTCAACCTTTCTGCATCATTAACTCAAAATATCAATTTTCTGAATAGTCTAAAACTAGGGGTGCGATATTTCCTTTTCTTTTCAAAAAATATCACTACTTATGATTGGCTTCCCTATATAATGCAGCTCTTATTGTACCAAGTAAAATTTGACGTTATCTCAATAATATGTACCAGTTATAGAATGAACGTGACATGGTTGATATTTTAACGGAACATAAATGTACACTTTTTTTAAAGAAACATGTGCAACAAATATGCGGTCAATCGAGACATTATATTATAAAACAGAGTCTCTCAAACTGTAAGCACGTATTGGTAGAAAGGTTTTATTTTTCTTTTTTTAGTGATTCCCAAGATACGCGATAATAAATATTACATCTTAAATTTCGTGATTTAGTTGTTCTTTCTGAGTTCTTATAGAGCAGGCTTGGGAAAACTAAGGCCCGGGGCTTATCTATGTGTGGCTCATTGAATTACTGGTTATTAGGGAATCACTATGTTGTTATGCTGAAATTTATTTTTCATGATAATAAATAGTGTATACACACAAATATTTTTTATTTGTGCCTGCCGTTTATTTTGAATTTCTAATCCAGCCCTTCAGCCGAGAAATTTGCCCAAACCTGTTATAGAGCATCCTTGCCAAAATTGTTTGTCTTATAACTGGCTATTAGACATTCACTTGACACATCTCTTCAAATAGGGAAAGGAAGGATGTAACTAGGAAAGGGCTTAGTATGAAAAATCACAGAACAGGGCTTCGGATGCAAATATAAATAACTATCATAAGAGTACAAGCGATGGCGTGATGCCGAAATAACTATCACATAAATAACACAATTCTTCTGGAACTAAATAGTTCCTAAATATATTTTATAATGGTATATGTTATTGTAATGGAATTCTATAATGCATGGTGAATGCCAATTCAATCAATAAAATATGGAACTTTTCAATATGAGCTTGGACCCGTGATCCTGCAACCGGGTGGAAGAATCGAAAGTGCATTAACTACTCGGCTACAGAGCCAGCTCTAAAATTTTATATACTTAGATAAACTGTGCACGACAGATTAATTTCTTCGGTACAAAATACAAAATTAATTGAACGACCTTCCAGTTACATAAAATTAGATAAAAATAATTTTGTTTTAAATATGAACTTTTCGAATGGGGGACGAGCAGACTATACTTTTGATAGCCACTGCTCTAGACCAAACGAATTCGAATCATTCACCTTTCAATGCGAGTTCATCTAAAACCGGGACTTTTGGCAGTCCCGAAAGGTCCCTTCGGGATCCGGGACGAGAGGCTCGAAACCGGGACACCTGGCAGCCAAGTGGCAGACAAGTGCAGGATATGTATCGACGGTAATTGTGCTTCAACTTTCAGTAAAGTACGTTTTAAAAAAAATAAAGCATTTTGAATGAAGAGAATGTCAACCATGTTACTCGAAAATACATTGATTTTTTTATAATAAACTAGTGAGTACCCACCCGCATGCGTTGCAATGTCACTCAAAATAAGAAAGTATTTGTGTTTAAATTTTGTTTATTGAAGTGCTTTTGGACACACAATATTTTTTGTTTCTGTCTGTTGCGTACACGAATAAATCAGAAGGTTTACCAAGATGTCGCTACCTGTACGAATTTGATTCTTTATTTTAGATGATTTTAGATATATCTAGATTGAGGTTGATTTTTATATATAATAAGAAATCGCGCAAGTGCAAGCAATAATTTGACAACGTTTTATCGGAATCGAATGAATGGTATGGCAATGCATGAGATAAGAACGAACCCACATTGATGTTTATATATTAGATGTCAAATAATACATTATTTAAAAATAATAGATATCATTTCCTTCACATTTACCCCGAGTCACCCGTCTCAGAGGAACATCAACAATCAGTTAAGACAAATAACGCGTATCGTTTGACAATAATAACGTCCTAAACCCAAAAGCACATGACTCCAATGCAAACATTTTTTATTGGCGTAATTAAATATGCAGTATGTAGGGCAAGCATTCAACGTGAATTATTATAGAGTACATTTTTTACGGTATTATTTTACTGCCTTAAGGTTTTAACGAGTTTCTAAAATTTTCATGACCTCTATACCAATGTCTTCAAATGTGACAATATCTACATGATTCATGGAAATACATGGGCGGTATAGTGACATGAATTTAAGTAAAGATTAAACTCCATATAACGGACTTCGGATTTGGTATAAAAACAAAAATTGTTGAAACATTATGTTAATGTCACCCATTTAAATCTAAAAGTCTTCCCGCTCGCAAACGTGGTTGCAGAAGTGTTTACGTTCCGGTTGATGATTTCATTGATTTTGAATCTATTTATTGAAACGTTACTGGATAAAAATCTTAATTTAATATTGAATTGGAAGTCGAAAAATAATCATGAAAGTCCTAGGGATTCACAACTGGGATATGTCTGTTATTTATTCTTTGAAAAATTGAAGAATTTATTTATTATAACCATCTAATGGAGGAAGTTTTCTGTGAAAACTGCTTGTTACTCAATTGCTCAACCTTGCTTTTAAGAATAAAGTAGGGATAGACGGATAGGACATTTTTAGGATCGGATGGGTGAGAGGGAACTGTAGATATCACAAACATCCATTACTTCAAACAGAAAACCATAATCGATTGAAAAATCAATTCATGACTATCCGTATTGGGATTCGAGTCTGTGAGATACGTAACCGAAACCAACGACGTTCGCCACTGCACAACGGACCCGGCGTTATATTGGGTCAGGAAGGACTATTAATGTATTGTAAAAGTTTGTAAAAGTGTACAAAATCTCAATAATCCAAATTTAATATTGAAATTCCATCAGGCACCCTCAGTCGATGTCTTGAATTATATTGTAAAAGTACAATACTGCGTTCATCGTACAACTAAATCTCGCATTTTCCCGACTCCAATCCGAAGAATTTCAGCAGAATGGGTGGTCGTCAATTAAGTATATCCATGTGGAAAATTACCAACAAATTCAACAGTCGAAAAAAATTATTTCTATAAATTTAAATACTTAAAGAATAGACTCACCTTTCAACAATGAAAAAATCAACAGAGAAGTGGCGTAAATCGTCTGAAATGATGAAACAGAATAATTATGATTTGAATATTTACTAAAAATTAATTATGAATAACTGGAAGTATGTGAACGTTTTTATCTTTCAGTGTTTCCTAAGCTGTGGGCAGCAAAATGTTCAGGTAGAATTATATGCATTTCATATGTATATGCATTTCATATGTACATATTCTTTATATTAGAACACATTTTTAGTGATTTTATTAAAATTTTGTCTTTGAGGCGATTGTAGAATGCCGGTGAATGTACTATTCGTATATTAGATATAATGTCAGATAATCGGAATAGGGGGCCGTGGTTTATTCTTTGCAAATTTTCTGGGCCGCGGAATGAAAAAGTTTAGCAAGCACTGCTTTATATAATATGAAGAAGACAAGGCGCGGAACTGTATTGTCTTTTGCGCATAATTTATGGGAACGATTTTTACGTGATATAACCAACCGATATTTTTAATACACTGATTTGTTTATAAAGCGATATAAAGAGGTTTTGAAAATGCAATAATTAAATTTTGTTGTTATCAGCAAGCTGAACAATGAATAAACTTTATTTTTATTATTGCTTTAATTAAAATTGAAAATCACGTGAATTTATAACGTCATCCATACATATCGTATTATTTACCTATACTTTATAGCAGAAAATATATGTGTCAATGTTTCTGTATGTCAGAAAAATTCCACGCAAAAGGTGAACAGTAGCGAGGTGAAATTTCCACGTGTCATTCTGGCTGTAATTTCTTGGTCAATTGTGCTATTTTCACCTTTTAACATTATCAATAATTTATGGACGTCCTTTGGGAATGTCCTGATATGGACAATGAACGGGAAACATTGCTCAAGACTATACGACTATCAGCCGGCTCAGTCGCCCCGTCGTCATCTCTGACAAATTACAAGGCATTCAAAAAGTTCACGGGGTCCTGTGGAAAGCGATTGGGACGCAATTCCTAAAAACATTAACCCTTTCTTTAACATTATTATTTATAAGATAACTTTCTGCACACTAGAGTGCATGCAACCAGGTCTTGAAGAATTTATCCTTGGACACTCTTGGAAAACATTTGAAACAAGCATAACATTGTTACGTTGCGGAATACACCCTGTAAGATTACAATTTTGAGTACCCTAGGGCATTTAATAAAAATGATGCTACATGAGGTGCGGGATATACGGTAATGTTCTCAACATTCTAGTTACACTCATTGACGAATAAATATTTAAAAAAACAATTTTTGATGTTTTTTACATTACTCTACTTTAACACTCGTATATATGTTCGAGAAATTTTCACGTACGAATGTCAAAGGTCTGCACGCGATAAAGGGTACTGTTTTAGAATTGTTAAAAAAACAATAAAGTATCCCGTGATAAATAATAATTATTACGATCCTATCTCACTATCAGACAATTTTTATTCTTAAAACTTGTTCTTCGCGTCGGTCATTCGAGTCACCAGTTGCAAGAGCCGTTCGGAAGATTAATGCACTGCCTAGAGAGCTGGATATTTTCAACACTAAACTATGGGTATTGTTCACTAAATATTTTTTCCTTTTAAATTAATGTCTTTTTTTATTTAATAATTTAAAAAAATGTTTTTATTTTCATTATTGTTTTTATTAGTAGTACTGTTTTCAATAATTATTATTATTGTTGTTACTGTTATTATGTTTGTGAAATGCATGGCGCATTGGCGTCAGCTGTAATGCCATGCGTTTCTATTTTTTTAAATTTACAATAAATAAATAAATCTCAAATAATTGTAAATTTTTTATTTTAAGTTAAATTTTCCATTAAAATGTTTTGCGTAGGTGGTATTAAAAATATAAGATATTTTCATTTCCATTCGCCCGTGGCGTAAACACCTGAATCAGGATTATAAAAAATTGTTAACAAACTTTATTTTTAAGCCTAAATGTCATCCAATGTAAAATTAAATAGTCCTATAATTTACCATTTTCGTGTGTCAGATTTAGATGTAACCTTTAACATATTATTTTTGCTTCACATCAAAATTCACTGACCTTCGACACTCGAGGGAATTTGATTCTACACTAAAAGCCATGTCTAAAAAGTGGACGTAATGTGTTGTACGTCACTCCCAGGGTTGCCTAAGCGCACTGCTGTCTTTAGCATTTTCCACGGTTACGAAACTCAGGATTTCAAAAGCTATGCATGTAAAATTTCTAAATTTCATGAATAGCCTAGGTATAATAACTGAAACCTACTACGATATCAAACCCCTATAACAATTCCGACCTCGTAGCCGAATTCTGAAAGCTGTCAGGCATACGTCCTGCTGCGCGGTCTAGGGATCTACTTAAAGCATGGAAACTGGACACAATGATTATTTAATCGATTGATAAATTGGTAGCTATTTGGATTCCAATGATGTCCATCTTTGAATTTTGACACAAAGTGATATACTCTCTTGGGCGAGGTGCATAAACAGACGAAATAATAATACCCACTTAAACTTCCAGGGAGATTCAATCAATCAAACGCGTCAGCTCGATCCAAGTAAATATTTTTATTGCATTTGTTTGTACAATACATAGTCAAATACAGTATCAAAGCTAGTACAGTTTAAAAAAATACAGTTTCGAATTTAAAAACACAACAAGTGATTTTTACGGCTGGTTTACCAACTCGGCTTCGCCGCCGAGAAATAGTGGTCGAGTTTTGGTAGAAACGCGTCCTTTTTGTTAACCGAGGACCCGCCGGATAACGGGTAAAGGGAACAAAAAAAGAGACTCAAACGTACCCCGCCGATTCTTTATGAACGGTAAATATACTAGGGTACATATTTGCAACAAGATTCATAATTGAATTAAAATGAGCGAATTTAGTGACATTATTTATGCCAATGCCTGTTTTTCCCACTAAAAGTGAGAGATGATAAGAGCAAGATTCTGGGGACGTTGGTGCAACGTGGATATGTCAAAAGGTATAAACATCTGTGATGTTTTCATTCCCTTTCACTCACTCCCTATGCGATACTTATAACAGGATGGGATATTAAGCGAGTGCTTTCTTAACCCAATCGTTGTATCATTGTTTCTCTGAAAAGATAATTTGAGAGAATGACTTTCAACATGTTCTCATTAAATCACTTCGTGTTGAGATGTTATAACAGGAGTATATGCTACTACGTTCTTTCACCTGAAAGTTTTTAAAGGAAAAATCAAAAACGCCCTTGCAACAAGTAACGATGATAAAAATATACATATACTCTCACACTTTCAAGCATCCCAAGGTTTCCGGCGCATGTACTCCATAGTTAAACAACTGACCGAAGTCTGAGCTGATATTTCCATCATAAACTTTGGGAATCTAAAGCAAAAACGGCGGGAAAACAATATGTCCATGAACATGAGAAAGACGCCGCAAATAGAATTCGCCGCCCGTCCGGAACTTCCGGTGTCTTGGGGGTGTGGCGGAAATGCGAACTAGAAGGATGATAGCCGCCTGACAAGGCTATGTTCCGGTTCACGTGCCCTTCCCCAGTCAAAGGGGCAAGGCTGTATGGTACCAAATGTCAGACTTTACTATGGATTACATAGTAACATGACTAAAACGTTTACATTATTAAGAAAATGTTCTGTATAAAAGTGGCGAAACGTGGTAGTTCAGAATAGAAGGGCAAGAAAAATAGTTCTATATGTATTTGATAAAATAATGCACACTGTTTATTGCCAGGTATGTGGTGCAGTGGTCAACGACGCTGGCTTCGAATCCCAGTACGAACAGTTTCATAAATTGATTTTTCAATGTATGGATGTTCGTTATGTCTAAAACTCCCTCCCATCCATCTGATCCTAAAAAAAGTATGCAGCGAGAGGGATTAACTAAGTTCTGCCTATCCGTCGAAAAAGAGAGGCTGAGCAATTGAGTAACAAGCAGTTCTCGTAGAAAAAAATCTGTTGAGATGCCTCCATTAGAAGATTAATGTGCTACACATTGGGAGCAGACATGGATGAAAAAATAGTGCAAGACTAGATTTTAAAATATCAGAAACAATAAATAAATGTAATTTACGATATCGACTGAGGGTGCTAGATGGAATTTCAATATCAAATTTGAATTGTTGAAATTGTGTACGTTTCCATGTATTATGTGGACAGTTCGAGTTCATTCGTGTGCTCGAATACCCGAAGATTACGAAAGGCAAAACCCGAGTGACGAAATACATGTAAATATACAAAATTTCAACAATTCAAAATTTAATAATAAATGTGTTTACCTTTTAAATAAATAAATACGCATTAAAAATCTAAAGCCGTGGTATAAATTTTGATGCAGCGAACAGCGAGCGCGCACTTCTACGACTATTTTCCCAATTATGGTAGAAAGTCATTAGATATCAACGTAGTTCCTAGACTTAATGATAAGTTTTTTTCCTAATTAGTCTGATATATAAACGATACAAACTATATACTTTCTGTCGGATCGAGTTCATCCTTGCACTCGGTTGAAAGTCGCTGAAAGGCGAAACCCGTGACAAAACGTATGGAAATGCACAAAATTTGAACTATTCAAATTATTTCTTTGTGTCTGTATGAAAAAAGAAGGCACCTAGTGTAGGAGTGAGGAAACCGCAGTCTTCATTTTATTAGTCGCTGCCATACAACAAAAATTATTTTTTTCATTTCAACGTATTGAATTATTTACAAAATAATGATGACGCATTTTTAAGTACATATTTACATGTATTTTTTAAATCACGGGAGATGGCAACCCCCGTAAAGAGCTCGCAATCCGATTAGGGATAACTGGAGCAACCTTCAACTCAATGCGGAAGTCTTGAGATTCACGGTTGTACTCGGTCGGAAGCAAGTGCCACCTATTCAACGCGTGCATTCTGACGGTGTTGCTTTACAGTTGCGAATCATGGCACCTCACTAAAGCACAGAATAACCTATATTATGCTTTGAAAACAGATGCTTGCGGCGAATACTAGGGGCACGGGGGTTTGATTTTGTCAGGAGCTCGGAGATGAGAGAGAGGACGGAGTAGCTTCTTATTACGTCTAAGGGAATCCTGAATCCTGCCCGTCTCTTCTACCAACCGGATGGATTCCGTCGCCCTGGAAGGCCGCTGATGAGCAACCATAGTATGTATTCGGCGGAGCTACGGGACGCTGGGATGACCTAGGAGGAAGCAAAGACTGACGAGGGACAGATAAGCTTGGAAAAACCGCGTGATGGCCATATGCTCCGAATAGGGAGCAGATATGGTTAAAAAATTGTAAAATTAACGTTCTTTTCTTAATTGTGGCATTCCAATATGAAAATATTCCCCAAACCTGACCAAGTCGTAAAAAAATCCCAACGAATTATTTTCGTATAATTTGATATTATTTATTAATACTTACTAACGAGAAATAATCAGCATAGAAAAGATAATACATAATCATTCCAATATTCAGCAAAATGATATTACTTATCCATTTGTGTTTTCTTTGTGGCTCTTTATCGTAATCAATTACAATACATACCTAGCAGTCCTATTACACAAAAGAAATATAATTTCATACATATAGGTATTTCCTTTAGAAAAGGTTAGTACGGACTTCATTTGAGAGTAAATAAACGACCTTTGTCATACCTAATTGTACATCGAACTGGTACTTTTATTTCTCTTTGTTTGCGTTGCACAACAATGTATGAAAAAAGGTCTGGTTCTTTTGTAACACCAAAATAAAATATGCCCTTTGAGTTACTGCATCACGTGGAATGACGAAATAGTACATATCGACTGTGTTTTGGCCAATTGATGTAAGCTTCAAAAAATACGAGAATAAGTTAATGATTGGATTTAATTTCAAAGACGACACAGCACGTCCCGGCCAAATGATGTAAATTAGAAAAATAGACTGACCACTTTTTGAAAGGGAAAAATCATTTTAGATTGGTTTTAGGTTTAAAAATTCTGACCCGGCCGCTTGATGTAAGCCACTATTATATAGACACTCCCTACATATAAACCCGTATCTGCAAACATGATTTACAGGAGTGCATTTCAAAGATTCATAACGCAACTCACGATAGGTGCCTATTATGTTTTCGATAAAAAGTTTTTACTCTCTGTTGAACAATTTCAATTTTAGGGTTACATCAATTGGCCAAAACAACTTCGATATTATTATCTCGATCTGCACAATAAAATATCGAAACATACGTCACAATATTTTAATGAATATAAACCCCATAGACGCTACTTGAAAAACGTAAAAAAATTGTATGTTCAAGCTATTCGTGTTACAATACAAGCACAATGAAATCTATTCGATAAATTTATTCGCAGCGTGGTATAAGGATAATAATAATAATAATTAAAACAATAATATTATGTGCAGCTAACTGTCAGTCTGTCTGATGCCTGTCAACGTACTCTCCAGTTGACCACACACACATACAGCGATTTTTCGTTGGGCATGATCCACCAGAGATAGCAGACGCTCCGTGAACGAACACAAATACATCGATCGTACATTTTATTAGTCAGACTTCAAATAAAAATGAGTTAAACACCTATGCAGTTATATTTAAAATTTTGCGCTCTATCTGATTCAGCTAATTCAAAAATACCACCAAAAAATGCTAAGGCAGATAACTAACCTTGTAAAGAATTAAACAAAATGTTGATAGTTTTGGGTTAATAAAAGCATGTTTTTTGACATATTCAGTGGAACTGACTATAGTCAGAAAGTCCCTAATTGTTAAGCACCTGTTTGTAAAATTATAAAACTCGGGTCCAAATCAATAATATTTGATTTAGGATGACAATTCGAATATTGCTTTTCCCATTATTTAAATATGAATTAGGTATTTGTAGATGTCTGAGTAATGAATCGAACGATTGATATTATTTGTTTCCAATTAGACGTAAGAAAACATTATTGAAGACGAATATATTTTATTACAGTTAGTACTCGGTAAATGATAACGATACTGTTTATTACTGATCTCTCAGTTATCGGTACAGGAAGCCGCGGGAGTCCATCTAGGCACAGACAGCAACGGACCGAAAATAACGCGATCGCAGCCAAAATGTAGTAAAGAATATTACAAAAAAAATATTCGTCTACGTTAGGGGTCTATAAACTTTTTAGCCTAAGGGCCACACTGACTCCAATAAGTCCCCAGGGCCGAGACCTATTTAGCTCATCATACCAACATCTGTAGTTTTGAATTACGCACAAATTTCAATTGGTACTTACGGACAAGTGTCAAGGACAAGGAGAAAACCAGCTTCTGCCTGATTTATACACTCATATTAAGTCCTTTCGACAAAAAATTTGATTAATCAGTTGCATAAATTTGTTCGTGGCTTTTTTCCGCTTTCCGCACTTTTTATCTGTGTGAAAAAACTATGGCGGGCCGGTGTTGGCCCGCAGGCCGTAGTTAGGAGACCTCTGGTCTACGCGCTCGGCACGAAAATAGTTCTAATTGCCGAAGGAGAACGTGTCAAAACTTTACGTGCAATTGTGTAAGTCATATTTAATGCGGAGTGTTTTGATTATACCATCAGTCAAAGGAAAACAACAATTCAACGACTGTTTTGGTGTATGATAATATTGTGAATCTAAGAAATCGACAAAAATGTTGGCATGTTTAAAATCTCAGTAGAAATTTTTGAGAGGTCGGGCCACACGAAACAATTACAAGTGTATTGCATTTCCTCGATAAAATTTCGCGATTGACCTTGTCTGCAAAGCATTGCCAAATTATTATGTAATGTATATAATAATATATATCATAATAGAATATTTTTATTACTGATATTAGTGCGGTTTCCGTAGTGGATTAAGAAATTAGACACTGGAAACTTCCGCAAATTATTGTGACGTCTTACTACCTGAGATAGACAGTATTCGTATTATCACCTGGGCCTGTTATGAAACGTCGAATAGTCGAAAAAGTGGTGCAATTATTTATATCATAATACCAGATGGCAGTATCACCTGTCAACATTGGTTAATTGCGCTTAATGCGCACATCAGTTGTCACATTACAATTTTTTTTAACCATGTCCGCTATAGATGTGGAGCATGTGGAATAAGCATGATTCTTGAACCGTAATAGATTACAGATAAATTAATTTGGTATCCCGATATGAAAAGGTTCCCCGTCCCTGTTCTAGAATGACGATATTGCGTATTTGGATCAGAGGGCATGTGCTTTTGACACCCTTGCTATTCCCCTGTTTTTCACTAAAAATATTGGACACCTCATTTCATTTTAAGTAACTAAAGATAAGTGAGAGCTAAATAACAATATTTTCGAGTTGTTTTGTAACTGAACAATATTTTAGTCAGAGGAGGGACTTGTGCTAGCAATTCAGGTATGCAGAGAAAGTATTTCCGTTATTTATCTATTATTCGAAATAATGCAATTCGTTTTTATTATGAACAACTCTTGAGAGCAAGGTTTCTCAATAGAATTACGCAAGGAACCCTTTTTATTTTGTAATACAGAATGGAATTCAAATATTTTTTTTAAAAAATCGCATGGATATACAATACAACCAGATAATTGCTGTGTGTGGCGTGCGATAGTATTTTAGACACACTTTAGAATTTGAAGTGCCATCGTTAAGTTTTCTAAATTGTCAATAATTCTCGTATTCTCTCAGTAACTAACCCGACTTGGTAGCTAAAGGGGAAAACTATAGCGCCATGAGTAAAGTTGGGGCTACGTCATTTATAATCTAGGGACATTCAGCACACTAAAGTGCAAGCCGAGCAAGTCTTGGGCAGCTGCTTCAGAAATAATCCCAGCACAAAAAATGAAAAACACAACTAACATTTTTTTTTTAAATATAACACAATTTTTTTGTACGCTTTCGTCATGAGAAACGTCTGCTAATATCATAACTACGGCCATGGCGGGTGGTGATGGGGATTGCAAAGTACCTAACTCCAACTTGTTAATTAAATAAGTAAATTTGGACAGTTTTTATACAATACAAATGGAAACAATATCTATCAATGTAAACCTGTTGTGGAATCATACCAACTTAAATCTCTTTCTATTGATTTGTTTTACGCAATTTGTATCACCTATATATTAAAAAAAGCTTGTTTTTATATCAATTGAAAGAGTACAATAGCTGAGCCAACCCGTTCCGGGTATAATTAAAAAACATCAGTTAATATTTATTTTTTTTTTACTTTTAAGGTGTTAACTGTCAATTCTTGGTGGAAAGACATTATATTTTAAAAAATAAAACACAATTCATTTGTACTACTTCCACATATTTATAATGATCAGGACCGGTTTCGTTCATCACGAGCATTATCAATCAGTTAATATCTATAATATATATAATATCAGTTAATATATATATATATATTAGATTCATTCATAATGTTTAAGGGTGAACAAAATTAATAAACAAATGGCTATGTAATTGTTGTTTAGTTACAATACCATAGTAGCTTTTTGTTTGATTGTTTTTAAATGGTTTACTAATTTTTTCTTATAATTTTCCTGATCCACTATTACTTATAGCATTAGTAATGTCATTGAAAAAAATTGCTCAGCTAATGGACTTTTAATGTAGCTATATTTGTGATTTCAGATTAGTATTTATTGATTTGTAAGAGGTCCATAACATTTTAATTGTAGACTCTTTTATTCGATTTATGTATAATTTGTTTGCTTATCAGTATTTTCTTGTCTTAGTTCATGAACCATCAGTTTTATATAGCTTCATTTTTACACTCAATTTTATATAAATAAGCCCGTTATGTTTATTTTGTTATTCTTATCAGTTGATAATGCTCGTGATGAGCGAAACCGGTCCTGATCAGTATAAATATGTGGAAGTAGTACAATTGAATTGTGTTTTATTTTTTAAAACATAGTAGTTTTGTTTGAAAACTTTTTGAACCATTTATATTATCATTTAAAATTTAAAACAATCACTTCGGATTGTCTATGAATATTACGGATAGATCAAACCATAAAAAAGATGGAACATTCCATAGAAGGAAATAGTCACGTGATATGTGAAAAGAAAAAAGTTAAAGGGCATTAGGAAGTCTTGTTAAGCAATTCATTGCCTTCCTGACTTGTGCATAAGGAATAAATTTGCAAAACGCGTAGATGAAACTGAAAAGTTTTTATTTCTATTATTATGCTGAAATATAGTCGCTGGAATATTCCATTGAAAGAAATATAGTCACGTGATATGTGAAGAGAAAAAAATGAATGGGCATTTGGCAGTCATGTTACGCAATTAATTGTCTTCCTACTCTTTGCATAAGGAATAAAGTTGCAAAACGGCATAGATGGTACTGGAATGTTTTATATTATGTATTATAAATCTTCAATAAAGTGGCTGAAATATTCCATTGAAGAAAAAATAGTCACGTGATATCTGGAAAGAAATAATCTATTAGACATGTAGATGAGTTGCCAAGCAATTCATTGCCTTCTCTAACTTTTGAGTAAGGAATAAAGTCACAAAACGGCTACCATCTTCCTATGTAGATGATAGTCGGCGGCTGTGGCGCATTGGGTAACGTCGTTAGCTACGGTTACGGATGTTACGGATGTCACGGGTTCAATTCCCGTTGCGGACAGTTTCATAAATTGATCTTTCAATCGATGTATGGATTTCTGTTTGTAGTCTGAGTGTTTGTGATGTCTAAAACTCCCTCCCACCGATCAGATCCTCACGGGGCGCAGTGAGAGCGATTAGGTAACCACTAGTCCTGTCGTAAGCTTAATCTCTACCCTTCTATCCCTACTCTCTTCGAAAAAAGAAGGGTTAAGCAACTGACTAACAAGCAGTTCTCATAGAAACATTCTGTTGAGATACCTCCATTAGGAGACCATATGTTCCACGTTGGGAGAAGACATATATAAAAAAAAATATGTAAAAGTCATGCATTATAATACCTATTTATATAGGGAAATATAGTCATTATGAAAACTTGCGACGAAAATATTTATGGCCATTAGGAAGAGACTGCAGTATGCTAGCGAAATGGAATTCTGCCATTCAGTGGCGGCCGGTGACAAGAATATTAGGGAGTGTAAGAAAATACTCATCTATTTACGCAAGGAATCTATCATCCGATTCTTGAATTTTTAAAAAACACTGCAATAACACGAACATTAAAGTCTGATATTGACGATACCAACTATTTCTCTACACTTATCTTCGCAAGAGCATTTAGCCTGTCTTGAGTCATGGTATTTCTCAAAAACGACTTAGTCCTTTTTAATGTTGAGAAACAACGCACACTTTGCACTGAAATCTGTAATTTTTTACTTACGAAGTGTTTTTTTTGTACATTTTTACATTAAATTTCCGATTAAACACTTTATTATTAACCCATTTCTGAAATAAATTTAAAGTTGGCATCGGACGACCTGCTGTTTTAATTTCCAGCCTTTTCAAAAAATCGCGACGATTGTCTTTAATGTATGAGACGGAATATGCACTTTTCATTATTGAAGCACGTAAATATTAGAAATGTAATTAAAAAGTAAATAAATTTGATGTTATGAGTTTCTTTGTGGACAGTCTCAATATACTACAGGTTCTTGCGACGTGCGTACTTAACATATGCGACAGGTCTCTGCTAGTTTGAATACTTTCGGGAACGGTCTTCATAATTCGGCAAGAGGTGGAATGCTCCTGAATAACTCAACTCCTGAATAACTCAAAATTTCGTATGCAACTCAAATGTGCGACACAGGTGAGGTCACAAAAAAACTAAAGTTTAGTACTAAATCCCTTCCACTCGAGGAGTGCTATACGGAAATTGAGCTCTCTAGCCGTAGACTGGCTTACATAAACAATAATTATTATTATTACTGTTTTGACGGGAATACTTTCGCTTAAGCATTGTTGTGAAACATCGCCTCATGCAATATTTCCTCAAGGGGAACACGAGGGCAAATTTAAAATTAGTGAATTGGTATGTTTTTACAATATCGCTTATTACTTGAATAAATATGTTTATGGGAGTACACTGCACCCTTTGCTCCTTTACAAGAGCCGTCTCTGCTGCCATTAGCAACGGAATTTCCACCTTCAGAAGAATAATCTAATACCTGGGTGGGTACCAATCCCACAGCAATGTCGCACAGTGCGTGACATGGTTGGCAATAGATTAGTAACAGCAAGATATTGATCGAAAAGTAAATAAAGTGCAGTTTTGTCGACGCATGTATTGAGGATAGATTGTCAATTTACAGTTACCTCCATATACCGATAAAAAAATCATTAAGGCATACTTAAAATTTTAAAAAATGATAATAAGGAATTCAAAGGGAACAGGAGGAACAAAAAATATTTGGTCTCCATTCGGGCCATGTTAATAAGCAATTACGCGGTTGATTTGTGAATGACGTATGTGTTTATTTGATATTGTTTTATTTAATTTCATCAATTTTCAGAATTAATAATAGTATTACCAACATTTGGCCGCCGCCGAATTTGGAACTAGGATTGTCAGTCAAGAATAAATTTCTCCAATTGCAATTTAATGCAAAATAAGTATTTTGTCTACTTTTAATAACAGTCGCTAAAATATCAGTTTTGGAATTTACTGAAATTTCAGTTCTGGTTGAGTATGGCAACATTCCTAACGCGACGGTGGCACCCTCACTAGCGAGCAAGTTAAACTGGTACATCTCTAGTATTTCAATTATTTTTTTTGTGTTTTGTCAGACGATAGAGGTTTCTGAAAAGGAGCGTTTTGGTATCAACAATTCAAGACACTTTTTTCGACTTGCAAGAAAAGGGACGATAAAACTACGGCTCGCCACGTATTTGTTGCGGCCCGTTAGCTATACTTATGTTTCGATCGCTATTGAATTATGTTTTTTTTTTAATAGAGTTTTTCTTAACGGTCCATTATTCGATTTTAATTCCTAATGGTCGGTATTCATCTGAGCAAATTATGGCTCACAATGAGCTGTGCGCGCATAAAATACTGAGATGAATACCGACCTTTATACATCTCTTCAGCCGGAAAATTGCCAATGGTTGAAAACAACTCATTTTTTAAGCATGGCTGGAGAAACGATTGCAAAACCATCATTGTATTCATAATAAATGGATAGACAAAACAAAAAATTAGTTGGTACTTATAGGTTCACCAGCGAAGGCATAAATATACGACATCATGCAGTATCAATTGACAGACCTAACGAAATGGTATGCCAGATAGTACCGGTTCGTACTGGTTCTGGCCGGTCTACCCGCTCGCCGCTTGGCGCCATGGCGATGTTGTGAAATTTCGAAGAAATTTCGCTCTAGGATCGATTGCCTACGAGGGCCGTGGGACCAACGTTGTCAAAATGAAGCCCTACAAGTCAATTATGTGAGCAATGGTTTAAATTTAATTGTGTTTAATAGGTCCATGGTAAATATTTAAAATTGTTGAAACCGGATGCACCGGTACTGGTCTTATATAATAAAATAATCCAACCATACTGTATTCGGTCAGCACTAGGGATTCCAACTATTCGTCATTTCGGATATCGAATATTAAAACTGATGAAATTATTCGAATAGTTTCTGAAGTATGAAAATAATATTAAAAATTCGATTTGAATAATTAATGACATAACATTATATATAATACTAAAATAATAATTTAATAGTATGTTTATGATAACAATCACCTCACGCTCAACCTCTTTTTTCGAAGAGATTAGGAATAGAAGGATATGGTTAGGACAGGTTTAGTGATTGGCTAATCACCACGTCTTTACGATCGGATGGGTGGGAGAGAAATTTGGACATCACAAACATTCATGTTTTCAAATAAATCCATAAATCGATAGAAAAATCAATTCATGAGACTGTCCGTACCGGGATTTGAACCCGAGACATCCGTAACCGAAGCCAACGACGTTCACCACTGCACCACGGACCTGACTGCTATTTTATAACTAGCGACGTTAGGTATACTGCAGTTGGTATTGGCAACTGGATAAATCCAAATAGAACAGACAGATAAATCAAGACAAATTCTACATGTTACAATAAATAATTACTATATTATGAAAAATGTATTTTATGTGTGTTTTGTTACCTATATGTGCAAGATAATCGAAGTTATGTTAAATTAAACAGTTACTATGCAACAACATTGACATGTAAAGTTGATTAATTAGTTTCCTAATCACCTTAATTACACTGGTATCTGGCTTACTAATCTTTTATAATCTGAAAGCTACCATGTCATTAAGATTACAATTGTTTTAATTGCATTAAGTCGTCACCAGAACAACTAAGCATTTAATGCATCAATAATATTATATTATATGAATCAGTGATATGTGAAATGAGCTAACTGACAGTTTCTAAAAAATGAGCTTGGTTGGTTTTGCTATTCTCCATGTCATGAAGTATCATAAAAGTGAAGTGAACTAAGTAAATACAGGCTGCTAAGTACTTATTTTACTATGTAATGTATGAATATAGTTTAAGTAAAACCTTCAATAAACGAGTTTCACCAACGATCACTTGGCTCACTTCACATCTCGATGGCTCATTAATATGATCGTTATAATAACAATTTCCGTTAATGTTATTATTTTGGGAAGACACTGGTGTTATGGTTGGTTGTAATCAGCCGAAGTTTCATAATACAGGTAAGCCCTAAGGGTTGCTTTCAAACGAAGCCAGTCATCCACGCCTTGTCATACCTGGACTATACAAAGGTTTTTACTCGCAGTCGGTGAAGAAACTTGTTAATTCATAGAAACAAACAAAACAACAGCATGGGTGAAGGGTATACGGGCATTGATTGAACACTTTATAGTTTACAAAATTGTCCTCTATGTAAGGTCTTTGAATTGATTTTAACAAACATGCCTATTTCTCAGCATTTATTTTCCGCCATTTACATTATTTTCTTATTGTTTGATAACACGTCTTGACAATTAAACATGCATTGGTTTCGAAATGTCAGGCGATTTCTACTACAATATGTACAAAAAAACATCCATATAATCGAGCTTTCAGCGGCGTAAAGATTAAGAGTAGCTTTCGGAAAAAGTGAGGGTTAACTCCCATGACAGTGGTCGGCAACCTTTGTTACTAAGACATGTACCATGAATGGCATGCTTTTGTCAAATGGCATTATATTTAAATTTTACAGCATAATAAAAAGTCAAAAGAATCTTATTGGACCGAAACATATTTACATCAAGTGAGAATTGTTCACCCATACACTTTTATGAGTCATAAGTAACCAATGCACTCATTTGTCGCTTCACTTGAGCAGGACAGTGATACAGCTCGACTTATAAGAAAGAGAACAGCAATATTACAACATGCTGCATCCTATATATTATAATATATGAATAAAATATTATGTTCACTCACGCAGTTTCAATATAAGTATGATTGTGGCAGAAATCGTTACTACGTTTCGCAGGCCACGGATTGCTTACAACTGGCTTATGCCTTTGACACGGTCGATATTGTCCCTTACTTCACAAATGCATTATGCCACGTTTGGTTGCAAAAAAATTTGACGCTGGTATGAATTCCGATTAGATATTCGGAGGGGCGTATGATAGATCGGAAAGCCAAAATGGCCCCCCCAGCTCTCGCTCCCCAGACGGCACCTGTGCCCTGAATGCCAAACACACAATGGGAAGGGTAGCAAATTGTGGTGTAATCTTTTTTATATCCAAAAATCCCTTGAGGATTAGAATGTAGGCAATTTTTCTTATTGTTTCACCATGCCAGCTCCCAACTTCTAATAGAGCTTATGTCAATAGACGTTTTTCTACGAGAACCGCTTGTTTGCTTAACAGCAAGATGTACAACCTGTATTTTTCAAAAAGATATGGGATAGGAGGAACGGGCTAGGGTAAGACGAATGGTTAGCTAATCACTCCGACTGCGCCCCGTTTTAAGGATCGGATGGGTGGGAGATAATTCTAGACATCACAAATATCCATGCCTACTAACAGAAATCCATAAATCGATATATAAATAAATTTATGAAACTTTGCGTTCAAGAATTTGAACCAGAGACATCCGTAGCTGAACCCAACGACGTTGACCACTGCATCACGGATCGCTGAGAAAAGTCGCTAACCAATTATCTCTCTTTAAGCCATGTGCTCCACCCATCTCTAATTTAATGATTTGGCGCATGTTATTATGTTAGCCACTGTCATTTTGCTACCTGAATCCTTTAGCTACCTTATCATTACCACGATTTAAGTTAGGGATTGCAATTTTCAATACCGGTATAACCGAAACCGGCCACCGGTATTTAATGTTTTGTTCATTACCACAAGCCGAATTTTGAACACGCAAAATACGGATATTAAGTCACAATTATTAATGACTGCTCGTCGAGAGAATGTTGAAAATGACCGGGCTTTGTCTGCAGTTAAACTTATTTGCACTGGTAAACTAAGCATTTAAAGGTCATATCGAATTGATCTCAAAGTCAATGCGAGTAAAACAAACATACTCTTCATGTTTCTATGTTCAGACTACCCTCTGACAAGACATCGAGAGAGTCGACGCCTTTAGATACTTACAGGTACACGTCACGGTATATGGCAATCGGCGAAAAAAGCTCGCAATCCGATTAGCTGGAGCAAGCTTCAACGTCTGGAACTCACGGTGGTACTCGGTCAGAACCAAGTGCCACCTATTCAATAAGACGGTGCTGCTTTACGGTTGCGAGTCATGGCACATCACTAAAGCACAGGTTAACCCATACAGTGCTTCGAAAAAATATGCTTGCAGCGAATACTAGGGGTACGGTGGTTTAACTTTGTCAATAACTCGAAGGTAAAAAAGAGGACGGACTAGTCCTTTATTACGTCAAAAATAAAAAAGCGACGATGTGCTCGGAAATGTGATGTGGATGCCCCCAGGGGCGGGGGGAAATTCATCCTGTTTCTTCTACCAACCGGATGGATTCCGTCATATGGCCGACATAAGTATACATACTGATATCATTAGCAGCGTGCGGTGGAGTTATCTCTATTGTACAACCTCACTTGTATATGAGCAAGTAGGATACAAGATGATCGCACCCTTCACTTAACATGTAATTGAGCGAGAAAGAGAGAACCGCACGGCACGCGCCTGGTATGTAGATATATTACATGAAATATCGGTATAGATTTATTAGTCCGGTATTGCGATCCCAAAAGACCGTTATTGTATTTTTTCTAATTTTATAATAACTATATTTAACATGACATTCCGGTAATGATATATGCATCCGATATAGCAAATCCTAATTTAATATGTTTATATTTTTTTTTCATCGCAACTTGTTCCTGCAAGTGTCATCAGCTTTTGACCGACGATATTGTTATTTGAGTAGTGGAAAATTTTGTCCGTAAAAAAATGGCGCCGGATTTCTAAAACGGTGAGCCGGCGCCAGTCAGAAAGTTTTTTTTAACTATCACTCACATCTGACAGCTGAGACTTTTATGGTATCACGAATGGAACTTAACAGTGCCACAAAAAAGTATCAAAATTGTTTTGGTGGATTATTTGACAGTTGGTCAAAATATTACACATTATAATACTTACTAAAATATATTTTGTTTATTGTCAGAAATTGTCTATGAACAAAAAGAAAGTGAAAGAGTAAACATTAGCTTTTTGAATTGCGAGCATTAGCAACTGAAGAGGTTCATAAAAATTGTGGAATTTATGTAAAAAAATATTTTATTTTTTTAAATATTTGCAGTCCACCAAGAATTGACATTTATCACCTTAAAAGGTAACCTTAGAATTCATTGGGAATTGAATAATTCTCGCGTGGTACTTTTCTATGACTAATTTCGAGTTTTGGACCCCTGGAAACCACTTAGCTGCAAAGAGTTAATCTTCATAGTTGACCTCATAAGTTTTAAAGATGATTTGGGAAGCACCGAGTGCTTCTAGCAACGGCTACTTAGTCGATATCCATGATTAAGTGGTTGAAGCCGGTCAAGGTTGACAACATAACAAACACGCAAACCCCGAAATCAAAATTAATATTTACCCATTAATGATTGAACAAACTAACTAGTATCTTTGAAACAGAAATATTTACATTGTATTGTCGCGGGAATATGTATAAGGTGGACGGATGGGCGGGACGTTTGAGGACTGTCTGTCAGTCGATTATTTAGTTCCGGTGAGGACAGTTTCATAAATTGATTCGATTCATGGATTTCTGTTCTTAGTCATGAATGTTTGCGACTAAAACTCCCTCCCACCCATCCGATCCTCAAAAACGGGACGTAGCAAAGAGCGATTAGCTAGCCACTAGTCCTGTCGTAGCCCTATTCTTCTATCCCTACTCTCTTCGAAAAAGAGAGGTTGAGCAAATGAGTAAAAAGCCATATGCTCCACGTTGGGAGCGGACATGGTAAAAAACGCAATATATATATAAATATTACTACCTACTGCAAATAACGCAGTTTGCATCTAGCTAGGCATATCGCTGGTCTGCGATCATTTCTATTATACTGTACCTAAATATATACCGCAGAAAATCTCACGAATTTCGAAGAGTTTACTGAATACACGATTGATGTGTACGGGTTGAAGTGTGGGCAGGTATTCATCCACAATTTGCAGTAGCTGATGATGATTACAAGAAGTAGATAAATATATATAGATTAACGCACCTACTATTATATTATATATAACTACGTAACAAGTATTTAGACGCGTTTTAATGAAAATAAATTTTGCAAATTTGACAGATTCTTATCCACTACACAGTAATAAAAACATACGTATTATGTATTTAAACCGTTGAAAATTATCATTATTCAATATAACCGGTTTTTAACCGAGGATCTCGACTTACTAACACGCGCCTGCGCAATGCAATTCGAGTAGGCTCCAGTTATTTATTTAGAAAACACAAATTTATAGCGATTAATTCGTAACTAAAATTGTGTTATGGTCTAAAAAAACTTCCTATTGATGCAAACCGCTTTACATTGGGTGAAAGCATAATTCTTCCAATAGATATTTTATCATTACATCAACTAACAACAGTGACGCAACCATGGGCGCACATGGGTCTTCAAATTAAACACCAACCAACCTATTCAGCAAATAGTCATTTTTTGTCATATTATACATATATAATGTATACTGCAGGCCAAGAAGACGTTATAGGCATAAATAAAAATGAAACAAGTACATTAATACACGTAGAAATGCAAAAATGCAATTTATAGAAAAAGAAGTCATTCGTTTTATACAACTTCGACTCAGCAGCCCTGGTTTATACTTTACGAAAAAACGGTGAAGTAGGTGCTTTTCCAATGTTGTTTGATGCTTACGTATAAAACTAAGAGAATAGACAACAAAAATGCAAAATACGTATAATCGCATATGTGGCACTTACTTGATTTTTCGTAGGTAGTGTCGATTGGGCCCCTGTTTAACGCAGTTATTTATTCACGAAACACAACTCTATTTATACACGTAATTAATATGTTAAACAACTTTAGCTTAATATATATTATGCATAATTCCATGAAACTTTCGATCAATAAGTGTTTGATAAATTTGTCAATACACAACAGTGACATAACTCACATAACCAATGGCGTAGTTAAAAGCCCTTTACGAAGAATAATTATCTATATTTATAATTTGTAACTGCAGTTCTAATATGTTATAAAATTTAAATAAATTGGTACTAATTTAATCATTTTGTCAATCAATACCACTGGCTTCCAAGAAACGGTGAGTCCACAATCGCTTCAATATGTTATTTAGTTAGGAAACTCAATCAACGTTAATTTGCAACCGAATTTCTAATGTGGTGTCAATCGCATTGAAAGCTTTATTGTTTTAATTGAATTTTAATCACTTCATTAAAGACCACCGGTAGTGTTGTACGAGATGTTTGATCAGTAAGAAAATATAAAGCAAACCTATTACTTCATTGGAAAAAAGACCTTCTACTCTATGCTAGAAAGTTGTATCAATAGCCAATAAAATGAAGTAAAAAAAAAATATCAATGTACGAAATGCGACCAAATTCGTAGTACAATATAAACGTTTAGTAACGACGATAGCGTGATGCCGATATCGACAATAATAGATAATTTTTGTGATACTTAGAATATACATCTCCACTATATAGCACAAAATACATGTACAAATCTGTATGTGTGTCTGTCGGTCACATGAACTCCTCCCAAGCAGTGTACAGAAGAGACGAGAAATTTTCACGTCATTCTGGCTGCCATTTCTAGGTCAACTGTGCCATTTTCAACTTTCAACTCACAACTTTTAACCTTACTCTGGAAACGCTATATTTTTGACTTCTCAATGAAAAGCATCAGAAAATAGTTGCTTAGCAACCGCTCCATACTAAAATAATTCGACGTGTCGTCATAACAAATCAATCTGTGTTGAATTTGCTTAGCGATTATAAATATGTTTTAATATAAATGTCACAAATAATTATTTTTCATGAGAATCGTAAAATTTGTAAAAAATCATATAAAAATTATCAAACTTAAAACAGTGAAATCCTCTAATCGTGTTTAATGAACTAATATAAGTTGCCTCTATCTTGGGCGAAGCCGGGTAAAAATATAGTATATTATTATAAAAATAAAGGTTTGCCGAGGTCTTTCAGTCTATTAGAAACTATTTGACGACCATATTTACAAAGGGCCAACTGAAAAGTTTGCAGAGCACCACCAAATTAATTTTATCTACGCCAATGTATTTGTTCTATGTTCTTCACCAACAGAAAGTAGACAATAAATATCTTTTGATTCTTTACAACAATAGACAAAAAGTCAAAATAAATAACTATTGGATACGTTTTTATTCTCTGCATATTTTTATTTATAGACAAGCGACAATAGATACTGGTTGTCAACTATTATAATTAATGATACCCGTATTTTAAATAATGTGTTTTTTTTTTATTGCAAGGCTACATAGTAGCGTAATCGATCAACCATACTATTTATTACTTATGAATATTACGAACATTGTCAAATCACTATTGCATTTCCACAACCTTTTTTCATAAAAATTCACGCTTTGATATAAATAAAATATTTATACCTCTATATACCGGCAAAAATAAGGTATTTAAAATCTTATAGATTCTCATACTGCAATCGGGTCCTTGTTTATTTGACGGCACAAAGTAATATTTATTTAAACTAAGTAGGTAGTTGTCAAATGTTGTACCTACTTCATATTAAACACGGTCAGCTCATCGAATCAAATGTGTCAAATCCAAGAAAATTCGACGTGCATAAAATTTAATACGGATAATTAAATTCAAATATGCATATGAATAATGCGTGGTTGTTTTATTTTTCAACAAATTAATTACGAGGCCCGGACTGGTAATAGATACTTATTACGTTAATGAAAGTGTCCTTGTAAACATTGAATTATTTTATAAATTTCTCTTTGTATAGTTACATTAATTTTTTATGCAGTAACTATGTAATTATCGAATCAAAAATCGCTAAGGTTTCCCTTTTAACTTTCGAAGAACGAAATGTTTATTTAATCATCGGCGCACTTCAAGTTTCTACCTATACACGCTTCAATTTTTTTATTCAAAAGTGTCAACAATAAATCCACGATTGTTGAATTCATTGAATTTAAACATGTATATTTAAAAAGGCAATATTTTGATTGTTTACCATTTCATAAGTTAATTTAATAAACAAAGCTATCATAAAAATGGATGTTTGTTACTTGGAAGTCTTTATAGAAAATCTTGTCTCGATATCTACACTTGGAACAAATTTTCTGTTCACCCTTAAGAAATATCACAATTATTTTTGAAATAATATCTTCTACATATTAAAAGCCAATGAGGAATATGGGGTTATGCGGTTAAAATAAAAAAAGTGGTATTTATTTTAGTAAATACTACATGTCTATAAATAAACACTCATAATTAAATTCGAATTTGCTTACTGAAAATAGAACACGGCCAAAGCTATTCAGTTAAATTGGTACTCGATTTCCATTAGAATATTAATTTACGAGGAATATTTTGATAGAAAATAATTGTATGCCAAAAAACCGAGTGACGAAAAATGAAATCTGTGGCCCAATTATTTTGACAAGTTAAAACCACGAGTGATAAGGATAAGATAACGGACGCAGTATAAATTAATGCAATAGATTCGTAGAAATATATTGTAGAAATCATCCGCACATGTACTCAGCGAAATGTCATTTCAAAATTAAAAATAGATAATGAAATACTTACAATTATCGATCCGCTCTTTAAAAAATAGCGGGCTAGGATGTAGTCCTTTATGACAGTCTGCTTTCAAGACACAATTTACCAGGCTTGCAATAGTTTAATATTTAACAAAACACTGACGAAAGGGTCATTTGATAAAAACACTGAGAAGCCAGAGCAAACGAACACTAATGAAGTTGCAGCGTTTCTTTTCGTTGCTAGCAGTTTGTCAAACTTGACAGAGTGTAAACCATAGACGACGTGCAATACCACAAGCAAATCATGATTTATCATGTGTGTCATGGGAATAATATTTTCATTATTTTTAGTTTAAGTATTATAAAATTCATTTCATAACTTGACATATGCTCGTAAAAATACTTGTATATTTCATAAAGCTAAAATTTTTCAGTGAATCAAATTTATACGGATATTTTTTATGTATTTAATGTTATAATATATAAATGCATGTTTATAAAGCAAAATAAAGGAATTTTTGCTTATTAAAACAATTTATTATAATGACATACAATGCGCAAGTTAAAATGAACACAAAAATCAATTGAATTATCGTAATATTTATTATATAACAAACGTTTAATATCAAACATAGGTTTGCAAGGCGCACTTTCCTACTATGCATACTATTTTCACTAAAAATAATTATTAGATTGTGCACATGCATCTTATACTGTCAATATCAATCAAATAGTATATTAAGTTTTCACAGATTTAATTTTGGTGTATAAATTTAACAATTGATTAACTGCAGCTAATAATAAAACTCTCTATTGCCATCAGTGAACCTAGTTCAGTGCACATTTTCCAATTAAAATAAATCGAGACAGTATCATTTTTTTATTGATTTTAATTAATATGCATTTTGATTAATAATGCCCTATGAATCTATGTGTAATATTTATAATGTAATGCAAATCAGTAAATCTCAACCTTTTTCTATAAAGAATCTAATTGAGATTAAATTTATAAAGAAAATTAAGCCTCTTTCAAAATTTAATTCAGATATTTTGTTCGAATATATCTCACTACAGGCTAAATTCTCTCCCTAAATTAAAAAGAAAACAAATTTTATAAGAACCAGCGCTCCTTCATTATGAAATTAAATAACAAATTTTCGCTAAACATATTTAATTGGCACACTATTTACTGTGATTATTATGGATTAAAAGACATTATAAGACGTTAAGACACCTATAGATTTTATAAGTTTTTCGCTTCATTAGGAAGTTACACTCACACAATACGTGAGTATACTCAATGGCGTGCTTGGCTTAAGTCGTGCCTTTCAGTAATATTCAAAACCTCACCCAATACTTGAAGTAAGAAGTATTATTAAAATTGATTAGCAAACATAAAATTTTTGCGGGTCGTGTTGGAATTGGATAAACAACAGCTTTTAGAATAAACTTTCCGAGATTCACTGCGTTCCTATTATCTAAGTGGGTACCATCTCTCTCCTCTTACTTATTAATTACTGACGAAGGTATATCAATTACTTTTTCTTTGTATAGACTTAAATCAATGCTGGTCTTATTTATAATCTAAATACATGGATTTAAGACATCGGCTGAGGGTGGTTGATGGAATTTCAATATCAAATTTGGATTATTGAGATTTTGTACACTTCCATGTATTTTGTCACTAACGACCCGGGTTTCGCCTTTCGGCATCTTCAGGCATTCGAGCACACGAATGGACTCGAACTGACTGTCAGTTCGAGAGTTGTGCTACCCAATGAATATAAAACACACAATATTATATTTACAAATTGTAAACATGTACAAATTTCAGTGAATTCGACGTCAGGAATATTATAATGCACCATATTCATCGACAATAAAATATTTTATATTCCGTCTATTATTTGCCGCCTCACTAAATGGTCCGCTCTCGGATTTAAATTGCATATCCTCCCGGAACGTCACTGATTGACTGATTACATCTATAAAATCAGTGAATTGATTGAATACTAATCGACTTCGGAATAACAGTACTCCGCAACCTTTATTCACCCGCGGCACACCTGTGCATTCATTAATATTTCGCGGCACACCACAAGCCAAAGTATGTAAATCTCACAAGCAAAACTTAGAATTTATTAATGTGCTTTTATTTGATAAATTTGAAATAGTAGCTGATATATTTTTTAATGGTCTTAATTTGATAATGTGTATTATTTTGATACATTCGTTCCTTGTTTGTAATAATTAAACTGGGATTTTTTTGCCATTAATGCTTACTCATACATGTCGCAATGTGTAATTGCTACGAGGATTTTACAAAATATGTTTCAAGGAGAATAATTTAAGCGGATATCTCAGCCCCGAATAGTTTTGCACTACGCTGCGGCGCACCTGGGATCTTTTCGCGGCGCAACCGTGTGCCGTGGCACACTGGTTGCGGAGTACTGAACTAGTAAATGACCATGCTATTTACATAATGATAATTTGACAGAGCATCTAAATATTTTTTTTTATTTTTTCAATAACTGCTATCACAGCGTCCTTATCCTTCAATGAAAGACAGTATTATAGTTCATTTTATTGTATGAGTAATTCGAAAGAAATGCATTCTTTGTCAATGTTTTCTTATCAATACATAATATACACATAGTTGCATTACAAAAATATTATGAAATTAAAATGGATAATTGCACATGCCTATTACAAAACACATAATTTAATTGGCCGACATGTTATGTTTCATAATATAATTACATTTATTAAACTTCAAATATAGTCAAAGAAGAAATATAAACTTCAAATATAGTTTGTAACCAAACGAGAAGATCCAAAAATAAGTACATACTAATTTATAGAATACATTGCATGGCTTTTAACAAGCTTGTAATTAACTTGACTTTAATATATCGATACTTCAATTACAAAGTGTAACAACTCAAAGAGTATAGTTTTGAGATAATTATTAGGAAAGGCGATCTTGAGCAGGTTTTATCTTCTACTGTACATCTATTTTTTGTAGATTTTAATGAAATTCTGGGATTATCTAAAAAATATATTTATAGCTATAGCATTATAAACGTAATTTTATTTTTTTCTTATATTAATAATGTTTTCAGAGATTTCCACAGGATTTTCTTAGTAGATACAGTTTGGATCTAAATTAATAATAGCCAGTCTAAGATAACCACAGATAACCACTTTTCACATTTTGGAACTGGTAGAAATCGTAAGCATTTCCTCGTACTTAACCCAAAACTGAAAATTTTTGACTTTTTACACTTTGGAACAGAGGTATCGATATAAAACGTGTCTCATCCTAATCTCTGTGTCTACTTACGTCAAATTCGTACCTTATAAGCGTGTATTAGTTGAAAAAATCAGTTAGCGAAATTATTTGGGGAATACGTTGCCACCGGATATCTGAGAAATTCTTGCATTCGATTCCAATGTCCAATTTCAAGAATTAGGTTTCTAACCGCAATCGTATGTAATCCAATTCTAGTGTAAAAATATTAAAAATCAGGGCTGTAAACATTTCATGTGGCAAGTTCCATATCAGATTAATTAAAAATAATTATTGACGTTTTAATTGAAGCTCATTTTCTTGTCACCTAAGATGGACACATGTGATCATAGAACAAAAGCGCATTGAATGATACAAATAACTCAGTTTTCTTAAAATAGTTTTATAAAATATATCATATAATATGTGTGCAATGGTTGAACGTTATTGTCAGATTCGAATATTTATCTTACGTTTATCAATAAATAATTTTCATTAAAAATACACATAGTTAAAACGTTTTCGCAGTGACGGGCGGTGGAGGGGGTGGTATTCTGGCATGGAGTCGACGAGCTGCTCGAGACCAGTGCCGTGCTGCTGCACAATGAAGCGGAGAGAGGAGAGCATCCGCCATTACGCCAAGTCTAACAACGCCAGCATACCGTTGAATTGTTAACGACATACCTAAAAATAATAAAATTGTGAGTACCCCTTTTGACTAACCTAAATCAACATTTTAAAAAATATAGTGAGCTGGATTATATCAATGCCAGAAAAATTGGTATAAATATATATGTTTTTCTCATTTCTCATACATCAAGCATGATACTAAACCATTTTCAGATAATGTAAGTTTTATTTTTATTTATAATTAGTTTCAATGTAATAAAAAAGATAATCTTTTAAATGAACACAGTATGATATTTATCACAAGACAACCTGTTGTTATTTCAAATCTATATATAGGTCAAGTTATGAGATAATAAAGAATTTTAGCTGTATGTAGACTATAAAGAATAAAAAAAACAGCAAACCTTATTCAAAGAAAACATATAATACAAAAACTTTGGAAATTTGCCAAATTAAAAACAGCACATAATTCTGGCATAGAATTATGTGCTGTTTTTAAGCGACAAAAAAAATCTAGTACTATCCTAGCCTATCAAGAAGATGTAGCCGAATAGAAAAAAGATTTGAATCAGTAAATCTCACCTATGTTTCCTTGTGGAGGACGCCAACACATAAGAGATAAAACTGTGTGACCCCATCTTGTTTCCTTGTGTTTTCCATCCGTATTTTCTGCGACTTCTGTCAGAGCGACTGAAAAACGCCTTGATCCAAAGTTAAGCGCAATCCTCGCAAGAACTGATGGTAAAGCCTTAGCAATCAATCTTCGTTTCCCTCCCAATGCAAACAGAGCGCCTTGTTTTTTCCTCACTCTTTTTACTTCTTGGGACATGACTAAGACATCATCAATCCCATCTCTGGTTTCACTGTCACCGACTGGAAGGGACAAACAAACAATACCAGGTATTTGTCCATGCGCTCCATTACTTTCAGCCGAAGCCAACAAAGTATCGCAAGATACTGTTCTGGCTGTTGCCAATACTATTTTAGGAATTGGTAAGACAGCATGATGAAAATATTCCTTCAGACAACTCGTTGTCATGGCTAGAAGAACCTCAGTTTCCGATACTTTGGCTGCCATAGCTATTTCACCAACAATTTTCCTCGATACAGGATGAGACCACGCTACGACCTTTCGTCCACACGTAGACATAGTCTGCAGTTGGTGTGGCTCCGGATTATCACGCATCAATAACTCTTCGATGAGGATAATGGGAGCTGTGTAAATTAGTTTACTTATATAAAATATTTCTTTTCCTGCGCTGTACAACAACGGTAAATAACTATTTAAGAACGCAATAATAGTGTTTGGATACGCGTAATATTGTCGGTTGAGACAATATAAGAACGCCATACATTCGTAATAAGCCAACACAGGCAACTTCAATGTACAAGTAATGCTAACATACCACAAAATACTCAACATTTTCTTGGCAATCGTCAATGGATTAAAAGACACTAACCCCGAATTTAGCAAAGTTGTTAAACTGATTCCTCGCCTGGCAGTTTCTCTATGGAAAGTTGAAACGAAATAATTTACGTAAGTTGCAGGATCAGTTCTATTATTTTGAGATACAAACTTTCCAAAATCTTTACAAACCGATACAGTAGTTATTAAAAGCATGGCAGCACAATGAAATATTCCAGGAGGTGTCCTTAGAATTTTTGGAGTTTCTATCGGGTCGTAATCAGATATGAATTCATTCCACCTATTTGAGAAACTGTCACTAAGTCGATAATATAAACTCGGCAATGCAGTGGGTGTCTCTAAAAAATCACAGAGCGGGCTCTTTGCTATGTGCTCATACGCATCAGATTCTTTGCTTGTTGGCGATTGACATTCAGGTAAATTCAAATGTTCTCCTGCATCTGGTTTCATTAGTAAAAAGTCGCCTATGTTTAATGCTTCATCATCTTCCACAAGTAAATGATGCACCCGTATAAGAATGAAATATTTTTGTTCGTTCGCCAACATGTTTGGAATAATTATTATTTGCCATGGTGGATTGTCGGACGGAAGATATTTTGTGACAATTTCGTTTACATAATCCTGTAAAATAAAAATTGGCCTTGTTTAATACGATTTAATATCAATAAAATAGGCAACATAACAACACAAAAGGTTTTAGTCAATAGTTGGTTTAATCAGATTAAGAAGAAAATGGACAACAGCATTGATAATATACAGAACATATGTTTAATTTAAACGCAGAAGAGATGATACGTGATGTTAAGGAGAAGTAATTGTTATATTTGATGCAATGAATGTGCGACAACTAATTTAAAATATCAAAGAAATTGATGAGTAACGTCCAATTAAAACATCACATATTATTTTGTTTTGTACATTGCATTAATTAAAATTAATTAGGTGATCTTGTGATCGAACGACAGGCTATTAGTGAGTCTCATTCTTTTCTATGAAGGATAACTTAATTGTAATTCTAATTTAGATCAGCATAAACGCAATGAGGATCTTTGTTCTGCCTGGTGACGTAAATAATTGGTGCGCGGCTTTGATAAAAATGTAGATTCGACATTGATTTGACATAATGAATGATAAACGTTTGATTAATAGTCAACGATTTGGGTCATAATGATGTAAGTTTCACGTTGGAAATTGGCCCCTTTGCAGGGTATGCAGGGGGCACGACGTCCAGGTGTTTTTAATTCATAATTAACAGGCATACAACTTCCATTTTTCAAGTGCTTAAAACAACACGAGCAGTATAGGTCCAGTGCTGATAAACGGGAGCTGAGAGCTAGTCCAAGTCGTTTCTTTGTCTATTTTGTCGATGGAAAATATAATCCAAATTTCAGTGTGACTCAAACGACTACTACATTAGTAATTAAATCTCATTTATTTTAGAAGCCGCACCAATGTCATTTCAAACAAATCTTTACAATAATAAGTAAACTAATACATATATAAGGTAAATGTACCAGTAGATGACCTTCTTTCAATAAAAGTGTCCAAAACAAGAAACGTAGACGCGGGATTGCTCTAACTTATAGAGTTCAGACAAGTGTATCCATCTTTTTTCGGATTGAAGAACTAACACATCATTGTCATTGGGGTGTCATAGCGGCACTTTTGAAAACAACACCTTATGCGGTAAGAATTTTTTTTGAATTTCTTGAGAGAATTGATAAGGTTATCAGTGAATGTAAGCATATGCTAATTGCTTCAAACATGAGTACAGTACAGGAAACTCTGAGGCAAGTCTGACGAAACCCTCTGATTAGACATGATCAACTACTGGAACATAAAATTTTTTAGATGGTCAACTACTGAAACATTAACATGGTTCTTAAAAATTGAACACAATCTTTTGTAACAGAACCTTTCCTAATTTTTGGATTATCATATTTTATGACATTTGATCCATTGTACTCGCTTTGTCAACATTCGGTCTAATGCTAAACGTTAATCGTTGTTTTTGTTGAATTTTTCTGTTAAGCGGTCAACTACTGGTAGGTTTACCTTTTATCATAGAATCATAAACATAATGTTTGGTTGATTCGTTTTGGCTTATTTTATATAAAAAGATAATTCTTAGAGAATAAATATTTCTGGAAACTCTGCGAAATGTCATTGCCTTCTCTATCGAACAGTAAAATTAATACAATTCCTTTTATAGAAATTATTTGGAGAAATCATGTTCACTTGAAACGCAAAAAAAAATATTGCATGTGACTTCAATGTGCGTTTTAGTGAACTGTACTTCACCACCAGAAGGCCCTTTAAGTAATTTTCGGAACAGATATCACATTCTGTTGTGTTGTTATTGGTTATAATTATTAAGAAACAACTGCAAAGCTGTGTATGGTGCGAAATATAAGCGCCATTGTCACGTGTAGTGAACGCGTGATACTAAATTATAATGATGGCAATTATCTCTAATTAGGTTTAAATAATATTACATAACACATTATGCTATATAGGCCAATGCCATGCACTGTGGTGATTACATCCGAAAAAAATGTTTTGTTGCGTAATGATGTGATAGTAATAAACGTGAGGCTCAAAAACTTTATCTCATATCATTTACGAATAATTAGTAAGTATTTTTTAATTGATAATAAGACCTATTCGCATTATTATTTCTGGAGCCACTCAATTCACTGCGTACTGTCTGAGACACGCATCCAATTAAAACCAAATGCAAATTATTCTACCCTTTAATCCAGGAGATCCTAACATTTTTTGCTACATTCCACCTTTCACCAATGTTCAGAATATAATTCCCCCCTTCCCAAGAAAATCTAACTCTAACTCAAAAGGTACTTTCCAAATATGTATATGCGTAATATTGAAAAATTAATAAACAACAATTCGCCCCTGGAACTCTAAGATTCCCGACTGGTTGGGATACCCTGCTTTAATCTTGTCATTGTTGCTTTGAGGCTGCGAATTATGTCATTGTGTGTAAGGTGGTTCGTTTTTTTTAACACCTAAATAAAAAGCTCTACCAACTAAATTCAACGAAAAAGTAACTTGCCTCCTAAATTCCGGGTTTAATATTTTAGAATTAATATACATTTGACATTAAACATTTTAAATAACTAAATTAATTTCAGAAACGTCACTTGAGATATTCGAAATCAACTCTTAGAGAAAAGTTATCTCGTGATTATGTGAATCGAAAATGTGAATATTAGCATTTTATGCTCTCCATAATTAATTGTAATAAATTACATCGTTCGAGAACCACAGCAAAATAACTTCCGAATTAGAGCGACACTAATTTAATTATCGAAGAATAAGATTCAAGTAAGCATTTTTTTAAAACGCAAAGCGAACGCGAAAAAGAATGTCACGAGTTATGATGACCATTATGAGACCAGTACTGGCTTCATATCACGAGTAACCAGTAACCATTATAAAAAGAAAGTTGACAAGTAGTTTAGAACCAAATCTATACTAAAAAGGGGCATGGCCTTATACGCATTATGCCCTTCAAAAAAGTATCTTATCATTTATTATTTTACAAAAATGTATTATGTATTACATTTTAGACTCGATTGACAATATTAAAAGTGAACTTAAACGAATTAAGTCATTTTTTTTCAATTCAGTTGCGATCATTAAAAATAATGTTTTAAAATTTTATGCTAGCCCAATAACTGCAGCATAAAAAATCAGATTTGCAGGCCCTGGTAATTTGGTAAATTTGGAACTGAGTATGTAATCCCGAGAATATCACTTGGAATTACACAGGGTTTTTTTGTGATGTAACTCGGTGGAAAGGCGTTCCGGCACCTTTTTAATTGTATGTTTAATGTTTGAAAAGAAATTAGGCGAAACCGTATTCACGATTACATAATTGCAATCCATATATATATATAACTCTTCGTCGATATTTACTTTTGATTTGAAAGTTATTTGAATATTATTTTCTTTGTTGACAAGAACTGAGTTCCGGCATGTTTTTTTTTTAAAAAGCCCTGGAATTACATATTTTTAACCGGGAATAACCTTAAAAGTGATTGATTTATTCACCCAGTATTACGATCCCGATTGGCAATATTTGTTTTTGCTTATTTTTATAATACCGGTCGGTATTGATATATTTTTCCAGGATTGGCAATCTCTAAATCAAACATTGTACAGGCATATTTTCTTACTTACTTGAATGTTGTGATCCGTCACTGGTCGCCCCCTAAACTTGGCACTCCCCGCTATGACATGGTTGTCCAAATTGAACGGCGTAGACCTTCTCCAAGCATAGTTTCCCCAGCAGGAGACTAGAGCCGCTCGAAGCTTTGGAAAAAGAAGGTTTCCCGATCTGTCTCGTTTTTCCAAAACATGTTCTATTAAATTTTGGCGCACCAATTCCGGCTCGCATGGTCCTGAGAACAAACAAAATCTGTAATAATCCATAGGACATCTTAGTTAATTAATTAATAAATCTCAAGTAATAAATCTTCGACGTTTGGTAATAAAGTTCACTTATCGCGTGAGGCAAGTCTTAAACCTTTAACTAACCAGCTAAGGCCGGGATAGCAAACCTTTTTCTTGAAGGGTGCTAAAAATCATGCCTAATTATTAAAAAAACTTCGCATGTCCTATGAATAATATGAGTAGGTTTATTGAAAAAATAATATGTAAAAAGGTAGCATATGATTTTAAAATTTACAACGATTTTAATATGCAAACTTCGAACTCGAAATCAACATTAATTTTTCAAAACAAAATTCCAAATTTTCCACAGTGTCACCAAACATTCTCCGCGTGACATAGATTAGCCATCACTGTTTAACCCTGAATATACTGAATCGCTTTTTTTTATTAAATCTAAAACACAATTATTTTGTATTAATTCCTCAATTGTCTGCAATGATCATGACCAGATTTCCTTTATGGTACTTGTTATTTAGCTGTCTCATTTTATACCTATACACGAATCAACTCAATCTATCAATCAACGAACAAAGCGATCTGTCATCAATAAAACAATGTACATTGCAGAATCGCGAGTGTAAATACATTGCAACGTCCGTCACGGGCGTGAGTATGGTACAATCCTGACGCATATCGAACGTCACGGGTGGTTTAGACGTTAATAAAGTGTGTAGCTCCCAATTTTATTAACCGTTTAATTGACAAGGATGTAGTGTCACAATTTTTTGATAACTTTCAAAGAACATATTATATAAGTACATTACCAATAAAATCTAGTGGCGTTCTAATTCCAGCCGCTACTACTAATGTAAATTTGACAGAGTGTTCTAGATTTTTACTAAGAAGTCTTTAATTTAAAATTGAATCATTATCAACTCAATAAGTAATACTTACATGTTAAAAATTAATATCATACAATAATGGCATAATGGATATTCGAGGACAACAAATGAGATTAATTCGTAATAAAATTAATATAAATTGAACAACAAAGTCTATAGCTCACCTTTTATTGTCATAAGCACATTGATTACTCCTTGATTTCTATAGGTATCGAGTAAAGTCCTCACTGAAGCTGTCTCCACAAATGCTAGATGAGGGAATCTGTTTGACAATAGCTTCATCCATAACTTCCTTGCTGTTCGTATAACTATGGAAACAACTAAGTATGAATGTGAGTAATAATTTGTTTTAATAATGCGTCAATGAACATTCATTGGCATTATTCGAACTCATTTTACACTAAAACCCACGGTCCACATCTTTGAAGAGCAAGAAATATTTAAATTGTTTACATTTACGATTCATTTTTTGACTAGGCTGATACGTCACAATAAACTGTACAACAAAAGTGCCGCTTTCCAGACATACCTTCGAAACATAACTTCGGAAAACAGTTAATTAAGGCTTTTTACATTGTGTTAGCTTTTTATTTTAACGTAACTAAGTATCAAAGAGTTGAAAACACTTACTAGTGAGTTTATTTGTATTTTTTTTTTAACAAGAAACAATATTTTAGTATCCATGATTTCGTGTTTAATGCGTTCCATTACAAATATAGTACCGCAAAATGGGGGGAATAGAGACACTTTTTTTTCCCTTCACGACTATGTATCTTCATACATGCTCCACATTACTCAGACATGAACGACTTGAAATGTGTTTTTGTAGTCCTACTACACATTCATGACAATATTTTTTAAATATTCATCACCGCTATTAAGGCACCTTCAATTTTGTTCGATATCTGTATTTAACTTGCATTGGGATGAAAAGAGACGAGAGGGGGCTGATCAGGGACTTGAAAGGTGAATAGAGACAAAACAACAGTTTGCAATGATTGAAATTTTTTTAGCGTAATGTAATAACTTGTGTTTACTTATGGATTTTATTAAATCAAATTAACAGCGCAGTATGTTCAATAAAAATGTATCAATTTTAAAAATATATTGGTACAGGTACATGTTTTTTTGACAAAAACGTTTTAAGTTAGCATGATATAAATCAATGCTCAAAAATTCTCAACAAAAATTCAATTGTCTAATTGTGTATTTTTCGATTTCCTTCGATAAAACCGTTTGACCTTCTTGGGTTTTCATATTTCGTGTCGTGTGTCTATATAGAACGGAACCATTTATTCCATATTTCTCCCCAAATGCTCTATAACTGAGATTGTCCTTCATAATATTTCGCACTGCAACCTGCAGTCTCAGCGTTGTGTTTTGCATACGTCTTGGTGCTTCGAGGATCATGTTTATAGACTAGCGGCATGTTTTTATTGTGTACGAAGCTTTCTAGAAATAGAAAAAAAAAGAAATATTACACCGAACATGACAAAATTTTGTTAAATTAAAATTTTTCAATCACTCGTCGTCTCTGTCTCTATTCACCCACTAGGCGTCTCTATTCACCTCCTTCTCGTCTCTATTCACCCCAAAATATTGATGAATTTCATGTTTTTCAAAAAGTAGCTAATAATGATGAAACTGTATAAAATATTCAACAAAAACAATTGCATATTTTAGAAAATAAAATATGCAAGAGTTATTAACTAAAAAAACATAGTTTTACTTACCTTTTGTGAAACAAAAAAGAAGTTTACAAGTAGTCGAAAATTAAGGATGCACATGTATCAAACTCTAAAACTCAAAAAAAAAACTCTAAAAGGTTTCATTCAATTTTGACAACTCATTGATCTCGTTTGATGTCTCCATTCGAGAAATGGTATTGACGTCTTTGAAAAAAAACTCTCTTAACCATAATGATTACGTTGGAAAGTTGTGTTGAAATTCACACCTTGTTTTTGTCTCTTTTCGCCTCACAGTCTCTATTCACCCCATTTTACGGTAATTATATACCGTTGGCTTAACTAGGAAACTGTTTAGGAATCTACATTTCAGCAAAATGTTCACGAAAGCTTAAAAACTCAATAAATTCAGTTTGAATCGATGTTGTTTTTTAATTTCACATATATCAGGTATATGACATATGATTTAACATTATAAAATTTTTTAATAGGCTGTGTGTAAATGTGGCTTAAGTTTGCAAGCCAAATAAAAGGAAGAGCGAAGAGCTACTCGTCTTATTTATCCTATTGTCAACCATTATCAGCTATTATAACTCGTACCTATTGATTGCTAGGACTTCAGTTCAATAATTTTGTATGATATAATTATTATGTAATATGCATTTTAAGGGCTTTAAACAAATCGAACACCTGCTCTGTATGCATTCTAAATAATTCAAATTTAGGGGAAATATTACAAAACTACAAAGTGTTTTAGATAACGGAATTAGATTGGAATTTGTAATTCAAAATATATATCATTCTTTACCATGTGTTTGAATTTAACAACAAAAATGTATGTTTTTATTGTTGTTATAATATATCACCTTACCAACATAAGAAACCAATAAAGCAGGTATTGCGCACGCGCAGCATACAAATGTCACCAACGTCAGCGCATGCGCCAAAACAGATGTTCTCGGTGACGTTTCGACGATTCGTACGCCTCTAAAGTTGGCGAGCATTTTTCTTGTATTAGAATGACATCTAGCGACTCTGTAAATAACAATGGTAACGACAAGATATTAGTCGGCTAAGCAGTAAAATGTATTTTGTATAAAAGTTTGTACAAAAACCGCCCTAAGAGTTTGGTGCTATACTTTTTGTCTACCGTTTCACTCCCAATGTGTAGCATGTGGGAAGTATCTAAATAGAAGTTTTTCTACGACAACTACTTGTTACTCAGTTTCTCAACTTCTCTTCTCCGGAGAGAGTAGGGATATAAGGATTGGGCTAGCACAGGTCTTGTAGTTAGTTTTTAGGATCGGATGGGAGGGAATTCTGATGTTATTATAAAAAAATGTAAAACAAATAAATATATTTAAGGTCGCTCACAATGTAGAGAATTGTTTGAAAGAGTCTTTGTTTGGTTCTGGGTAATCGCATTTAAAGGATTTTTTCAAAGTACTCCCAACCATAATTGCTTGTTTGTTAAAGTGTTTTTCGTATATCATAAAGAAAAAACTATTTGACATACAAATCATTAGATTTGGAATCGATCAGTTATAGTTATATCATGCTTTTTGCCAGAATAAAAAATAGCATTATGACTTAATATTGTTTTTTTCAAAACCATTGTAGGTACTGACAATTTTAGGTAGAAAGGCATTATATTTTGACAAATAAAATGAAACTATTCTACTTATTCCACAATGTTGCCAAATGATCAGGACCGGCTTCGCTCATCGAGAGTTTTTTCAACAATTGGAAATGACTTAAGATTATACTTCTTTACCGCGTGTTCAACATTAGCTTTATTATACGTGTTCCTGATTAGGTATGGAAAAAAAGATAAATCTCACTTACGATAAGAACGCGACTGTGGGCCATTACTTTACCAAAACGCGACAGATAGGTCTTCTTAAAACAAGAATTTGCGGTGATAAGTAAATTCATTTCTATGCTACGTTTAATTTTCTTCACTAGACCCTGATTGTTTCAGCTGAAAATTCTCGCGATGAGCGAAATCGCTTCTGATAAATAGATAAATCTAAATTTTCTATGGATTCAGTGGTAACTTTGTGGAAGTTAATTTTTAATATAAAATTTAAAAAAAAGGTAAATTTGTGGTTCAAAAAAAATGTTTTATGTGTAAAATTGTTTAAATGACCATTAATCCACCCCCTAGGATCAACTACCCACGTTTAATATAAATATTGTACATATTAAGGAATGGGCGGTCTGTTTTCACCATGTTTGTCTATTTGTCAAATACATCATTTAGCCTGGCGGCAATCGCGTGCATTATTTTCAGAAAAAATGTAGTCATTGTACATCAATTTTCGTCTTTACTGTTTTATTTTGTTTACCAACCATAGTAATTGTCAAAAAAAGATTAATTATTGTGTTTTTAAATATGTCAAGAGACAATTCCCCTGAAACGGAATCCTATTTGTCATTCTAGTTGATTGCTATCTATTAATCGTCAGTGCCATGCAGTCAATAGAAGTAACAAGAAAACGGTAATTATGCTTTACAAAATGTTACTCTTTTCTGCCTGAAAAATTACTCAATTCTTCTAAGGGCAATGCCATTATTTAAGAAGTTAAATTGCAGATAGAAAATCAACAAAATATAAAATAATAACGTTTTAAAATTTAAGCAATACACATAATAACGGCTGAGTACCAACGGTGCCCCCAGTTAAAAACGGATTACCACTCCGTTTAAACTCAGAGCCCACCTCAAGTATCACCACTGGTCACGAAAGCAGGATAACCAGAGTCAGATACAACAAAACATTGTCTTACTAATCTTTTGTCAGCGAGATCTAGTGAATGAATATTAAAATTCACTGCGCACTCAAGTGTCAGATAAAAAAAGAGATGGCGGATTTAATAACTCCAATCATATTTTAAATTAATAAGTCACGAAGCCACAAAGATGGCAATTCAATTAGCCAAGCTTAAAGGAATTGTAGCAGAAAAGGATGAAATCCAACAAACTATTTTGCATCAGACCTTGCAGTACCCAAAATTGTACGTATTTCTGCCACATCCAGAGAAATGACACGCTTACGGAGTACGAACAATTCGTAAAGGTGGTGTCATCGTCTCTTCCATGACAGATGAGAAGGCAAACCTGCTCCTTAACGTCCTAGGTCTATCAGACGTCAGCCTTCGTGCTGACATCGCGGGAATGAAATTAAAGACCTTGGCCTAAAAACTTAAACCAGTAATTATCACAAAACTTATTTTCTTCAGGAGAGTGGAAAAACATAATATCTTGGTTGTCAAAGACCTTTATTGTTTCCATACAAAATGGCCTGGATTGTTTTTAAAAAAGCGGTATATTTTTGAGAGCTGACTTGGGGCACTTAAGATTTTATTTTAAATACATTTTCGCACAGTTGTATGGAGTCATAAACAAGTAATTGAGAAATTTAATAAAATGAAAATGGAAAACAGTGGACATTTGTTGTTTTTAAGCCAAGGTCTTCAATTGCCCCCGGGTTAGAATTTTTAATCATTCTACTAGTATGAGAAGATTAACAAAACCTTCATTATTAAACCACATTCAAGAGATTTGAAAGGTGGTACTGCCATTTAGTTATTTCTATTTCTAAAGTAAATACGATTGTACTACGCCTCAAAAAGAATATAAGTTCTATTTACAATATTTGAAACAATAAATCGAGCAGCGTTCAATATAAACGGAAATTTGTGTTTGTATCGACATTTCAAGAGTTTGTTTACAAAGGAGCTTTCTGTACGCCAAGAGGTGTTTGTTTATTTTAGCTAAGTTTAGTTTCGGGCACGTGCAAATGATTGAATATTTAGATTCTGTTTATTTTACCCCACTGCCGTTTGGATTGACAGTGTCAACGCCGCAACATATCGATCAAAGACAACGATTCTGATTGGACAGAATAATTGTACGCCTTTCGGACAGTAATTTTAGAGTGATAGTAACATAAATTTATAAAATAAACGTGTCATATTTTGTTATTATACGTTTAGTTTAATAAGACATTTAAAAAATACACAGTCTAAAATTTGTTTTTATAAAAATAAATTTTCAACTGAAACTGTTTTAAATGTGAATTGTTCAAATGTTGTACACGTCCATAAGTATTGCCACTAACAATCCGGGTTTTTACCGTTCGATATCTTCGGTATTCAGGTGCACGAAAGGCTAAGCGCGAGTCGTAAGTGTCAAAACTGGTTTAAACTGTAGTTATTAAGCGTAAAAAAAATTCAAAGATTCAAATGTGATATTGAAGTTCCATCGAGCAGTCGATATTTTAAGAGAACCAGTATTCATCATTTTAATGTATCAACTGTCAATTCTTGGTAGAGAGGCATAATACTTTAAAAATACAACACAATCTGATGATAATGCTCGTGATGAGCGAAGCCGGTCCGGATCAAAATGTGGTTTATTTTTTAACTATATGTAGTATTAGTTGAATTTTTAAATGCTCACTGTCTTAACGAAACCGGTAGTATTTTACAAAAAAAAATGGGGAATATGAGTACATTGGTATCAAAGACGGACATAAGCCATTTATGAAAATTTACAGCAAAGGTGATTTTTCATTCTATATGTATTCCACACTTCATCAAGCCCGGCAGCCATGACACTTTAAAGTAAATTCTAGCTCTGTGATTGGTCAATGTGTGGACGATGTGTCAATGTATGAATCGAAATGAATGTTTAGTGTCCGCTTTTCAAACTATTTACGAACTTGAAACTCAAAAATCTATATAAAACCGTTGGATTCTGATATTTTTAATGAGTTTTTTGAAAAGATCATCACTTGTATTACCATAAACAATAAAAACATGACTTTCGTGGGATGTGGCGTTTGTCAGATTTTGATACCAAGGTACTCATATGTTCAATACATAGTTTTTTTGGTACTTCCTTTTTTACCCCCGGGCGGAAGACACGAAATGAGCGAACGGCTATCGCTACACCTTACCATCCACGTGGGGTGTTACACGACCGATTTAAAAATATAAACAACACATTTATACCTACCATCGGCGTGCGGTGGATGTATCTCTATCTTTATCACACAACCTAACTTGCATATACGCAGGTAGGTTGTAGTAGATTGTAGGTTGTAGTCACTCGGATCCTTCACTTTACAAGTGATTGAGCGACAAAGAGAAATACACGGCAAGCGCATGGACCGTCATTTTCGAATAAATGTATAATTTGTTTAAAAATATTACCTATCAATATTGATGCTTACTCGAATACCCAGTTCAAACCTTCAGATGAGCGATATTTATATAGTCGTAAGCATGAAAAACTTTAAAAAAAGATGCGCGGTGCGGAAACTGCAATACGATTGTGACAATCGCACAATATAATAATGGACACTTAATGAACCTTTATGTGGAGGACGAGGTTGGGCAGTCAGGATGCATTCACTATCATATTAGAAGATATTAACGAATTTTTGACGTTTATGAAGAGTCAAAATCGCGACGTTCAAAACGTTTATACGTTGGATGTTGTATAGGAGGCGAGAGTAAAAATTATTATACTCGTGCATGCAAGTTTTGAGCTATAGTTGTTGTGAGTTATGTGACGTGTCATATGTCATATTATGGACGGCTGAAACGCAGCGATCATTTCGTGTCTTCCGCCCGGGGGTAAAAAAGGAAGTACCGTTTTTTTATTATAATGTATTTTGACTGAGGATAAACAGCATTTATGTTTCATTTTGAGACCAGTTAAGCAGTCAGTCACGATAAGCAAAGATCGGGAATGTCAAAACACTAATAAATCACTAGACTGAATAGTGAACATAATATGAATTTTTTGATTGTTGAATGACATATTACTTTACAGTAATATGAATAAATAATTTCTATTATTATTAATTACAATATTATTAAACGGTTGTTTGCGTAGAATTATCAGTAGCCAACACCAATAAATTATTTGTGATATCTATTGAGTCAGGTAATTAGTCGGTGTCACCTTCATCAAAGAGAACTAAGATTCCTTTCGTTGGATGTTGTATACTTAGCAGAGGTTATATTATACTCGTGTACAGGTCCATAAATAGTATATATTATCACACAATTCAAGGATGGAGAAGAGGAGTTGGAAATAAAAAGTCGAATATTCGAATAGTCAATATAAGAATATATTCGGCCCTTATTTAACTATTCGATATTCGAATATTTGGGAAACTATTCGAATACTATTCGTAATTATTTTTGGGGAAATATTTTACGAAATCGACGAAAGATCACATCACAGTATTTCCAGATTTCAACAACAACAATCCCCGGTAGTGTTGTTTTGTCTTCACCCAACTCGGGCGCTTTCAGTATCTTATCATAAATCTTAATACTTGAGTTTGAAAAATTACTCGGGGCTAAAAAAATCTTTTAAAGGTATGATAGATAGGATGTCTGCTACTCGAGGGGGAGGTGGGGCGTCAACACACTTTGACGCTCCATGTCCTTCGTCTTCTATTAAAACCCGGTCGTATTCAGTATACTTTCTCTTTAATTGCAGTTAGTTTACACTTATAAATTCCTCGAAGGCAATAACAGATACATAAACAGCGTTTAAAATACACAATTTCAATTTAAAACTCAGTAAGTGGTTTAACGATGGAGTCTTCTCTTTGAGCCAAGCCGCGGGGCTGTGTCGGCCACTAACCGCCAACCTAGGCCGAGGGACAAGTGATACTTTCCCTAAGCATCGCCCGCTTTTTGTTTACTTCTAACGGTAAACAAATAACGGTAAACAAACAAATATGACAAATTATTTTTGAACGCCTTAGGAGAGATATTACATAATAAATTTGCATGAATAGGAAGAGTCTGTAGATGGGTTTTGAAGACCCCTGTCCGCCCCGTAAGTACGGGGCGGTGTCAGGTAATTTTAGGTAATTTACCCATCTCTCATTTTTATATGTGCAGCTTATCTTTTCTCTCTGGAACATACTCCGTGCAAAAAGAGAACCAGGTGTACATATATCAAAACGCATTTCAACTGTTAACATTTTTCTAGTATCATCTTTCTGTCCCCATCTTTATTCAAAATGTTTTTTTTTGTTTACTTCAACATGTATTTTAACAACTAAATGAAAAAATTTGGACATACAAAAGGTCACATTCGAAGACCTATTAGTCCCAGGTCACGGGTCCCTCACTACTGGTACAGCAGTATATTTTACGTATATCGCTAGTCAATATTTTGTTAGGAATGTATTTCTAATTGTCGAATGCGTGAAGCGATTAAACCGTAGGTATGGAATGAAGATTATGCAGTTCAGAGGTAATGTTTCCAGTTCAGCGAGTGGTGACAGAATGAAGGTACTTTCTTTTATTCTTCCCTTTTCTATTCGTATTCCACCTTAGTTATCATATTGTGCTTTCCAAATATCGCATTTCATAAATCTCATGTTTGCAGACTGTTTTCTTTTACAATCACATATTTATTTATTTCTACTTTTAGGAATATCATGTTTCGTAACTCTGTTATGTGAAGTGATGACTTGACATCGGTGTCATTTTATTGATTTTTTTCTTTAGTAATTACTATCAGTTTTATCAGAAAACAAATGTCCATTTATTATTAGACATTTTTGAAGGCCATTTATTTTACATACTTGTTAATTACTGCTAACCAGGTGAAAATATCGTCAATTTTTTTGGACTGGATTGGCAAATTAGTATAAACGTACTAAAATTTACTTATTTTGTGTGTGTTTTAAATAACAGCAGTGTTTGTACATATTTTTGAAATATGAGAGAATATTTCTGTGAGCGAAAGGAAAAGGAAGTGGAGGGTTAAATTGCATAAATTTTGACATCTAAATCAGAAAAACATCCGAAACTGATGCGTTTTGTCAGTATACCCTCAATATTAAGGTTGAAATCACAGATAATTTTTCATCACTCGGAATATGCTGTTTGAGTGTCACTATACTGATGGTGGCAGGATAATCATTAATGGTAACCGGTGGCGTAGCTACGGGCGTTGTCACCCCGTCCCCCAAAATGATGGCTTAATATTTACAATTGAAATTACCTACTTATACTTTTTTTAACCACAAACTATCTTTTACCAGAAAATTGCGGAAAATGTTTATGTATAAATACAATGTCTTAAAAAATGTGTGAGTATTTAAAAAAATATGTTATTTACAAATAATGTATTAATATTGTAGAGTCCAGCAAGTTTGTTTTTAAAAATATTTCAAAAAATCTATTAGTCCTATTTATCCTTAAATCTTTCAGAAGCGAATTATTATTTTTTCAAAATGCCGCCCCTAAAAAAGCATATTTTATCAGCGAGTCACACAGCACAAATATGACGGAAGAAAACATGGTGAATAGAATATAACTTGCATTGATTATGTATACATATTTTTTTATTATTTATTACCTCCTAAGGCTTATATTGATTTCCAAAAATTTCGCCATCAAAAACGGCCCGCTCCCTTGCTACGCCAGTGAAAGTAACTATATCTGCTTTAGTGTGTTATGTTGTATATGATTACAGTATTGTCACATGAATGCCATAGATGACGATAAATTTATTCAACATTTTGCTCTTTGACCTGTTCATGAGACTTGATAAAATGTGTATTAACTCAATTATTCTGATTAAATTATAATTGAATATGATTTGATTGCATACAGACATCCTGGTCATAGAAATATTATAAAATAAATATTACAAAGTTACACAGGTATTATATAATTCTTTTTTTTCTATGGATTCGGCGGTAAGTTTGTGGAAGTTCATTTTTAATATTAAATTAAATTAAAAATTGATAACTTAGTTATTCCACGTGGCTTATCACTAACGTGACGCGTTTCGCCTCTTTAAGAAGTATTTTCAGACTAACCGTATCGTAAGGCTATTTATTTCTAAGGTAAACGAAGATTTAATTCTTAAAAAGGTGGGGGTGGATTTTATTACATTCTACTGGACGTGTGGAAGAGGGTAAGCTATAAACATTGTTACACTCTAAACAAATCAATTACTGGCACCTGGATGTGAAAAACCCAAGGGGAATAAATTTAATAATGGCGAGCCGCCTGTTCTGTTTAAAATGTTATTTACTAATCCTCAATTACTGCTAATGGTGTTATTGATTTTTAAAAATTCTTAGCTATTTATTTAAATACCTTTTTTATTTACACGATGGAGTATTTCTACGTTATTATTTTTATTAAAAGTATGATTATTTTCAATTAAATGATTCGCAAACTCTAAAAAAATTATTGCTTTTGAGACATCTGTATTTAAAATGTAATAAAACCCACCCCCACCCTTTTAAGAATAAAATCATCGTTTACCTTAGAAATAAATAGCCTTACGATACGGTTATCTGAAGATGCTTCTTAAAGAGGCGAAACGCGTCACGTTAGTGATAAACCAAGTGGAATAACTAAGTTATCAATTTTTAATTTAATTTTATATTATTTAATTCAATTATTATTATATATATAATAAGTGCACATCATGAAATTAAATTCTAAAAACAATTGGTTTATATGAGCATATTGGTAGTATACTAGCTTTCATAAAGTCTCATAAACATTTTCCTAGACTCCTAATGGAGGAATCTCAAACTACGTTTTTTCTAAGAAAACTGCTTGCACATAACAGTTGCTCAACCTTTCTTTTTAGAGAGTATGGATAGAAGAATAGGGGCTAATCATTCTCGATAAGCCCAGCTTTTAGCATTGGATGGGTGGGAAGGAATTCCAGACATCGCAAACTTCAATGCCTATGAACATAAATCCATAAATCGATTGACTAATCAATTTATGAAACTGTCTGTACGTATTGGGATTTGAAACCGTGAGATCCGTAACCGAAGTCAACTTTTTTGACCACTGTACCTCTTTTAGCACCCTGAAGAATCTAGCGCTAGCTTTCCTCGCAATTATCTCTCTACGTACTTTGTGAGAGATTATTATCGGCGTTAAATAATATTAAAAACAAAACCAGTCAGGTGCCATGCACGCACCGGTGCGTGAATGAGATGTTCGACGTGTAGGCCATGCACGCACGGGCGCTTGAGCGATTTTGGGGTCTCAAATCTCGCGACAAGTAATATTTTTAGTTGACATTGGTTCACGAACGTCTAGTCCCATCTATGCTCTACCAAGATAAATTAAAATAATCAAAAATTATGCTATGTTGAACCAGTAAAAAAGACTTTTATTTGCACCTGGCTTATTCGTATTTAGTCTTTGATCTTTTAAATTTTATGTAAATATATTGCATTGTATTCTCCCACCACGAGTGACAGAATTTTCTCACTGATCAGGCGAATTTGTTTTAAGCCCTGAGCCCGGAGACAGTTCGCCACACCCGGAATCTCCGTGTCAAAATGACTGTGTTGGCAACCCTAGTAGCCGAGTAAATATGAATTAAATTTGGATTATTGAGATTTTGTACACTTCCATGTATTTTGTCACTAACGACCCGGGTTTCGCCTTTCGGCATCTTCAGGCATTCGAGCACACGAATGTACTCGAACTGGCAGACAGTAAACAGTGTCTAACGTTTATATAGAAGATGCAACTACGACAAATATTATTTACGAGGTAAAATATTATACGTCTGAGAGCCACACTGATACCTGAGTTAACATTTCGAGAATCGCTTTAATCCTTATTTTGTAAACAACACATTAGCAGAGTGGCGAATTGCCGCTTTCCAACTTCTTTTAGAATTACTAGTGATTTTACAATTATAATAGCATTGTGGGTTTCTACGGGATGCAATTCGACGAAAGGTTAAATATATACTATCATTCGACATTTAGTGACATCTGTTAGGTGTTTCAACGTATAGGATATAATAACGGAGAATTAGGAAGGTTCAGCTGCTCATTCAGGCGAAACCCGGGTCGTTAGTGACAAAATACATGGAAGTGTACAAAATCTCAATAATCCAAATTTGATATTGAAATTCCATCAAGCATCCTCAGTCGATGTCTTAAATACGAATTAGATTATAACATTAAAGACATACTGTAAATAGTGTTTCATTTTATAAATGCAACACGAAATTAGCAATCAACTGCAATTAACTGGTAAATATCTTTATTGAAGTCGAAAATATATGTAAGTTTTATAAATAAACCGTTACACAAAATTTGTGCGTCTGCTATGAAATAATTTGATGCAATATTGATGTAGGAAGGGGCTAATTGACACTACCGTGACTAATATTTATTCTTTAAAATGATTATGTTGTTGTTACAAAATAAAACTATTGACTCTCACATTAAAAGTAATTGGAATTATCTTCAACACATAATGGATATTACTGTACTTCAGCGAATAGCTTTGGGAATGAGCGACTTACCATTGTTTTATAGTCACTGACAAGCCTTCAGTTGTATATTTATTTTAAACAATCTTATTAATTGAACATGTGCACTTTTTACGAACACCAGATGGGCTATTCGTATTATAAAATAAATATTCACTAATCGCTACGTGCGGGTTAACGATAATATAACAAACACTTGGGTATTATTAATTTTGTAATCAATGACATACTGTGATTCCGCCTTCTTTCGTAAAGTAATGACAACTGAAGTTATGTTTCATATTAAATTATAACTTGTGTTTGATCTTGGAAGAGTTCGAAGTTCAGACATAGTTTATCAGGAAATGTTCTCGGTGATAAGGTATATTGATTTAATTATTATTTATGTGTAATAAATATTAAAATGTTTATTTAAATGAGTGTTTCTAAAGAAATTACTGTGTAGTATAATATATTAATGACTGATAATTGAATTAATTTGCAAATATTATATTGAATGTATACTGATAGAAGGCATAGAGCATAGAGTCATAAAAACATGTTTTGAGATAATCGCATTTAAGTCCTTTCTTTTTCAAAGTAGTTCGCTCTCAAGTACAATTGTTTGTTTTTTAAAAAGATTTTATTGTATACTATAAAGAATGATCTATTATAGCATACAAATCATGAGATTTGGTATCGATAAGTTATTTATATCACGCTTTTTGCCAGAATAATAAAATAACAATATGACAAACACCGTTTTTTTCAAAGCCATTTATTTTATCCTATGACTTCATGCGTTCTGACAGTAAAAGATCAATATTATACTTCCTTCCAATAAGATCAGTAGATCGATATTATTGATTGCATCATTGACAATTCTAATACCGAAAAATATACATTGTGAAGCATTTTTATAACACAAATATCAGTGCTCGAAATGCAAAGTTTGAACCAAAAAACACATTAATTTTACAGACATTTTAAAACGTTGTTTTTATTAAATGTGATCTCCCAATATGATGGAACACACTTGGTGAAGGGAAAATATATGTAGCTACAACCTAATTAATTCGTCTGTATACGTATTTTTGTTTTCTTAGTGAGATAAAAAATGAGTCATATTACGTTATGCTGTAATCAGGGTTGTAGATACAACATAAAAAAATAGAAAATGTGTAATAAATATTTGGTAATTTACTTGTGTCGAAGTTTGTTTTCGGCGTGTTGTTTGTGAGTATTTTGTACTGTACACAAAATTAATTTTACATCCAATATGAGGAAAAAATGAAAAATTATAGCTTCATAACTGTTTTTGTTTTTTGTAATCAACTCTATTATGAGGCTTTTTTGAATCATAAGTAGTATAAGTACTTAGCTGAATATACTTCTCTCTTTCTGAAATTTTATTAATATTTGAACTCTTACTCCAGACTTTTCCTTCATTTAACCGGTAATAATATTTTGGTAGCCCTAATTTGAAGTAATAAGAAAATGCTATTGACAAGTGATTGAAGAATCTTAACATGTTTTAGAAGCTTATGCAATAATAGCAAAACAAAATTGATTAAGTATCTTATTGATGTCTTACTCACTGTTACCCAATTTGTATACATCTTTTGTCGCCGTTCTTTGTTTTTATTTGCCCTTTGACTTAATGTGTATTTTTCTCTAATAACAAAGCATTTTTTCTTTCGTATTTAAGTTATTACTATCGATATATTATTACCTATTTGTTATCATTTACAAGAAAATGACAGCTTAGCTCATTATTTTAATGTTTTTAAATTGCTTCAACGCGGAGTTGTTTAACAGTCCCGATCAATAATAATTGTTGTTTAAAAACAGTAATTTTAGAGCGCATAATGGTTTTGAATATTGACTTTTTCATTTACATTTCAATAACCGAAGTTTTCATGAAAATATGTTACTCGGAAACAATGATGTAACCAAGGTAAAACTGCTGATTACTCTGTAATTAAATCGGAGATTTAGTTTATGGCTTGGATTGTAATTACTTAATTGGTAGAACTTTCTAATAATGTAGACATTGAAAAGCATTTAGGCCATAAACATTATAAACTATGATCGATAGCTGTTTCTGAATATCGTTATTGTCAGATGTAGTATGAAAATTTCCATTCCGTTCCACCCATCCGACCCGAAAAGAGGTGTAGCGAGAGTGATCAACTAGTATATTAACAATCTCATTCTTCCATCATTGTCGCTAAATGGAGGTTGAGCGACGGAATAACAACCAGTTCTGTTAAAAAAATCCTCTCGGGTGCTCTATCAGGAGCCCCCATACGTTACACATTGGGAGCGGACATGGTCAAAAAACATTATATTCTCTACTTTTTAGACATCAGGGAATAATATTATGTGATATGATATTACAAAAATATAGAATGGTGGCAGTTTAATTTAAGTGTGACTATTTTTTTATTTGCCGGCGAAATAAAAATATGTATTCTTTACGATCTTAGAAACACTGCTCTATATTTCAATAAATAATATCTGAAAGATGCAAAATCCTTAAGCGATTGTTGGTCGTATACCATGATTTCAATCAATTTCATTATGAGATTAATTAAAGTTATTGAACAAAACGATATTGTTTGTCAACTATTTGATCAGTCTCTCTTCAATCAGTAAGGCCATACGGTCAAGCGTTCAAATCGCCAGATCGAATCTTTTTTCGATTTATTCAGTAATAGTTCAATAAATGTAACATATAACTCTTAAATCTTGCTTTTTAGAAATCCCTATTACTCTAAATCTCCAATGCGCCCGATACCGCAATAAGATTAAGAACCCCTGATATAAATAAAATTAATATTATATTATATTTTGAAGCACCATGATAATCTGTAAAAAGTTATGAGTATGTATTACATCAGTATTTGGTTATTCAATATTTCGCAACGTTATCTGCAACATTGACCTTGAGCATGAGATAAATCTGTTCGTAAATTTTTGACTGTCTTTGAAAATAAATTACCGTTATAGAATTTCTAACCACGTTCGCGGCTCAACTCCCAAAATGCGTATCTTCATTTGAGAAAAAGGAGAGAAAAACAAAACTTTTAAATTGATTTAATAAGTAACGAAAATGGTGGACAAATAGTGCATTTTTTTACAGACAGGTGGGCTGCTCCGGACAAATTCCAGCCATGGAAAAGTTGCGATTAAGATGACTATACTTTTTTACCAATTGCACTTTTTACACGTGTCGTCATGGTTTGTAGGATATGGTTGGAAAAAAAACATAACACACATCTATCCGTTTATCGAATTTGTTTCGTCAGATAAGAGTTTTTTTAATGTAATTTTTTTTACTATTTTATAGCGAATCCAGAAATTCCGGTGTTGGCATTAAGTCAATCCCGGGATTACGTGATTGACTAATTTCTCGGGATTCCGGGATTGGAAGCCCTACTCTCCACCACCTTATATTATGTGTAGCCGATAAATAAATCTACTATCAGGGTGCACTCGCGTGAAATCTGCGGGGAGCAGCGCAGCGTTATGTTATATAGCCAAAATTACCTTTCCGGTTCGAAAATTATTAAAAAAATATCTAAACATTGTGTTCAAACATTGACGAAAAAATTGTCATAAAGAAAACGTATCGACGTTTCATTTAAATCAGGGAGCCCAACCAGTGGGGAATTCCCCCGTATGGTTAAAATTAGAGTTTCACTGGGGGGATTGCGGCTGTTTATCAAAAATATTCAATACTGCATATATGCAAATTTTGAAAGCACCTTTTGAGTTAGAGTAAGATTTCTTGAGAATGGGGGAATTATAGTCTGAACATTGATCAAAATGGAAATGGAGCAAAAAAGGTTTCGAACGCCTGATTTAAATGGTTGAACGTTCCGGTCTCTGATATTTCTCATCTCAATCCTTGTTTATAATACATAACCAGGTGCAGAGATGAACATACCAGATGTAACAATCAATACACAGTAAACCTGTGATTTCTTTCTTTTGTATAATAATATTCTTCTTAGTCGTATTCCTCACGCGTGAGGGTCGTGACCTCCACCTACCACAACAACTACATTTCCTTCGATGATCCTTAGCCACTCGCTCCTGCACTCCGCTGCTCTGAGGGCCATCGGTAAGTAGAGATTTGTGGCATCCTTCATTTGGTCGCTCCAGCGAGTTGGAGCCTTTCCGTGTCCCCTTCCGCCTTCTACCTTTCCTGTGACGACGAGCCTCTCGAGTTGGTAGGCTTGCTGGTGATGTGGCCAACAAAGCCGAGTAGGCGTCTTGTATAGACTGCCAAGAGTTTATTCGGCATTTGGAGTTCTTTCATGATATAGGCATTTGTGCCCTTGGCCTTCCATGGTGTACGGAGTATACTTCTCCAGCATCACATTTGAAATGCTTTTTTTGTCATTCGGTTTTAGAGTCCATGTCTCCATTCCGTAAAGGTATATGAAGTGGACCAGCGATTGTACTAGACGCATTTTGGTATTTATTATATATAATAAATACTTTTGTTCAATGTATATAAAAGTGACATAGCACATAGCCCCTTATTGCCATATTTTCTCAACTGTTATCGCAAGTCACAGTATAATAATTGTGAATGTAAATAATTACCTTCTTACAAAATATAATTTACGACGGTTTATTTAAATAATTATTGTATTCAAAACTAGAGCATTTCGATTTTATGTATATTCCACGCAAATTAAATATCCATATATTGTTCATGGTCGTCAGTGATAAATAAATATTTTAATTATATATCATATGTGTAATTGTGTTTTGTTTCAATAAAAACCTATTCTAGTTAATATTATTTATCAGTTTTTCGACGTGCTAAGCAAGAAAACAGTTCAATAATATGTTGCTACAAAAATAATTATCAGAAACGGTTTTTTTAATAACAGTTTATAAAATTAATTTTAATAAATAACGCCTCACAACATTGATAATAAACATAAAATAGCCGTCCTAGTTACTACAAGCTCATAAATATTCATGGAACGTCTTCAAGTTTGATAATCAATCATTTCCATATAATTTGTGAAATCGAAAAAATTTTCAATCCGTCACTGGAAAATCTCCAAATCGACAGTAATACTTATCTTATGACACAAAAACTCTAAATATAATAAATTTTGTTAAAAAAAGAATTTGTGAATCGGTCTCGTGCCACTTTTGGCACGCGTGCCCTAGGTTCGCCAACTCTGTTGAATACTATCAACGCAATGGTGTGCAGACTAGTAAGCGGATCGAGGCAGCTCCTTGATACGTCAGACATAATTTAAAGCAATGATTCCCAAAGTGTACCTACAGACCCCCAGGTATCCGTGTGACTGCTGAGGGGTCTGTGGTAAATTAAAAATAATTTGGGGGTGCGTGGACAATGTTGGGGGGTCCGCAGGAGGTTAAAATATAAAAAAAATGTGTGACACATTTTCATTATTATGAATGTTGAAATAAATTGGTAGCGGTTTGTTGGATGTTGAACCCTTTTGCAAGCATACCCACAAACTTAGATGTATCCATACGGGAGAAATTTGTTGAATAATCCACAAATGAGAAGCGGAAACCAATATCTGAACAAGATACCACAAATTTTGGTAACAAAAACGAATACCAATTTTATATTCTGCATTATGGGTCACTGTACAGAGGTTGTTGATTGCTTTCCCGTCTTCCTATTTTGTAGAACGTGGATATAGTGCAGTTATGAACCTCATCATACTTTAGATATTAAAATGTTTTTTTTTTACATCACCATTTACCATTCAAGACACAAATTTAAATTACATTTTTTTTTATTATGTAGCTATGTAGAGTTATTTTACTTAGGAGGTTCATGGTCAGGGTTTTTCTTTAAGAAGGGGTTCATGGGTATAATAAGTTTGGGAACCACGACTTATATTATTCAAACATATGTATGTTGTATGTCTAGGCATATAAATAAAAATAACAACACCATTTTTTTACTTGATTTTTTGGAACGCATCCCCATATTTTGTATGAGCTCCATATCCTATTTTACGTGGCTTTATTAACATGACTTTTCGTGGAACATATCTACCGCGTAAATCGAATTCCACTGGAGAGAGAATATAAGTTTCAGACATTATTATAAACAAGATAAAGAGTTTGGCGCCAATGCTTCAAAAAACTCATGGCAACCAAAATATAGAATACAGGCGATCCGCGTTTATTATTATATTGTACGCTACTGCTCCTCGAAGCCGTTCTGCCTTTGTAATAATAATATTCACCCCTAAAATTATTATACACAATTGCACATGCGCAGACAAAATGGCGAAACGTCAAAAAATATCCTACCTTTCACCGCTCGTATTTATAATGTCATTTTTAAAACGCATTTACAAAACTCGATGAAAATCTAACGCATCGTCAGTTTTTACAAACAAATTAATTTTGGACTGTTTCAATCTTCAGTGTTGTTGCGGCATTTGTTAAGTGCGGTAGTTATATCGTTATCAGCGTTTGTGATTTTTATTTATCACATAAAAGTGAGGTTATATACGAAGTTCCGTAATAATTATTCGTTAAATCATCACAGAATTTGGCAGTGAATTGATATGAAAAATGTTTTGTTATTTATGTGCCAGAAAATTAAATCCAATGAACAGCAGATAAGGTAATTCAAGTAATTAAACCGATGATTCGTTTTTCATATTCTTTTCACACTTATATACATATAAGCAGGGGTTTTTTTTTTAAAAAAGGTGCCGTAATTCAGCACAAGCTTTTTTACTGAATAAAAATATCATTTAAATGAAATTTTAAGCAGCTTTTCCTATGCCATGAAGCGCACAAAAAAAAGACTTATAACTTTTTCGATATTATAATGATTTAAAAAAAATGTTTTCAATCTGATTTTTTTCGGCTTCAGAAATAATTTTTAACGCTGCTTTGTGTGCAACAGATCCTCTGTGATCGAATTTTTTTTCAAAGTGACCCCAATTCTAGCTTCCTCCCTTTCCCAGAATAAGTGATTTCATTTTTGGCCCATTCTTTGGACATTTTCGTTCCCATCGTCGTTTCAGTTCCAAGAGTTCCAACGTTTCTGCAAACTGTGCAACCAAGTTTCATTTTGTGTTCAACGATTCGTTTTTTGAGCAAGAATCGTTTTTTATCTAATGAGCAGCAGTCCGTCCAATCGTTTTGAGTTCGACCTTGCTCCTCAAGATCAGCTTGAGATGATTCAGGAACATCAACTTGTAACGATATTTCCATATTTTCTGCCGTCGTGTCTGTTATTGCTTTGGACTTTTTATTATTGGAATCGGCGGTTGAGAAGTAACAGGATTTTGATTTTTAAGCTTGGGGTTAAACTTTTGCACCAAAAAATAAAGGAAATGAAAATAATGACTTTTTATGTAAAAGTAAGTAAATAAAATGTTTCGCACATTGTCAATCGCTAGGCACGTGCATTCAATCACAAACGTAAGACGTTACTGGCTGTTATCAGTCCTTGACCACGAGTGGCCAATGGGAAAAGGGACAAGCCCCTTTTCTCTCGTTGCCACAGGAGAGCGCCAACACATCTCATCCGGTTCATTACAATACCATATTTTATCATTTTGACGAATTATATAAATATAGGTTGCAATTACGTAAGCGCAAACATTGTTTCGTCTAATTGATTTTGAAATTTTGAAAAAATAAAAATACTGTGAAAAAAGGTGCCGGAACGCCGTTCCACCGCGTTAAATGGAAAAAAAGCCCTGCCTATAAGAGTAAACGTAATTCAAAAGTCTGCTATCTTAAATATGTACTCTGTGACAATATCAATAATAAAATAAAAATACCAACTGTTACCAGTGGAAAACTATTCCTATTTACCCTATATATGTACTCGATGAAGGCTTCAGGTGTAATAATAATTCGTCTGGCGAAACTGTCCATCGAGATATTTATTTTATATCACGAAAAAAACGTCAAACCGTATTTCATGACTTCGCTCAAAATATTGTCGAGGTTATACTGACAGAAGGCATTAAGTCATAAAAATAAGTTCTGAGATAACCGCATTGAAAGCATTATTATTTTTAGTAAGTACTCTCTCTTTTTCTTAAGTATATTTAGTTGTTTTTGATTCATAAAGATTCAATTATGAGGAATAATCTTTTTTATACACACATCAAAAAATTGGTATTGATGAGTTCAGCTAGAATAAAAAAATAACAATGTGACAATAATGTTTCTATTCCAAAGCCATTAAATTCCTTGACTTCATGCGTCTAGTCCGTAGAGCGCTAAATTGCCTACATTTCGACATTTAAAACTGAATTAATGCGTTTTGTCATACCCTCGATGTCCTATTAAAATATATATAACTCATTCTTGGAAAATTTAAGACTTCTTCAAACATTGAAAAAAGCTTATCCAATAATTAAGTACGACGCTATTGTACTACTCTATTTACTTTAAAAGCAATCCCGGGATCCTGGCCAGTTAGTCAATCACGTAAAACCGGGATTGTCTAAATATTAATCACGGGATTTTAGTATTCACTGTAAGTGCTAAAAAATAATTCATATTTCAAATTAAATACTTTCTCATCAATAGCAGCGTATACGTCGATTTTTTATAATACCTACATATTGTATAAATAAAATCTTCTTAATAAATAAAAAGAAACAATACCATTTCCAAAAAATAGTATTAAATCATATATTTATTCCAATTGAAGGTATAAAGCACACTAATTGAATTCTTAATATTCAATTTAAAACATGAAATTACGCTTAATGACCAATCCCGACATTGAAGTGTTGTGAATATCGAAATCACGGGATCATAAAATGGGTCCGAGATTGGATGCCCTATATTATATTATATTATATCCGCTGAATGGTACAATAAGCAATGTGAGATTTACTACCTGGATTGATGACTATTGAGTGACAATGAGCCGTTTGAGCAAAATTCTGACAATGGCGTGATGCCGAAATTCGATAATTCTAAATTTGATAATTTTTTTAGAAATAATTATTACTTTGACTCCTAATAGAGAAGGTGCTCCCAACCAGTGGAGAATTCCTCCCTAGGGGTAAGATTTAGAGTTCCAGGGAGGGAACTGCTGCCGTTTATTAAAGATTTTAAATATGATATAATTATATAGAATGCATATTTGGAAATCACCTTTTGATTTAGAGTTAGATTCTCTTGTGAAGATGGGAATTATATTCTCATTGGAAAAAAGGGGGAATGAAATAAAAAAGATTGGGAGCCATTGTAATCGAGCATCCCAACATAAGCTGTCTGTTCAAGAACTGGTTGTTCTTGTCAATGAACCTCCGATTTTACAAGTTTTTTTTCGGAGAGATTAAAGAAAGAAGGATGATGAACTAGTGCTTATTAATCGCTATGGTATGCCCCGTTTTTAGTTCGGATCAAATAAGTGGTAGTTTTAGCCATTAAAGAATGCCTTCGAATATACAAATCAATTTAAAAAAATCTATTTATGTTTTTTTCCATTCTGGAATATGAACTATTAGACACCACAAACGAAATTAAAAAATAGTTTTCTATTCAGAACGAACAGATCACATCGATAATGAAAAAGTGACACAGTTATTATTACCGAATTTAAAACATTTAACATTAGAGCTGGACAGTTATTCAAGTGGTCCACGTCGTTATCTTCGGTTAGGGTGCTCGTGTGTTTGAATCACAGTACGGACAGTTTCAGAAATTGATTTTTCAATCTATTTGTAAAGTTAGATCAAAAGTTAGCTGTAAGCTACAACTCGAACACATTCGACCCTTTTTAACTATTCTATATTCAAATATTTGGGCAACCATTCGAATAGTATTCGTTATAATTTTTAATGAAACATTTTGCAAAATCGACGAAAGATCACAACACAATTTCTCCAGATTTCCAGAATAATAACGAATATCCCAGGTAGTCTTATCATAATACTTAAGTTTCGCGAATGACTCGGGGCTAAAAAACCCTCTAAACATACCTTTACCGTTAAAATGCCGTTGTAGTAATACGACGCAACTGCAATTTTTAAATATTGTAATGCAATGAGTATACAATGTCATGTTATTAATCATTCGAATCGAATTTTTCATAGTATTTTTATACTTTGGAAACTAATCGAATATCCGAATAATTGATAATGACGAATAGTTGGAATACCTAGCTACAGCTAATCCGATTAGTTGTGCCCAAGCCCTATCCTTATCTCCTTTCTCTCTTCGAAGAAAGGGAATGTTGAGGAACTGCGTAAAAGGCAGTTCTCGAAGACATGGACACATGGAAAAACAAAAAAAACCATTAAAAGAATATTAAACTTCAGTCATCAGACTTCGAAATAGCTCCGCACAGCACCACCCGGCAATCTGGTGCTGTTTTTTTTATTTTTGCTAAAATTTTTTACTGCTATTTGTATGAAAAATTAACGATAATTAGCCACATGTTTTTGAATCGTGATGAAAGAGCCATATTGAAATAGAATTTACGCGGGATCGGTTTATGTGCTAGATTTTAAATTGATAATAATTTCATGTTGTATTATTGTTATTTAATTGCAATTATGCATGTTACATTAATAAAAAATAACTTTAGGAATGTTCAACTTTTCAATACCCACAATTTAGTTGAATTGAAATGAAGGCTACTTTTGATCAGTGTTTCCCAATTACATTTCGTCGCGGAACCCTTTCATCATATGGTGTACAACTGTACAACATTTATGAATTTATTCTTCTAATTGTCTAATGCTACGGTCCAGGGAGAACTTTGTCGGCCTCAATCAATCTCCTTTAGTCTGTTCTTCGCCTTTTCTTCTAATCGCTGACACCCAGCGCTTGTAGGTCTTGTGACATCCATATTCACCGAGTCAAGCCGCGGTCTACCAATGCTCTGTCTTCCCTCAGAATTAAAAAAAGTATGAGGTATTTATCTGGATATATTTTATGTTTGGATTCTCCCCCACCCATTCGATCTCAAAAACGAAACATAGCGAGAGCGGTTATCTAACGACTATCTTTTCATAACCCCTTCCTTCCCAAAATGTTCTGAATAAAAACCGTGAAAGCCGACAAAATTATGTTTTGATATACCGAGCAGACTCCCCGATAACACGACAGGTAGAGCGCGAGCTATCTGGAAGTGGACTATCGGGACAACCATACTCATACAAAATCAGAGGATACGCATGCGACGCAAGAGTATTTTCACGTGTAATCAAGGAGCTGCTGCAAATTGAATTGAATAATGAGTTGTCGGCAATCGTGTTATCGGGGTTCTACTGTATATATATATATTACCATGTCCGCTTCCAATGTGGATCATATCGCCTCCCAACCGAGGTATCTCAATAGAAGTTTTTTTCTAAGAGAACAGCTTGTTACTCAGTTGCTCAACCTTTATTTTTCGAAGAGAGTCGGGATACAAGGATAGGGCTAGGGTAGGGATAGTGGTTGGCTAATCGCTCTCGCTAAGCCCCGTTTTTAGATCAGATAGGTGAGAGGGAATTTTAAACATCACAAACATTCATGCCTACGAACAGAAATCCATAAATCGATTAAAAAATCAATTTATGAAACTGTCCGTACCGGGACTTGAACCCGAGACACTCCGTGACCGTAATCAACGACGTAAACCACTGCACCACGTAGCTGACTTATATTTTAATCAAATAACTAAATAAAACTTTTGGCAGGGCTGGATTAAATATTTATGGGCGTTGAAGTATACTATTGCAGAGATTTAATCGTCAAATTGATGCTTCGTCTAGACTTGGAAATTGCGGCACGTGTAAGAACAATTTCACAATAAGTATGATTTATTTAAATTACACGCATTAACATTTAAAAAATATGTAATCTTTCTTATCTGCTCTTCAATTCAATATGGGTTTTGCCCATTTAACAACAACACATCTTGTTTCTACTTATCCTAATTTCTCTCAAAGATACATTTTTTAACATAAAATATAACACAGACTGTTTTATTAACCTTGTAATTGTTAACATTCAATTTTATATAAATAGCCCTGTGATGATTGTATTTTTATTAGTTGATAATTCTCGTGATGACCGAAACCGGTTCTGATCATTATATATTTACATGTGAAAGTTGTGCGAAAAAATTGTGTTTTATTTTTAAAATGTAATGTATTTCCACCAAGAATTAACAGTTAACACCTTTAAAGTGATCATAATATACGACTTATTTTAATCCTTGATAACCTAAATTGAATAGCGATATACTAATAACTGATATGGAGTTAAATTTGATGACTTTGTAATTTCGCTGGTTGTGTTGCTAAGTATGACACGTGTTTCGACTTTGTAATAATTCTGAAGATGCTTCTCAAAGTTGCCAAAGACGTGTCACACCTAGTTACCCCACTATTGGATTGACAATGTTATCAGATTTAATTGCATGTTAAAAATGAAATTTCGCATAGTTACCACCGAATCTATCGAAGAAAAAGATTAAGTTAAAATAGCGTAAGAGTACTTACCGAAGCAATGAATGCATCAAATTTTAAGTTGTTTTTTTAGTTTCACTTGAAATTATTTTTTCTGGATTTATGCACGCTTTTTATACTTAATTTTCAATGCTCTGTTTTAGCAGACGATATATTTCGTTTGAATATCTTGGTATAAAAAACATGACTTTTTTATTTAAAGATTTTTAAAATTATTAAAATAATAAAGATTTCATCAGTTGATAATGCTCGCGATGAGCGAAACCAGTCTCGATCATTATTAAAATGTGGAATTATGTAGCGCAAAACAAGTTTTATTTTAATTTTTAATATAATGCCTTGCTATCAAGAATAATTGACAGTTAACCTTAAAAGTGATTAAGAAAGTACGTACTAAAATTGACAGACATACGTATAGCTATATCATCCATCGTCAATAATTTTCTCATTACGTGTTCGCAACCTAGTAATGCTAATGACCTTTTTTCTGAGTTTAAAAATGGGTCGTTTTCCATTGGTTCTCAAATCCCATTGTCTGTTTTCGATGGATACGACAGGATTTTTTGACTTTATGGAAAACAAATCTAATAACAACCAAATGTGCTTGATTTTGGTTTTTTTTTCTTAATGGAGGGATGAGTGTATTATCAATGGTCAGACTCGAAGCTGAAAAACATGAATTATAATTGATAGGCAATTTGGGGGCGTCGCTGTACAATAACTGATAACTGAATATACATGCGAAATCACAATTGATACTTCCACTAACATAATATACATTCTCTAATGTAAAATTACAATCGATAACTTAGTTATTCCACCGGTTGTGTTATTAAATGTAACGGGTTTCGCTTCTTTAAGAAGCATTTTCAGGCTAACTATATCGCACGGTTATTTATTTCTAATATAAACAATGATTCTAATACTTCAATTAAAAATGAAGGGTGGTGAAGGGTTTCCTTCTACTGGACGTTTCGAGGGGGTAAGACACAAACGATGACGGTATTAATTACCATTACACTACTTATTAAAAAAATTATTACTAGTATTAGGAGGTGTAAAAAAAATATATACGTAATAGTGGTGAGCCAGTAGGGCTTCCAATCCCGGGATGCCGAGCAATTAGTCAATCCCGTAATCCCGAGATTGGCTTAATACCAACACCGGGATTTCGGGATGCGTTATAAAATCGTAAAAATAATTTATATAAAAACGAAAATTCTTATCCGATGAACTATAAAATGCAAATTATTGTTCGATGAACTATACGAATAAAAACCGTACCCGGCAGCCGAGTGACTATTTTCGATTCATATATTATACTATATTAACAAATGTAGTGTGCTCTCCGTTTAGCTCATATTTCGTGAATGCTGTAGACAGGAACAGACAATTTATTGTTTCTTTGCAATAGTATCTACAAAAAACAATTGACCACTATTCTATTTTTAAATGCACAACTGAGCTTTTTTGTCATCCCACTGTAACACGTCCTCAATTGCTAATAAAATAAAAAATAGTCGAAGAAAATAAACGCGCAATTAAATACGAATATTCTGCTTGGAAATACTTTTTTCATAATTGTGAAGATACCTAGCTACATACATATTTTAGAAACATTTTTTATGTGATTTCACTGGGTTTTATTTTCATTTTGTAACAGGATTTTTATATTTTTTTCTGTGGCTTCGTTATACGGTATCGTGGTACATATTAACCACATTTTTTTTTTGACAATTTCAAACATGAAAATCCCGGAATCAGAAGAGGTGTCCGGGATTGGATACCCTATGAGCCACCTATCCTTTTTAAAGTGTTATTTACTAATATTTCGATTACAGTTAATGGTTTTATTAATTTCTAAAAACTCCTGAATGTGGTTCATTACATATTTTCGACTGTAACGGGTACTGTCTAATGAATCTGATCTCCAGATTACTTCTCATAATCGAGTGATCAAGAAGCAAAACGAGAACAGCAAATAATATACATGGCTAAAATGTGTAAACACTAAGCAACGATGGGTAATATAAATATTCAACCAATTTCCTTTTCGAAGAATTTTTTTGGATCGTTGATAATCAAATGATGTAATTGTATACAAATGCTAAATATTAGTGTGTATCATGTGTTATTTGAAAGAATCATAGACCATGAAAAAGTGTGTTTTTTGAAAGAATGTATTAACAGATTTATACCGGTGGCATTAAAAAAAATTTGGACCTCAGCCAACCGAATCTTTTTGTAATGAATTATTATTTCACAAGTTTGTTCAAGCGATCCATCGATTGTTAATTACTAATTTTGGTAAATTCTTTTTGATTTTTAGATAGCTGTCTCTAAATTCTCTGTCAAATAAGTAAATATTACACGTCATTGAGCCATCAGTGACAAGTTGTCCCATGAGCGTATGAGGCCCGCGATTTGGGCCTCAAAAACACAACCCAAAATGAAAATGATATTGATTTCTACGGTTGTGTCGATAAACTTGCAGCACAGTATAAGAAAGACTATTAAAAATTTTAAAGATCAAGTTGTTCATTATATTGCATTTGTAAAAGAGGAAAACATCACCAATCCTGTAGACCAGTGATCGTCAACAAGTTTTACCTACCGCCCATTTTTACATATTTTTTTATAATAATTTTTCTTCACCAACGTCGCAGTAATTTAATTCATTGTAAGTCAATGTCAATAATTTCTAAAAGATAAAGAATTTGGGATTTTTTTTTCAATCTAAAATTTTATTTATACTATAGAAAGAGTAGGTAAATTAACAAATTAAAGAAATTGTGTGAATTGAAAAAAGAACTGTATTATTATTATTTTAAAAATTCAATTTCACGAGTGACGCTTACTCTCAAAATCTAAGTAGGTACTGTGTTTACAAACAAACAAGTAGAAAGTCGACCACTAGGCCAGAACAGGACAGACAGTTTGTTGTATTCGAATAGGTATAAGCGAGAGAGGTAGAGAAAATTACAAAAATACCACATTCCTATGCACTCCTACGCTCGACTGTCGGGTTAGCGAAGTGCAGTCGTCTTCAAAATATCTTTGAGTAAACTTAGCCGCGAGTCGAGTTAAACAGATGGTTTCTATGAAAACAGATAAAAGCCACCCAAGATCAACGCGTGTAGAAAAGACATCACATGCCCACATTACCACGATCTTAAGTGTTTAATTGAAAAAATCTTGTAAATAAAGACGTTTTCATAATTTCACTTGCTGTGAGAAATTGTATCCGGAATACACTAGTTCCAATTTTTCATAATGAAGCCGTTTTCTCGGTTGAATAATTACTGTTTTGATCACAGCTTTAACCCACTTTACAATGGAATGTCTCAATTGTTTTTTTTTAGAAATCGTAAATAATTATTATTGTTGCTTAACAGTTCGTCACCTTACTTTAAAAAGGTTTTAATTGCAATTGACCATGTTTTAAGATACGAGCGTATGAAGTTTTGACTGGTCATATTTTGTATTTTGAAAGAAAAATGTATTTTAAATTAGTGAGTTGGCATATATTTATATAAATATTTTACTTGTTTTTTTATATAATTTATTTTAACTAAAGCCTTTACATTGGAAAATAATGAGTATCTAAAGCATTAATTAAAACTGACAACAATAGTTTGTTTGAAATTGTTTTAACGGATATTTCAATTTTATCAAACAAAATGTTCTGATTTTTGAGATATTTATTAATAATATACATCATCATGACTTGCTGAACCATATAAGTGAACAATAACAGAATAATAATACATATATATATATATATATAATTCAAATGTTTTAATGAACTCAGCTAATTTTCGTCAATGACCACATCGATAGAACAATAGAAGTAAAGGGTAAAACACAAACCAACCATCGAGCGAAGAATGTTCGACATGATGGTAAAACCTTTTCAAAGAAACTGTGATGTGTATTTTTTTCTGTGAGATGATAATAAGCAGTTATATTTATTCATAGAACCGTATAAAACAAATGTATAAAAAAAAATTTGTTGATAGAACTCCAAAATACTGCTAACAATATATGACTCTAAAATCGAAGTATATGGTAAAATGTGGCTAATACAACATTTTCCAATCAAAAGGTCATTTTAGGCCAAAATGTCTGTTAGAACCTTTTCAAAGTAAGGTAGCGAGTTCTTAACGAAATACTTTTTTAATATTTTTTGTCTTTAAATGCAAATGATGCAAAATGTAGCTGAACCAAATAAAATCGTTTTCCCAGAGAGACTGCGTTAGATACTTTGTTTCGTTGACACTTTATTATACTGATATTTTATTATATACCATTCGAACTAAATCAATTCATCAACAAATGTTATATCAATTATGGGTCGGGGTTAGACTGACATAGTTTCCCGTTCCCCACATACCAGCCATTAGTATATGAACTAGTGAGCTTTAACCTCGAGAGCAGTGTTCCGCAACCTTTTCTCACCCACGGCACACCTAAGTACTCTATATTTCGCGGTACACTACAAGCCAAAAGTAAATTTCATAAATAAAATTTATTAATTTTTTTTCATTTGATGAATTTGAAATAGTGGCTAATATATTTTTTAATAAAATCCAATTAAACTATTTAACCCTACCAAAGTGATGCGATACTTACCAATTAGAAAAACAGCATTTGTAAAAGTTTAACTAAAGAAAATAACTTAACTTCACTACAAAAAATTATTTAAACTAAGTAGAGTGGATAAAAGTATTGCCCATTTTTTTGTTTGGCCAAATCCAAAATAACCTTTCTGTTTCCAATAATAGTCTCTTGCAGTGGCGTAGCTAGTAGTTGTCCCACCCGGGGCGATCTTTGAGTTTGCCGTCCACAACATCATTTTTCCTCCAAAATTTCTTTAGATATCACGATGCAAAAGGGTGCGCCGTAGGCAGAAAAATTTTATGTATAAAGATTAATTTAGAAACAAGAAATTATTTATGTACAATACATAAATATATATATATATATTGTACATAAAAACTAATTAAAAATTATAAATTAATTTAGAACAAGATATTAAGCAGATTTTACAAAACAATTCGCAAAAAAAAACAATCAGAAAAATATATTTTCCCTAGCAAAACCGTCAGCAACATTATCGGAATCTATTTTATCTGTCAGTCGGTGTTCTTTTGAAAGTATTACTAAAAATTTTAATCGCAAATCGCTCATTGTCGATATTAAATAGTTAATTTATTAATTTCAACTTCAAAAAGTTCTCTGAGCAAAAAACACAGTTGCGAAGGTAAAATTATATTTTTGAATAAATTGCAGAAGTTCAATCCTTCCACACATCTGTTTCATTATGTTAAGCTGTAACATAATTTCTTTATCTTCATCATAATTTAAACAGAAATTTTAGCAACCATGTGGCTTTAATTTTTTCTGATACATATAAAAATCGTTTTTTTCTCACTTTGGACGCACTGCGCCGCGGCAGACCTAGAATCGTCTCGTGGCGAACCGGTGTGCTGCGGCTCACCGGTTGCGGAGCACTGCTCTAGAGTGCCATGAGTGCATCCTTATTTTATATTTTAAATGGAAGAATTTGCATCAGAAATGTGCTGATTACTGTGCAAATGTACTATTCATTTTGTCAGTAACAACTCAATGTCGTTTTTAGTATTGCAAAATTAACAGAGAAATGAAACCAGCTTTTAGCACCAATTTATTATTAATCAATGCTTCACGTGATGTTGACGCGATTGTTAAAATTTAATCAGCAAATTAGTGTGTGTAAACTAGCGGTGCGATTTTGATTCTGTAGTGTTGATTTAATCGATTTAGGGATTTCCGTTCGAAGGTATGGATGTTTGTGATGTCTAAAATTAGATCCCGCCCACCCTATTCTAAAGCCTAGGAGTAACGAGAGCTAGTTGTCAATCACTAGTCCAGTCCTAGCCCTATCCTACTATCCCTAATCTGAGTAACAAGCCGTTCTCGTAGAAAAAGTCTGTTGAGATACCTTCATTAGGAGGCCATATGCTCTACGTTGAATTATTTTTTAAGAACTACAGTGAATCGGGATTGATATTTAGACAATCGCGGTATTACGGGATTGACTTACTGACAGGAATCCCGGGATTCGAAGCCTTTACTACTAGTGCCGCTAGCTGAACGCAACCGGTTTTGCTTTGAAAGTAAATAATGTAGATAATTTATCGAGTAATATACATAGTGTTATAAGAGTGAGGGACTTAATTACTGGATATGCTTTTTTCAATTTTTGAAGGAATCTTAGAATGATTGATTATTAAATTTCCCGAGAAGCGGTTATGTCTATTTAAATATGATATCGAGGGTATAAAGCCATATGATAAAAAACCAGTATTAAATCATATTGTCATTTTTTTAAATTCTCGCACAAAGCATGATATAACTAAACTTATCGATACCAAATCTTATAATGTGTATGCCTGAAAGATTATTCTTTATAATGTACATCTTATGTATACTAGCCCAGACCGGTCTGTAGGCGTAGATGTAGACGTTTTATTATTATCACATACACATGCGTCCGTGGCGCAGTTGGTTTCGTCGCTGGCTACGGTTACGGATGTCTCGGGTTCAATTCCCGGTGCGGACGGTTTTTCATAGATTGATCTTTCAATCGATTTATGGATTTCTGTTCGTAGTCTGAGTCCTCCCTCCCACCATTCCCATCCTCACGGGGCGTAACGAGAGCGATTAGCTAACCACTAGTCCTGTCATAGCCCTATCCTTCTATCCCTACTCTCGTTCAAAAAAAAAAAAAAGAGAGGTTGAGCAACTGAGTGACAAGCAGTTCTCGTAGAAAAAAATCTGTCAAGATACCTCTATTAAGAGACCATATGCTCCACATTGGAAGCGGACATGAAAAAAAAAAAAAAAAAACAACACATGAAGGTATAAAATTTTCTTATGACCTATGCGCCCTCGGCGTATATAAACAATACACACAGTCCTGACATGACGCAAAACCGAGGCAAACAAACAACAATCAGTACTTCAGTATGGAAACTAATGGACAGCTACTTTAAACATTCGGGCTATGACGGGTGTTCTCAATAGTTCTTTATAATGTACATCTTGAGAGAGTATTCAAAAAAATGCTTTAAATGCGATTATCTCAGAACTCGTTTTTATGAGATAAAGCCTTCCGTTCGTATATCCTTGATTTGTTCTATCTACGACCGGATGAAACACAAGCAACAGACGATAATGCTATTCTGATTTTCGTATTAATTGCAATGCAATAATTGAAAACAAAGTTAAAAAACATATCTGTAGCGATAGGTTTTTGAATTCCATGAACTAATATTCGTACATTGTTTTCTTTTTAGATAATCATCCTGTAACTTCAACACGATACGATGGAATTAACGGAAGTGATAATGTCTTATACAAAGTGTATAGTCACTATCAAATGAACTGATAGCTATGGCAGAATTGCCAATGGACTGATAGTATAATATTTGCTGCCAATTGAACAACATGGCGCTGTTCACAGCGGTGACAAAATGCAAGGCTCTTCTTCGAAGCGCATATTGGAGCGGAAAAAAGTACAAGTTCGCTGGGTTCAACGTTTTCAAAGTATCAATATGCTTGACCGCTATTCTTGTGTTATTCATCTATCACATTGGAATCTACCGGAACTTTACGGATCCCATCGTCTGCTTCGATGACACCGTCGATGATGGATATCCTGACGTCACTGACGAATCAGACACGCCACCGGCCAAAGGCAAATCGATATTCTTCCACGAAACATCCTGCAATGCCTTATCGGGTTACACTATAACTGTTAAATCGAGACAAGCTTGCGCTGTGGAATCAGCGGCAAAACTCAACCCAAATCATACAGTCTATCTTTTATATACCTCTCCTATTAGATACCCAAATACTACAATACCTCCCAGTCGAAGCGACAGGATATTAAGTGAACTGCTTAAATATAAAAATATTAGAATAAGAAGAGTAGACCTTAAGATGTATACCAAAGACACCCCTTTGGAAAAGTGGTACCGCACGGGCGAATTGCACAGGTCGTCTTATGCCAATTCGCACGCCAGTGATGTTTTGAGGTATCTGTCCCTTTGGAGATACGGTGGAATTTACATGGACCTGGACGTCGTAGTAATGAAGAGCTTGGATCAGCTCGGGATGAATTTCGCTGGTGCAGAATCCAAGGAAAATGTTGCCGCTGGTGTCCTCAATTTTGATTACAAGGGATTCGGTCATGAGGTTGCTGACATGTGTTTGGGGTATGTTATATTCTTCACTTTTATCTACCCTCCCTCATCTTCATAAATTTTAATAAAAAAAGTTTTGGAATCGTTTATTTAACTTTTATAATTAGTGAGATTTAATCTGCCGCCGACCTACTGTGGTCGACAGCAAGTGAAGTTTTATTGTTGTTTGCGCGAGATATTCCGGCTTCTCTGGCGGTATATCGCGTTCTGCCGGTGTCCCTACCCCTATTAGTGTTGGCAGCTCGTCTGTGTAGCTATTCGTATATATTCGTTCCCCACAAAAGTATAACTTTACCACTAGTCCTGTCCTAGCCCTATCCTTCTTTCCCTACTCTTTTCGAAAATTAGAGGTTGAGCAACTGAGTAACAAGCAGTTCTCATAGAAAACTTCTGTTGAGATACCTCCATTAGTAGGCCATATGCTCTACATTGGGAGCGGACATGGTAAAAAACGCAATATATATATATAAATATTACTACCTACTGCAAATAACGCAGTTTGCATCTAGCTAGGCATATCGCTGGTCTGCGATCATTTCTATTCTACTGTACCTAAATACATACAGCAGAAGATCTCAAGGACTTCGAAGAGTTTACTGAATACACGATTGATGTGTACGGATTGAAGTGTGGGCAGATATTCATCCACATTTTACAGTAGCTGATGATGATTACAAGAAATAGATAAATATGTATAGATAAACGCACTTACTATTATACCAAACTACATAACAAATATTTAGACACGTTTTAATGAAAATAAATTTTGTACCACATGTAACCTTGAATTCAGGGTGAATACAGAGAGATTGGCTATCTAATAGTCTTGACCTTACCCCAATATAATTGAGTTACTTACTTAAATTAGATAAAACAATGAATACTGCATTAGAAGCGGACATGGCTTAAACTAATAATTTCCTCCAAGAAGTCATAATTTTTATTATTCTTATTAGCAGTGCTTAGATTTATAAGAAAATTTCATTAAAACAAGAATCAATGGACCTGTTTTTCTAGGACCATAAAAATATTTATTTAATGAGAAAACTTATACCATTGGCACCAGAAAGTAATAATAATTACATCACATTTATTTCAGGTATTAGTTAGTCAAGTAAATTTATTATAAATTTTTTAGAGCATCTGCAACGTTAGTTCCACAAAAGCATTCTTAAATTTGGAATATTTTTTCATACTTAGTTATGGTTATAAATCCTTAACCTACTGAAATATTTTTCAATATTATTTTTAATTACCTTTTCAGTGAAATCAGTAACAACTTCAGGGGTGACGACTGGGGCTTCAATGGACCTGGTGTCATTACGAGGGTTCTTAAGAAAATATGCACGACAAATCATGTTTGGAGTATGACCAAGGAGAAATGCAAAGGTAAACATTTATTCATATATTTAATTATTTCTTCATTATTATATTAAAACTAAAACCGTACCCGTCATAAATGACGGTATTGAAATTGAAATACTGAATGTCTAAAGTAGCTAGTACGGCGGAACTGTGTGTGCATTGCTAAAGATTATATTTTATACTAGTGAGAACCCGGTATGTGTTGCAATGCCACTAAAAGAAAGAAAGGGTTTCTGTTTTAATTCTGTTTATTGAAGTGCTTTTGGAATTTTCGGATATAAAAGTTTTTTTGTTTTTCTGTCTGGTTAAGAGATGTCGCTAGTTTTACGTATTTGATTTTTTTTTATATTTTAGCGGTGTCGTAAGTTTCTCATTCAAATTGAAAATTGTTATTTAAAATAAAGCTATGCAAGGAATCATAAAGTAAGCCATTATTAACCGTTTATGTGCCACTGGCACGGCATGTTGACGCACTCTATAGTTCCGAGCAAGACTGATAGAAAATGAATCTGTAAATTTGCTCTACTTTATATTTAATTTACTAGTCACAGTAGAATATTTTGGATGAAATTTGAAATTTAAAATTTAACACAATGTGTTTAAAATGTCTTCATCATATCTCGTGGTATGATGAAGACATTTTAAAATATGAGGGATTATAGACAATATTAACATTAGCGATCTAAATAAGCCCTACATTTAACGTTGTATTGTATTATTAAAAAAATTGCTGCCTGCCGTGTACCACTATATTAAATATTTTCGATGCATCCAGCAGTCACTTTGTGGAAATTCATTTTTAATATGAAATTAAAGTTGATAACTTTGATATTCCACTGGCTGTGTTAATAAATGTGACAGGTGTTTCACTTCATTAAGAAACATATTCAGAATAACTATATCGCAAGGTTATTTATTTTTAAACAATTATTCTAATTCTCACCTTAATTCATTTTTCATTTTTAGTTGAGAATTAGAATCATTGTTTTACCTTAAAAATAAATAACCTTGAGATATAGATAATCTGAGATCCTTCTTAAGGAACCGAAACAAGTGTCATATTCATTAACACAGCCAGTGGAATAACAAAATTGTCAACATTAATTTTGTATTACCACTATACTAACCTCATTGCATCTAAATGGTTAAACATGGTCTCTTTTTTTTTGTTTCTGGTCTTTTCAAGTTATGTAACTTTTATATTCCGTAAGTAATGAATTTTTGATAAGTTTACAGATTTTGTTTCACAAAAAACATGGTGGTAATTAAATTGGTTTCATTACATGCAATCTAATGATGCAATACAGATAATTTATTATTATCGTAGTATGCTTAATACATGCTCATCGTTTGGAGCTCAAATCCATTTGACCTGTTCAGAGCGGTAAGAGACAGGTCGGTGTAAATTTGCCAAAATCATCTTCAATATCTGGCAATGAATATGTCTAAAAAAAAAAAGAAATTATTTTAGGCTACGGTAGTAAGAAGCAACATTTATTATGACTCAAAAATAACTCTCAATCCCAAACTGACATACTTTAAATTGTATTTCAGGTTTTAGCGTTCTACAGACAGAGGCGTTCTACCCGATCAAGTGGCAAAAATGGTCCTTGTACTTCCTGTCGAAGAAATTGAGATTGGCGATGAACCAAGTTAAAAAATCCTATGCAATCCATGTTTGGAATAAGTTTAGTTTTAATCACACAATTTTAACATACCAAAAAGATGTTGCGTACGGAGTCATTGCCAAAAAGTATTGTCCAAATGTCTTCAGGGAAAGTGGAGACTATTTTTAATTTATATGTACATTATGCTACTAAATTATTTTGATAGTTTGATCATGCTTGATTTATATTACCTACCTAAAATGATGATATGATCACATGATCGTAATAATATAGTATATTATATTAAATATAAGCATGTCATTGTATTAGACATGTACAGCCTTTCCAATAGATACTGAATATAAATCAACAATTCAAGAAATAAGTGTGACATGGGTTTATGAGTACACTGAATAGAAGAAAAGGAATGATATACCTGGCATGGAAATGTGCTGCAGATGCCCAAGGAGAGACTGAATCCTACCTGTCTGTTCCTGTTCCTCAAACCGGATGGTTTCCATAAAATTTACTACAGAACGCTGGCATGTCTTGGGAGAAGCCAAAGAGATTCGCTGGGGGACAGAAGATCTTGGAGGCACCGTGTGTTGGCTATACTCTCTAAATAGAGAGGGAGCGGATATGACCAACGAAGAAAGTAAATATAAAAGCAAATTTTATTAATTGTTAGCACGGCTTCAACAAAGAGAAAATAAACTATTAAAATTATTACCTTAATTTTAATACTCGTATGTAATTTTGAAATTCCAGTAATCTATGATATAAGTACAGTGGAACTCTGATCTATCGTTCCCGCCTTCATCGTTTTCCCGCACGTATCGTTCATTTTGCGTAGACCCTGCTAAACACCCATAAGAATAATGTTAAATAATCCCGTATTCATCTATTGTTAAAATGATATTTACACATTGTGAAAAATAAAGCTTTGACCATTATACTAAGGGTAAGAGTAGCCCTAAAGTTTACATGTCATAAAATATAATATATTTAGACACAATTTTGTGTAAAATATATTATATCTAACACAAAATTGTGTGAAAACCATTTCACAATTCTAATAAATACCATATTTAATCGTTGCATATGTCGAGCCACAAATTTGGATAATAAATGTGATAAGTACCATGGATTTGAGCCACAAAAAGCCCTATTTATGAGTATTAAAGCAGTCAATGGCGACAAGCCGTATAAGTCTTTTGACTTCCGAATAATTTCATATGATATGACATCACAAAATATCTATGTTCAAAGTTTCACTGTTCTATTTTTAAAAACGACAAAGTTTATTTTGTGGACTGGCTCCATTGACATCTATGGCGATGATTTGACAGTTGAAAAGTTTATAAATTTTTAATCATAAACTTACCTTACAACGACAACCAGCATCAATTCTTCAACCGGAATTGTTTTTGAAACATTATTTTCAATTTGTTTTGGAAGTCATAGTTTTTTTTTTATAAATTATGTCAATTTACTTAATTATTTTATTTTTGATGATATTTATTAATAAGACAAAAACTAATACACATGATGACAGTTTGACCCCTATGGGTTGCGTTTATGATTTTAAATGGATCCCGGATATTGATATTAGTAGCATTCAATTGCAAAATATACTCTTGAATGTTTTTGATAAAAATTTGGTGGTGTTTGAAGTCATTTATTTTTCGTTTACAGGCTGTGATGTTGTACTGGCGTAAGTTTTATTGCCAGTAGTTGATAATGCTCGGGATTAGACCGGTCTTGATTATTATAAAAAAATGGGAAGGCCACTCATTCTTTTACTTATTTGGTAAAAATTTTTATAGGGATCCATCCATTAATGACGTCACATGATTTTAGTTATTTATTCACCCATCGTCACAGAATCTTTGATCTCCTTGTCTAAATGAAGTCATTTTTGTCACATTTTTGAAACCCCCACCCTATTTTTTAGGAGGTATGCTGTAATATGATATTTTTTTAAGAACATTTTGATTAAGAAAGTGATTGATTTTATTCTCAAATAGAAAAATTTTGTATTATATTGGCTTTATGACGTCACATTTCCACTCCCGTCTCTATCACAAATTGTCTCACTTTATTTGAAACCTCATAATATATGGATGGCCCCAAAATAAACATTCATCTACTAGTTGTTATTTTATTTTGGTTTAACTGATCTTAGGTTGTAAGACAAAAATGCTTTAATACGGTTATAAAGAATCTCATTTTTATTTTAATAAACAGGAGTATAATTGTTTTTCCCATGTAGTAAAATTTGTCTTAAAATTTTCAGACCGATGGAGGGATTGGTTTTTAAATTGTAAGAACCGAAAAAGTAGAATCATTAACCTATTGTCCATGTCAAAAATTATAGTGAGGATTTGTTGCTACATTATATAAAGATTGCAAAATTATCAACCTGAATTTCAGTTGGTACAATTAACAACTTTTAAGTAATAACAGTTCCTGTGGTTGCAATAGGACACTCCGTGCAGTATTCACAACTTGTATAGCAGCGGTCATCCACAGGGAAAAGGTTAATGAATAAATTGTGACTGACCTGCAACAAAGTTACGTTCGATAAAATTAACTGACCCACTATTTATTTAAAATGTTAAATATAAATTGTATAAATAAATACTATAAGTACCTGTTCACTTATAGCATAATTTTGGGGGTATTTTGAAGAGTTTTCCAAATAATGTAGGCTTAGTTTTTACTTTGAAAGATAATGTCTTTATATCTCTAATGTATTATTTCTTTACTGCATCTACTTTATTGTTGAAAAATAAGTTATTACTCTTTTTTATTTAGTACATATATATAAATATGTCCAAAAACTTTTACTAGTCTTTTAATCTGTTGTCTCTTTGCACTTGAATGCCGCCACTATACTGACAAGTAAATATGATGTAATTTTGAAATTTAATAATTATGAAGGAGGTTTCAATTGTTATTTGTTTGCATTTTGGCGTGCCGCTTCGAAATTCTTCAGCTGTTATCGAAATGGTCCTGTTACTTGAGCGCTTATGTGGCGTTGTCGACTGCAAATGGTTAGAATTCAATGAACTTAAAATGTTGCGAATATTCAGGAGGGATCTTTGAATAATTATTCTATTTATAAAATGAATAGGATGTTTCGAACAACACATTCATTGCGTGATTAAATCACTTACACAGATACTCAATGTAACATAATTCTATTATTTAATAAGAGAAACATTTGAATATCAAATAAATGTCCAGTTAAATGGATTCTTTTCATCTATAATGGATTGAAAGAGGTATTATATATTTAACTTCCTTCTCATTTCACTTACAGAATTTCAGTTTTGTTCATAATATTGGAAAACAATAATACAATTTATAAACTAACAACATTGAAGTCTCTGTTTCTCATTTATCTTAAATTGAAATGATTGAAACAATATTATGAAAGAAGAATGCGCTTATTATACAAAAAAAAAAATTCAAATTAGTTGTAATGTTGGTGTTGCTATCGGGTAAAAATCGCATGTTCAAAACTCAACAAAATGTTGTTGTAATCAAAATAATACCTGATTTTTTAAATATTGATTCTAATAACCGGTGATATGATTCTAATACCTGATTCAAATAATATGAATTTCATTGTTTTGGATCGGTTTTTACACATTTGATTCAATAATGTGGCTGATTATAATAACTAGTGATCACATTAAATGGTATCTGCTGTATACACATATGTAATTGGAGAAATATTTATGATTCTACTGAAACATTTCACGACCACCCCTGTAGAAGCTCAAGAGGCTAAGGACCTATAAGCTTTGGAAGCACTGCTTTCAACCACCAAATTGTGAAGAGTTAATCAAACATCACAATAATATTTAAAGCTTTTGTACGTATATATAAACGTCATAATACAAAAATGTTTTTGTTTATTCTTTTCGTAATAGTTTATTGATTTACAAATTTTATATTTAACGATGCTCCTTCACATTATAGATTAAGTCATTTTTCTTTTTAAATCTCATTTTACATGTAAACGTTGATATTTTATTTAAGTTCCTATATTTATTTCATCCTGCTTACAACTTCATATTCCTCAAATTGTACAAATCAAAACGATACCATGTTATAAAAACTGTGATACCGGTCTTGAAAAGTCTATAAAAGTTTTTTCGGTATAACACCAATTTCGACTTAATATTTCACAATGAAACTGTATATTTTATAATTTTAATTTTCTGTATGTTGTGTCAAATTATATTCATATTTTTAGTATGCTGTTGACATAATTGATACATTGTATGATATTATATTCTAATACATTACCAATAAAAATGTGTGAAAACAATATAGTTATTGATTTGAAATTTCTACAAAATATTTAATTGTGACCATAGACTATTTATTGATAATTTTCAAAATAGACTACCTACTTGACTACAGTGTAGGCAGAGTCTCAAAATTGGTAAAGCTTTCATTGTATTTTACAATAATTAATAACAGCAGCAATCGACTCGAATATATGATTCTTCCCATTAATGATCTTCGCTAACCGACGGAAATGTTCATCCGAAATTGGACTACACTATTAACCTTTTTCACAGAAATCACGAGTGACACTCATGGAAACACGAGCTTGTTTAATTAATTTTTATGTTACTTATAATTAAATAGTATAAAAATGGTTGGTTGCCGATGAATTTATTTACAGTAGAAGCGGTTAAATTTGTTAACCAGAAAAAAAGCTTACAATATAGAAACTGATTGACAGTGCATTTAGATTAATAATTGAGGTTTTATAATGCAAAAGTGACTATTTCCATTTTTGCATATTTTCAGGAATCATCTTTTTCTGTGAGCCATTTAGAAGTAAAATACAGGTACAATTTAAAGACATTGTGAGTAAGTTAAGAGTAAGTTTTTTATATGTCCTAAAAATATTAGACCATTCCGTCAAAAGTATTAATAGTTATTACAGAAAAACTATTTATTTTTAATTTGAATTAAAAAAAATAGTCAGTTTTGGATTGTAAGATTTTGTGTGCTCCATAGTATTCTACTATTTTTTATGAATTTGGAATTTTAAAGGGACAGTTGGTAGTATGCATAATACGAAATGATATCAACATTTTTTAACGCCTTGGTCACTATGGCTTGCCATTTTACTAAATCAAAAACACTTTTACTGACGAAATAACAGAGACACAATAAGTTAAACAACACATTTTATGAATCTGACGTTTCATAAACAAGAAGATGGTCAATTTTAAAGAAAATCTTTTGAATATGGAATTAGTGCACTATGAAATAAATCGTGCACTCATTCATAGTGTTGTAGTTTAATAGAAAATAGTCGGTTTTGGTAAAAAACAGAATAATGTTCATACTGTAAATAAAAATCAATAAAAATGATTTTGAAAAAATCGTAATTTTAAAAGAGCAAAATAATATGAAAATATTAGGAATTGGTCGAAAATAAATATGCCAATCGTTTCCTTGGATACCAATGTATAACCGTGCATACTTATACTCATTTTTGTCATTTTCGGAAATAGTAACTTTTACATTACAACCCCACAATTAATACTATTTCAGATAACTTTTTCAGATATCCAAACCAAGGATTCCAAGCTATGTTAATACCAGTGTTCCTCAAAAACCTGAAATGGTTTTATATGCCGCAATGGGTGTAACAAATTCAAACATGTTGCATAACTCAAAAACAATTATTTTACAATATTTTCTGAAAACTAGCAAGTACGATTCTTGGGTTCGGAATCGATTTTCCATGACAGGTGAACCAGTAAGCTTAAGTGCAAGTGACTATGAAAATCTAATTGATTTAATCAGTAACTCTGATTTAAAACAAAAATACAAAGATCCGCCATTATCAGAATAGTACTCCACCTTAGTGTGCCAAAACAAGCTATTATTGTTTTACTTCTGTTTACTACAACACATTTATACAAAGCAGGATTTCCTTACCATTCTGCAACAAAGTCAAAATCCAGGAACAGACTCGACGCCACAGCAGATTTATAAAAATTGAACATTCTAATATTTTAGTTGATATCAAGATGATTTGAAATTTAAGGAACCAACATCATCAAAAGCATTCAGAATTTCTTTCACTTGTGTTGTTACTTATTATGTTTAAAAAATAATTACCAAATAAAGTTTGTACACTTAAGTACTCCGGACGTTCATGACAAAGTTTTTGGAAGCACAAAATTTGAATGATTCAAATTTTATCAAACATCCTCAGTTAATATCTTCAATTGCTAAATAAACAATTATTTTTAATTTCATTGATTATACATTATTTCCTAGGCTTTCCTCAAAACATTTAACATTTTTTTTCATCCATAGAAGTAATATATTCATCATTAAGTTGCATAAAAATACTTGGTAGAACTCGATTGTAACAAAATAACAAAGTATTTAGTTCCACAATAATTACAAGATATAGTTGTTAGCTATTTCGGCCATCATTAGTGCTAGGGTCACTTCCCCTAAGATCATTTAGGGAACTTCAAGCCATCATCAGAACATAGTTTTGATAATGATAAGCCGGAATAACTACCAGCTATTTTATAATTATTGTTGAATTAAATACATTTACCTTATTACAATAAAAGAAGCCTCACAAGATTAGGCATGCTTATAAAACTCCCAGGAGTCAGAATTAGATTATGAAAACATTACGTTTTAAAAAAAACTATATTGTTGAAGAGAAATCAAAAGAATAAATTATATTGAAGTTTACTGGGCTGTATTGAGAAAGAATACCCGTGGTCAGTGAGTTTAAAGAAAAAGAACCAGTACCAAAACCAGAATCAGTAAGTACCAGGAATTATTAAAAAAAACCATTCTCTGCTTTTCTGAATAAAACTTACAATACCAATAAAGTATCAGATAATTTTTGGATCTGTGGAAAAACAAATTTACATACGTAAATTATTAAATAAAAAAATGATTAAGTTTTTGTGTGCGAGAATGCATTTAAATAGTTTTTTCATCAGAATAAGAGACTGAATGTTGAAAATGCCATTAAATTTGATTCAACTTACACATTTTTCCAAAACTGGTTGCCCAAATGCAAGTTGAAGCATTGCATTTTAAAAATGAGTAAGGATAAAAATGTTCTATAAAATGTCCATTTTTGATAAACCAATTAAAAAACCATTCGCCATTATGGGTACGCTCGAGGTATCTAGGGGATGGAGGAATTTTTTTTCATTCTGGGTGACAAATTTGTTTAAATGTTTAAAAAAAAAAATGTTTGTATATTTGTGGTAATTTATTTATTTATTCATATTGTTATGTTTATATTATATCATAATTTTATATTTAAAAATATTAAAACTGTAATATATTTCTTCAAACTTTCAAATAAATATTAAAAAGTATTAAAAATTAATATTTTTTCATAAAGAAATTAAGCGAGAGGTCACGGTAATGTTTACTAAATATATTTATTATTAAAGTTGTATCTATATTTCTGAAATCGCATTAACAATATTTTAAGTGAGTGTCCGACAAAATACAATTATTGTAGGTAGGTATAAAGAATTTCATTTTTCTTGTAGTTACAGTTGATATTTCGATTAGTGTTTCATAGTAAACACGATATAAATTATTTATTTATTGATAATAAAATAATGACATATTATAGAGGCCGCAAGTTCGTGAACATAATAAATCGTACGATCTCGTAGCATTATCGAACATACAAAAAGACAAGACACCAACATGGCCGCCGTGGTTGACAATTAACAGTGAGTGAAGTGATTTTTTGTTTATGTGAGTGTTTTTCTAACGTGTATCATGATAAGTGATTTTGAAAATCTTTCCCTTGGTGCTCCGGGCGCATCTGGGAGTCATGTCGGGCCCTACACGCAAACAGGTTAGTCAAAACATCCATATTTATAACGAGACGTTTGTTTACGACCAACTGTCATAGTTTCACAGTCCTGTTTTTATAGCTATATTAATCGTTACGGTGTCTATTTCATTAAACCATTATAACTTTAGTTATCAAGGATCAATGTACAGTCATTAAAATTACATAAGAAGCGCCCGACACTTGTTTTATTTTATTTCTAAAATAGGCCATGTTTACAATTTTCAATTCGTAACATACCATGTTTCCTTTTGTTTTTGCTCTACAAAAATAAAGTTACACGACAGTAAACACATATTAATGCGCAATATCGGGAGAAAACGCGTTTTATTTTTTGAAAAATGCCGTAATTTGATAGTGATCCAGATATTGTAACGGGAAGTGGGCTATAAATAAACACTTGTCACCAATGTCAGTGTGATGTTTTTATGCGTTCATTTGTTTGTTTGCCGTTGATTATTAGTGTCGTCTTCTGTATTCGAAAATTAAATGTTATTTCACTCAAATTGCGCACTAGACTAAGTACCTATATCGATTCGTTACCTATTTTCATCCATTGTTTTCAGTGCATTTTCTCAGCTGTCAGACAGTCGTTTTATTGTTGTAAGATATTTTTATTTTGCACAATTCAACGAGACTGAAATTTCACAATGTTATGTAACCATACTACTTGTGTTTTGACATAGTTCAGAATGAGGTTTACTTAAATTTTTCATATTTTAGAGATTGTGTTAAATACCGACAATAGGCAATATATTATTTTCTCATTCAATTTAAATCTTTATCACTTTTGACAAGATATCGTTTGTGAGAATCACGATATTATAGAATTTATGCAGATTGTTTCATCGATTATTACACATACCCTAATTTTTTTTTTTTTGTGTTACTACGAAGGATTGCTGTTAGTCATTTAAGTTATTAAAATTAACCTCCAGTTCACTGCTTCTTTTTGAAAGCGATTGTAAGGTGACATCGAATATAGGACGCATTTTGAAATCACATATTTAAAAATAGAAAAAAAAACTTGTCTTTCTATGAAATAAAGTTTTTCAAAATATTCAATACTCGGCTTGCTCTACTTTCTAATCTATTTTCCAAAATGAAAACACTTCTAAATGTCCAATATGTATGATTTTTTGAAGATCCATATCGACCGTGTAAAGGAAAAAGGACATAACCCACACATAAAAAATATTGTGTATAGCCCAGTCAAAACGTGTATTAAATTGTATTCTTTGTGATTATCGAAACAAATATATTTTGAAAAGACGGAGGGATGTGACCTTTTACTTTTCTACGGTCAATATATTATATATTTATATATATAAATTTAGTGTATTAGCATGGTTTGTGTGAGTTATACACAATATTTTTTGTTATGGGTTACGTCCTTTTTCCTTTCTACAGTCGATATCTAATGTTATCTTATTTTCACCTACATTTGTTTATGTGAAAGATAAAATATTTTTTCGATTAGTTCATATCTACAATTCCGCAAAATATATGAGAAATAAGTTACTTACATGTGAATCAATTGCTCCCTGCAATTCGTTTATTTGATTCACTTAAAAAATTCCAAATAAATAAACCTTCTTTTGTTTTCTCATTCACAGCGAGAATTCAAGTATCTCAATATATTATTAACTTTCTTTCATACTTTGCGCATATCATTTTTTTAGTATGGCTTTAAGAAATGAGTCGAATACTGATTTGATTTTATTCGTCTGGTTTGAAGTTTATACTCAAACAATTCTAATATTCGCAGAAAGGATGACTAGCGACTTTCATTTACTGTATTGATAAGGTTTTTTAATTAGTTAGTTCGTGAAGCACTTACAGTTGTTTTTGATTCAGAATAATAACAAAATGAATCTATGTAAATTTTATGAATAAATAACTGTGCATACGAAAAATATTTTTGGATATTAACAAATCTACAACTGGAAAAATCAATCTATTTTCTGATGTGTGTCTCCAAATTCATTGTCATTAATTTATTGATTATGATTTTTGAACATGAACTGAAGAAACATAATATCATAGACTTGTGTACTTGTGAAAATTCAATGTAACGTTTGAATTGATAAAGATACCTGCATCAACATTTCAATATAAAAACATTATTGCAAATTCAAACTCCGGATCGCAGAACAGCAGACTAAAGCGATGAGAAATTTTGTCTATGCATAGTGACTATGCTTAGGAATTTTAAGTGTTTAGTGCTACGCGAACCTATGTTAATATGTCTTGCATTTTACCTTTCATCTAGTTCCACAACCGCTGTATTTTTACAGCCCCCCATGTGTTCATATTTTCTGACTTAACCGGCAAAAATGAGCTTGTTTAATTAGTTTTTATAATAATTAAAATGATTTGTTACTGAAGAATTTATTTGTAGCACAAAACTGTCAACATGCAAACAATACGCCACAGGATATCTTAATATTTTCTCTGCATGGTCCTTCATGAAGCGTTTTCACAATGACGATTTAGCATGTTAATCATGTTAAGGTGAAAATTGAAAATAAGGCCTTGATCGATTGACTATAAATCTCCCCCAGGATGAACTTGTTGGCCGGCTTAGCTTTCATTTATATTGTATATATAAATGAAAGCTAAGCTAAGCTTGTATATATAAATGAAAATTTATTATTTATTTCTAAGTTATACTACAAAAATACAATAATAATAATGCAATCATTGCCATCGATCGGTACGTGATATCAATAACCAACCTAATCGTAAGGATGCATTTAATAAATTTCTGCATCGGCGCCAGCAATTCTTAGCATTGGTATGTTAGCTACTGCATTCAATTGTGTGCAACCTACTTCCACCAATATCTCATACCTACTTGAGTATGCAAATCACGCAAATATGCCAATTGATACTAACTGGCTGCAAGTAATTGAAATGTTCTGCTTGGACTCATTTCGCTTATTAGCATAAACAATGTATTTTATTACACTTGTACACTTCTGCAAGGTGAAATGATAGCGCAGATCAGTAAATGGTGCTTAATATCTCGATGTTATGACGTCTAATTATTGTTATTGTCCGATTTGTATGTTTTTATCGAAGCTTAGCTAATAATAAAATAATATGTCTTAGTGATGAGCGGTGCAATTATTATTTGATTCTCCGTGGGTTTTTTGGTTTTTTCAATCTACCTGCCAATGACAAACCAGTGTTAGTATGAGAAAGCAAGATATTTGCGAAGATTCTAATGTTTTTATGGCTGAATGAGTAACTCTTGTCACTACTACCATTAAATTGTTTGGATTTATTCATTATTGAGCATTGCACAAATAGTTTTATAGATACACTCAGGGGCGTTCAGAGAATTTTTCTCCTTCTCGCTCAATCACACATTAAGTGAAGGGTGTGATCGGGATATAACAGCATGCCGGCGTTTGCTCTTTTATCCTACTTGTTTTAATACAACTAAGGCTGTTTTATGGATGTAGAGAAACATCCACCGTACTCCAATAATGCACACTATTAATATCATAAACAGAATTCTTACTATGATTGATGTTAGGTTTTAGGTCCACAAGAATATTGCAAAAATATTATGATACTGTGTATTCCCAACATTCGCTAATGTCTGCTAATCTTTAAAAAACTATGCCTACTTTTTTGCCAGTGTACTTTTATTATGTTAATTACCATATAATGCACCTGGATGCAAAACTAGGACTTGAAATGTGCTGCAGTTATGCGTAGAGAATAAGGTTAAAACGTGTTATTTGTACAAGTTCTAATTGCAGAGGATAACATGTTGTGAATAGCGACAAACGAAGCGATTGAATATATGTGTTTCTGTTCTACTTTTTAAATGAGTTCTCTTTCTATCATGATTGTTATTTTGTCATTAGTTGTCCACTTTGTTTGCCTTTCTTTATTTTGATTAAAGCCGTAGGATGAAAACAAAATGTAAACAATGTATATGTATCATTATTCATATAACATATTTGAGTAGAATAACATTGATTAAAACTGAGTTTGTTGAGTTTTAAAAATCTCCCGACCCTTTATATACCATATTTAATGTACGTGCGGTTTTACCCACATAGAAATGTTGGCAATCACTGCATTGTAATTTATAAATACCAGACTTTTTCTTAAAGTGGACTATATCTTTATTGTTAGTAAGTAATTAGTAATGCCTAGAGAATTTTTGCAATAGAACGCTGGTCTAACACTAGATAGAGCCATTAAATATAAGGGTATCAGAACATTTTCTGCCTTTAGATTAAAAAAAGAAACTTCGAGATTCGCAAAACACTTGCTATTGGAGAACTATACGTTTAATGCGGATGATGGGGTTAAATTGTTGCATCAAAGCATGGGGGATCATAAATTATTTTATCAGGAAATTTTAGAAATCAATAGAGCCCAGTTAAATTCCTTGCCAATTCTGAACGAACAGCCGAACCTTCCAAACTCGCCATTGCTTTATCCTATACGTTGAAACACCTAACAGATGTCACTAAATGTGGAATGATTGTATATATTTACCCTTTCGTCGAATTGCATACCGTCGAAACCCACAATGTATAATTGTAAAATCACTGGTAATTCTAAAAGTAGTTGGAAAGCGCCAATTCGCCACTCTGTTAATGTGTTGTTTACAAAATAAGGATTAAGGCGATTCTCGAAATGTTAACTCAGGTATCAGTGTGGATCCTAGACGTATAATATTTTACCTCGTAAATAATATTTGTCGTATTTGTATCTTCTATATAAACGTTAGACACTGTTTACTGTCTGTCAGTTCGAGTCCATTCGTGCGCTCGAATGCCTGAAGATGCCGAAAGGCGAAACCCGGGTTGTTAGTGACAAAATACATGGAAGTGTGAAAAATCTCAATAATCCAAATTTTATCACTAAAAGTCGATAACATAGTAAACATCACAAATCCTTATTATAGTATTTCATAATTATGACACATCAAAGTTTGTCCCAAAATTTGGGGTCTGTATGGCATTTCAGTATTGTATGCATGCTTTTGAACATAAAAGGGTTAGTATATGGCTATTATAGACATATATAGAATATGTATTCTTACAATGCGACAGGAATTATATCGAAGTTTTAAACATGCAGGAAAATAGCCCCTACAATTTTGAACATTTGTGACACACCCCCTTAACAATGTTTGTGGTTCACAATATTTGTATTTGACTTCACTATTGACTAATTATTAAAGAGCTATTTTCACTGTGTCAAATTTATATAATTGCAATTGTTTTGTGTAATGGACAGACAAATTTAAAACATTTGCCAAGTCAATAGAGTCATGCATTTATAGCGCCACCTATGGATACCTTTTAAAGCATGCTACTGTAGTACACATCGTCTTCTAAAGAATTTCTTAGTATGTCAATGTAAATGTGTTAACTGGTTTATATTTTTATGTGTTTTAGCGATTGAGTATTTTTATGTTACCTTCTTTAAATCGCAAGCTACTAAGGAAAACTGTAAACTAAATATGTAATTATACGATCATGTTGCAACGATTCGTAGATACTACAGTCAGAGCAGGAATTTTGCCTCTGTGGACTGCATGCTTGCTGTTCCATATCACAGTATGAACACTATGGTAAATGCTTGTTTTCGCATTTTTTTTTTACTATACATTTTAATAATTATTTTTCCTTCTTTCAGAACTCACACCTGAGCAACAGAAGATATTAATTGACATAAGAAGAAGGAGAACAGAATTGCTGCTCGAAATACAGGTAAGAATTTTATTTTGATGGTGAATGAACAAATTGTGTGCTATCCATTGTTTTTATATTTCATTAAGTTTTCAGGTACATTTTACACCGAAAAAATATTTGATTATATCGCTATTACCGTATTATTATTACTATTAGATGAAAGTGAATGGAATAGGGAGTATTCCACCGAAAGTTGGTGTCAGAATTGCAATGCGTTTTCATATACTGGGATAATCATGAACCACTTAAATAACCAAGGGAATCTCTATTTCTACCTACACCCCTACCTTATACTCCTAATTTTGATGATGGGATGGAGTTATTTGTATTTATCATTTATATCAAAAATAGAGACCCCTTGTCAATGATATCTGAAGGTTCACATGATGTCGGCTTTCACATATTCTTGCAACTTCAGCAGTCCATATTGCTAGGTATCGTCTTGATAGTCTTTTCTGATAGTTCATATTTATTTTTGATTTAATATCGAATTTATTTAGTGTTACATTAAAATTTCAGTTTTCTTGATATTATATAAAAATTGATAGAGCACAAATTAAAAAAAGCTTTTTACAGACTAGTGTAATTGGTTTAATTCTTTAAATCATTTATTTTCCTTTCCCTCAGTATTCTGTTTCCTATTATAAAAAAAACATCATATTGAATACGCTTTTTTCCTGCTAGCTATTGGTTATTAAGTCATCAGCACTGCATTATTTACTACTTGTGACAAACTTAGAAATTAGTAATACTTAAGTCTATGAATAATACTCTGGATGACTTAATTAATTTAAGTAGCAGCTACCTACCTATAGGAAGTGACAGGACTTAACTTTATGTACTGTACCTACTGATTCTTTTACAAGAACCACTAGCATTTATGAACACACTTTATTTACAACAACCAAAGTGACATCATACTCTTGTAATATTTAACGCTCATAGAGTGTCATCTTGTCTGTGGATTAAAGTGCTTAGATAGAAGATGTCATTTTCGATTGAATAAATGCTATTATTTGTATCTGGATATTGTTATCGGTAGACGTTTTAATAAATCTGGGCTCCCATGGATATTCATACACTTGATTTTGATATAATCTTTCATCAATCCAGCTGCACTTTGGGTTGCTTGTCCAACGATTGTCTCTCTGCTTATTACCTTTTTGACCAAAATATTTGTGTGTTTAATCTGCAGAATTTTAACACAACTGGAAATAGTGCGTACTCCAGATGTAGTCCTTAATTACACAAACACGCAAATCAATTTTTTCAAAGCAATTATGCAGTTTAAAAATCATCAAATAATTTATGTCTTCTATGCATTTAGGAACGAGTAATATCTACCTATTAAATATTTATATTCTATTCTAATGATATTAGTGATTTGTTGTATGAAATCAGTCATCAGTCACTGAAAGAAAAATTTTAATTGCATGTCTTACTGTTCACAAGGATGACTAACCACTTGTGCATCAATTATCTACAATCTGGTTTACTGTTCATAAAATTACTCTGATTTATGTGTAGTCAATTACATAATTATGTATAATTACTGTTTAATTGGCATCACTGATTAAATCAGTGTTGCCATATTGTGTAGCTTATTTTAAATTAATTAAGTTAAAAATTTATAAATAAATAAGTATTATAAACATACATATATTTGGCATTACAGGCAATCGCCAATACACCAAATATTTCTAAATTCCATATCACTTAAGATAAAATGAAGAATAAAAAAATAGTTGTCTTAGGATTAACTCAACAAGTAAAAACAACACTAACACTCATACTGAAGATTTAAAATGTTATTTTGAGACCCCAACATTTTAAATTGAGCTTGCCGGGATATGCACTTATGAAACTCTGATCGCTGAGCGAAACCTTCACTTCTAAGCTGAAAAAAGTTTATATTTACAATAACTTCAATAATACAATGTCAAATTATTACTGGTATGGTCAGTTAATTTCCAATTCAATTCAACTGCAAATGCGTCCGATATTTTCTCGGCTTTATTCAAAATTTAAATGTTTTTTTCCCAAGATATGCCGACGGTAATCAAATTTTTATAATATCATAAGGACCGTTTTCGCTCAGTGAGTTAATCACTCGAAAATGCTCGCTATGCAAAATTTTCGTCACGGACATATTATTTTTGCTATCCATATGATATTTATCAGACTATTTGGCGACACTGATACTTCGCTTGCATTTTTAAATTTCATTTGACCGAACTGACCTCACCAATGCGTCACATATTGGACGTCTTTAAGTCGATAATGAAATAAATCAAAACATTTTGCGTAATAAATAGTCATGGTGGCTTAATTTCAAGGTAGCTGATTAAATATTTAAAAAATTTCCTCAGATTCATATATGCTTCTCATTAGTCACAAACGAATCCGAACCACCAAATCTTTGTTGTGAACGAGTCACTCGTCAAAATTTAATGGTCGCCAATCACTTACTTTGTCTATAGTAGGCAGAGAGACTCGCGGAAAATCTGATGAGAATTAAACCGCATTTGCTTACCAAGTATTTGATTCGTGCCTAAGGGAGTCTAGTTTTTTTTATTATTATTCCATGTCCGCTCCCAACGTGGAGCATATGATGTCCTAATGGAGGTATCTCAACAGAATTTTTCGATGAGAGCTGCTTGTTATTCAGTTGCTCAACCTCTTTTTTTTCGAATAGAGTAGGGATAGAAGGATAGGGCTAGGACAGGACTAGTGGTTATCTAATCGCTCTCGCAAATGCCCCGTGAGGATCGGACGGTTGGGAGGGAGTTTTAGACATCACAAACACTCAAACTACGAACAGATATCCATAAATCGATTAAAAGATCAATTTATGAAACTGTCCGCACCGGGAATTGAACTCGAGACATCCGTAGCCGTAGCCAACGACGTTACCGACTGCGCCACGGACGCCGACGAAGTGAACTAGTACCTAAAATAATCCTCTATTATTCTACGCTTCTGATACGGCGTAGCAAGTAACACAGCAGCATTAATCACTTTGAAAATATTTCCAAGAGTGTCTCAGTGGCAGTTTCTCTTGACTCGGTTGCTATGCATTGTATTTTACTTGATAAAAATAAATATGTGTAACAGATAGCTTTCATGAGTTGACATATACCTCGCTCGTGAAGAAACCAATTTGGCGTGGTCAGACCTTCTTGAGTCGTTTTTCCCTTCCATTGTTTATCTCTCGACGTTCTCAGAGGACGCGACCAGCCTCCTTTGCAATCTGGTACAGTTTTTTCCATTAACGCAGTGTTAGATTGATGCTGCTTAATTGTTTCCAGTGGTGTCCGCAAACCGTGTCACGACTTCCCACCACCACCGTCAGACTAGTTTAGTTAATTTTAATTTAACCTATACGCGTTCACTTTCTTCGTCCCACTTTCGCGCGCCGTTCGTGGCTACGGCGAGAGCGATTAAAATTAGCATTATGCCGAGGATTTTGTGTTTTGTGATCAATTCTTTGATGTTGTAAAATGAGATTTTTTATGCTGAAACGTCCGCAATTTAAAAAGACTTCAAAGAACAATTAATGGACTCTATTAAATGTATCAAAATAAGATGTTATTATTGTACTAGTATAACGGTACCCGTCATAGATGACGGTATTGAAATACTGAATGTCTTAAGTTGCGTGTACGTCCCAACTGTGTGTGCATTGCATAACATTTATTTTATATATACAACGCGAAGCTTACGTTAAGAGAAAATTTCATACCTACATGTGATATGTGAAAATAATAAAACGCCTACAGAGCGGTCTGAGCTATTATATATACAAGATTCATATAATTATGCTGTTATACTGGTTGCAGTCTTAAAAACTGACTCAAAATTTATTATTATATTGTTTTCATTAGTTTACAAAAAGATACTTTGCATACATTAAGATTCCATAATATCCTAGAATGAACCTACAACAGCGCCGTAACTATTTTGGCGCGGGTTACGTGGTGCATGCGGGCCCTTGGGGTCGGGGGGGGGGGGGGGGCTAGGGAGGATAACCAAATATTAAAATATCTGTATGTTTGTATGTATGTCTTTCGGTCACAAGAACTACTCCCAAACAGTGTACAGTAGGGACGTGGAATTTTCACATGTCATTCTGTCTGCCATTTCTAGGTCAACTGTGCTATTTTCAACTTTAAACTGTCAAATTAAAACGCTATATTTTTAATGTCTCAATGAAAATCAACCGGAAAAATAATGGCAAACAGTTGCTTAGCAATCTCTCTATACTAAAATAATCTGTGTTGAAGTTGCTCAGCGACTATAGATTTGTTATAATATAAATGTCACAAATAATAACTTTTCATGCGAATCGTGGAATCAAATTTGTAAAAAGTCGAAAGATTGAGGGGAAAATTATCCATCATTCAAAATTATAAAACTTGAAACAGTGAAATTATCATTTCGTGGGCTTTACAAGAATTATTCACCAAAAAAAAAAAAAGTTTTAAATGAACTTTTATAAGTCATCCCTATCTTGGGCGAAACCGGGTAAAGAATACTAGTATTAAATAAAAAACAAGAACAAATCGGAAGATAAACCCTATAAATTCAATTCACACTAACTGAAGACATAAATAGTAAAGGTTTTACTTATATATGTATAATACGGGACTTAATGAACTAGCGGTATTAACTATTGAACTCGAAGAAGCTCAGAAGAAGATGTGCCAATTTAAAGGCGAGGAAGAAGAATATTAAAAACTTGCAAGTTGGTTAATATCATTTTTGTAAAAAAAAATAGGAGGCAGTAGATAGTTTCGCATGGTGGTCAGTTGTTTCTAGCTACGCTGCTGAACCAATAGAAACCCTACACAGTTCTAAAAGAGATATATCGTCGTTTTTTACTGTTCAGTTGTCGTAACCCTCACTTTTTACCCATGTGACTTTTTAGTGACAATGCATTCATCAACTAAAAATTAAATCCCAACAAATATTTCTAAAGTATTTGTCAAACCATTTTTAATTTGACAAAAAATACAACAAACTTCCAAAACGGTACGTCTTATTACACAAGTATCGATAGCTAAGTACTATTCTCTCCTTGCCGCAGGTTTTGCGTTCCCATATTCCAGTTCTTGGCATATTGGAGCTTTTCCACAAGTGAAGGAATGTTGTCACATTATGTCGATGGATACGTTTCCCGTATAACCGCATTTTATTGCAACTCGGTGGAGTTGTCTGCTTTTGCATGAAACGTGACCACGGTTAAGTTATTGTTTAGACCGAGAACAAGTTTCGAGTGGTGCACTCTCATGGGTATTGGATGGAAACTGCACTATCATGTTAGGAGATGCTTCGCGCATTGGTCAAGTGTCAGGTGTTGTAGTCCTAGCCTTGCATTTTTATCTGTTTACATTAGATGTTTTTCCGATATATTAGTCATTACAGCTTACAGCCAAGGCGCCAGATATGTTGCAAATTTAAATCATACTAGATCAACTCGAGGAGAAGAGACTTCACTAAAACGTCCAAGATCTCAAATATAAATTTTAAAAAATCGAAATTTGATATTGTCGGGACTCGAACCTAGAGCCGCCCGATCGCAAAGGTAAATGTCGTAATATAACAGATTTCGACTATATTCAACGTTTATTTTGTTTAAAACTATTTTTAATAGTTATCAAAAAATTGATAACTTTGTGTTTAACGGAGAGTGACACGTGTATCGTAAAAATGTATATTCAACGTAAGCATTTTTGTGATAGGGGGCTTTGACGAGCGGAACGGCGTGTAACGACTCTGTAACTGTAACGTTACAAATAACAGTTTTGAGTAGGACTTGTGGCTGCCAAATTTTATATTAATTAATTTAAGGAATTCACTTCAATTAGTAGATATGCTAGTGATGTGTCTTCGCCGTTTCCATGAGGTGTCAGTCGCCGTGTCCAACAGTAAAATTCCCCTCTTAATTAGAATCAATGTTTTAACTCGAGTAGTTCGTACATCGTTACATGTTTTTTTTAACGAAATCAGTTTAAAAATGTGTAGTTACTTTTTTGTGGGGGAGTAGATTATTTTGTAACGAAATGTGAGAAAAGAAAGGTACTTGAAATATCGAAAATCGTTTTGTCATTTATGAACGATCATTTTCTATGAAAACAGCAAACAAATAATATATGTGCATCGTCAATGTGGCTTATAGTTACATTTACTAACATATACTTACCTTTACATGTGCTTGATGAGTTCCTTATATATTTAATCTAAGGAGAATAAGTTACAGCAGAACCGTAAATAGGGGTGTATTATACAAAACTCCAAGTTATAGGTAGTTAATGTTCATTAGATAATACTAATTATCTAATCAGCTATGTCGCCGATCGCTGGAATATGGTAGAAAACAGCAACGTGAGTATGTGGTCCATCGTCAGAAAGCAGATATTTTAATATGCCACGGCTTCTCAACCACTCAATCGCTACGAATTTTTTTTGCAATGCATATTTTCACTGCAATTCAACGGACTAGATCTCAAAATCGTATTTTTTAATTTTTTTGTATGCTTGGAAATTAAGTGCCGTAGCATTTGTAAGTACAGGACATATATATTCATCAATTGTAACTCACGCTTTCTTCGATTCGACATATTGAAAGTGGAATCTGAATTTTCAGATTTGATTACACGTTATAAACGTTTATCGATCGTAAAATTTTATTTATGAAGTAAGTTAACTTTTTGTTGTTGATTCTACTTGCGTAGAGATTCTAAGATACGTGACACGTGTTTTACTTTATTTTTTATTTAGAAGAAACATGAGGGGCGGAGGACCATCTCTCGCAATAATATTTATTTTTCACGGGGAAATTTCCAACCTAAAATAAAGCTCAACGAGAGGAAACATGTTTTCCTTTACCAATAAATTGTTGATATTATATTTCCTATTGATATTCTCAATTTTTTCATAACAATTTCAAATCATTGTTTACGCCAGTGCATCTTCATATAAAAGCTGAGTACTTTCTAAAAGATATCGGTGTATCGTGAGGTCGCTCTACTTAATAACAAAAAAAATAGATAGCGTGCTCAAACAGTTTGAGCAGCCCTGGTTTATACTGTAGGCAGATTGATTCACTAGTGCAAAAATATGGCCAAATCTGCACATCCGCAGGCTTGCAGTTTGTCCGGCAGACATGTGCACTGCAGTCTGGTCACGTACGTGCAATAAGCACGTATGGTAAATTAGTTACCAAAAGAGAATAAAATAAAAATTATTTTTCCTTGCCATGTTACTGAAAATGTTAAATGCGCGTAGCTTAAAATCGCCCCGATTGTAGTTATCGGTAACACTGTAGCCGGAAACTTAATAAAAGCGCCGCAGGCTATTCTTTTCACATTTCGGCCATTCACATTTGCAATCTGCATTGAAAATTGAAAAAAAAACTACATAGTACAATATATCGATGGTATACTGACTACGCATTAAGTCGGTTTTTGATGGTTTTCTTGGTTTTGATGCTAGATCGCATAGTATATAATAGTTTTGAAAAAAAGCAGTATTAAATCGTATTGTTATATTTTTATTCTGGTAGAAAGCATGATATGAATGACTATCACTAATCGATTTATAGTGCGACAGTGACATGACTCAAAGTTGACAATTTCTCAGGAAACGTGTTTGGTAGGGTAGCAAATATGATATTACATTTTCCTTACATCATTTGTTACAGAATTATTTGAAATCAAAACGTTTAGACACGTTTGCAAGAAAATCTGCCGATTTTGAGTTATGGCATTGTTGCAGCAAATTTGCTACATGTTTCGGTCATGATTAAGCATTGTAACCTCGATCTGTAATTATCAAGATTTAGAAAAATTACAATAGATATAAATAATACAAGACATAGAAGATACACTTTTCTTTTTGAATATCTTTGACAATAGACTTTTATTTTCAGCTTTCAAGTAATTCACTTACGCAAATTTAACGACTTTGCTCATCTAAAGTTCTAATATTATAGATAAATTGAGTTTGGCATACCAAAACAATAAATATTTTATCGTGCTTATTTATTTAGCCAATCCTATATTTATTCACTGATTATCTAATGATAATTTTAACTACGTTACTATCTAAATATACTTATGGTTTTTTTCTTGTTGGAAAAACTAATAAATGTGATATAGCGATGAACCCATGCTTAGTAAATATTATAATATTTTTCTATTCAAATTCTAATAAAAAAGAAGGTGGCCGGTTTCGCTTGGCTTAATTATCATTTGAGCTAGTGAGACTAATTATTGACAATTTATTAACGGTGTGATGGTTATTTAATTTCGTCTTGAGTTGTCACTTTCCCTTGACTAATTTATAATAGTTCAATTGCTTATCAAGTCAAACATTATTAATCTTGTTTTTGATTATTATGTTTCACTGTGACTTATGTTTACACAAAGGATTACCAGTAAAAAATACTTCAGTTGATTGGTATATTATAAAATAAATAAACATATTGACAGCCATGTCATTTAAAACCGGCGATAGACTATTAGGTTTTGCATGTTACTTCGCGGTTGTAAGGTTTATTGTTAAAAGATTATCTTTCCTTGACTAATTTATCGCCTTGTAAAATAATAATCAGTGCATACAAAAAAGTTCACGCTGCAGACAACCGAGGCTCCTGTAACGGATTTATCGCAACTATTTTTTTACCCCGCGTGTTCGTGAACTGCACCCTGCTTGGTTACCTTTTTACCCATCCACTTGTCGCGGTGCGGGATTTGTAGCTGTCGCGAACACGCACTTCTCGTGTACATACTTCGCGGCAGGTGTCTCTCACAGATTGCATATCGCGGGCCAGGTAGAATGTTATGTACGGTTAGCGCCAGGTATGCAAAGGCCGCGAGCGAAAATGATCTGAGATGTTTGTCAAAAGTGTTGCCAGTGTGGGTATTGCATTCCCGATAGTATGGAATTTCGATACTTGCATATAATATGTATATCTGTCTTCACTTTCTGTGAGCTATTATTTTTAATAATTAATTGAAATATTTTTATATAATATAGTATATTAAATTTTTCGTAATATTTGGATCTATACTATAAATACCTATTTATTAAAAAAAATGCGGTGATAAGAGACGGAGTCCTACCGAATCTCTATCTTTCCAACGTACTCGAATGTTGTACTCGCCACCGCCCGTTACAAATTTACATGCCTTACTAGCCGTATTCCGTAACACAGCAGTGTTAATGATTGCCAAGCGTGTCTTAGAGACGGAAACTTTAAGAAGGGATCGGAAGGCAATATAGACAAAGTATGGCCACTTGTTTAATTCAGCTGACAGAATCTTTTAGACAGCATTACGTAGCTAGCTTACATGCGGGAAAGGGATATAAAGACTTAGTCTGTACCCACCCTAGCACTAACTTTAGCCAGGAAACTAGGAGCCCGCTTCGCGGACTCCACATAATAGTTTCAGTAGGAAAGAAGAGGCAGGAAAAAAAAAAAACTTGTTTAATTTAACAGTCGGGTTATTCATTTGTGAAGCGGTGACGAGAACGCGCTGTAAATTTTAACATTGTTAAAACGAATTTTCGGACAGTCGAGGGAAATTTTTAGTCATTTAATGATATTGAAACGGCATTGTACCCGACCTTATTAGCGGCCCGCGGTCCGAGCCCGTGTCCAAGCATACCTCTCGTTCAATTCAATTAAGCTGATATTTCAATTAATGGTATTGAACTATACATCTTCAAACATTTTTATACTACCACTTTTTGATTAATAAGTAACCAATCTACCTTGAATTATATATTCACAGAATGATACCTAGCCGGCCATTTTGGCCTAGCGGTGAGGGCTCTACCCTAGGTGGGTCTTGGTGCAATTTCCGGCACGGTTAATTACATTTTTTTATCAATTTAACACTTATATTAGGCTTGGGTATTTGTTGGTAGTTTATCTCTAGTATTATTACCTTCAATGCTAAATTTATATTTTTTAATTTAACATATTATATGTAGGTATAGCTTTCGAATTATTTATTAGGACATAGAAATGCCTTTGCTATATTGGTATAGAGTATGTATACATTGTGTTCTTTTATCGACATAAACCTTTAATAGACGCTGTAAATCAGTCCCCTGTCTTGTCTCTCCACTTCGGGTTTATGTTTTAAAGATTTCCCCCCTCTTTATAAGTATAGGGAATACCAGTGGCTGGCGCTAAGTATGACATACAAAAAATAATATTGCACTAGCATTATTTGAATAATTATTTTTTATATATCACAATCTTCTCTCCTGAGCAAACATTACCGTAGATACATTACGTGAGAAAGTTTATTTAATGTTTGATTTATACCGAGAAAATACATATTTTTTCATCCACTATTTAAATAGGATAGTGAAGCGATTAGATCCAATTTCAAAGTTATTTTTGATATTTGTTTTACTTGGTCTGGTGAAATTCAGTCTTAACACACATTGAACAAAAATATTTTGTGAAAAGATTATTTGGTTAAAAAAACAACAATATGACAGTGACGGTGCAGAGCTTGAGCAACCAAGTAACAAGCAGTTCTCGTAGAAAACTTCTGTTGAGATACCTCCATAAGAAGACCGTATGCTCCACATTAGGAGCGGACATGGTAAAAAAAACATCTCGGATTCTGTGGTCTAGCCCAATGTTCCCCAACATTTTTACACCTGCGGACCGTTAAAAAAAGGAAAATTTTTTCGCGGACCGCTAATACTGAAAAAAGTGGTTTTTTTATGTTTTATTTTTTAAATCTTATATTATGACAGATGGACATAACTATAATTAATAAACATACACATGAAATTCTTGGAAACATATTTAGGTAAGGTTTCACTATCCAAGAGCAAATATTTCCGTTCTCCCAGAGTGTACATGAGAAGATTTATGACTGTCCATTCTGAGAAAACCAGCGACCATCGTGTCGCATCATTCTACCAATTATTATTATTTAGCAATAACTAAAAATACAAGTAAACGTGTAGGCGAAAAAATCTTATATTTAATATTTTTGCATGGCGAATTTCTTGAAATTTGGCGTACTGTTCGCGACCTGGCACTGCGCCGCGGACCGCCGCTTGGGTAACACTGGTCTAGCTAGTCTAGTGGCCAGAGCCTTACCTTAGCAATTGAATGAATCCGGGTTCAATTTCCGGTGAGGTCAATATCACATACAGAGTTTTGCAATTTTAGGTATTGGGCGTATTAATGTTTTTTAATTTCTTAAGTGAAAGAATTGAAAATTCTCACAGAGATGTGGTTTAAGATTTCAAAATATCTGACGTATTGGCAATTATTACCCGAAATGTCAATTTATTTTTCCGTACACAATTAAATGGTATGTGAAATTAAAACGCAAGAATAAATACACCGCGAAGTGCCCCTGGGCGCGATTCCTCGCGTATCACTTGTATCTTGGACGCCCCCCGGCAGTATTGCCACATGCATAAATAATAATGCTCCATGTTCATCGATCTATTTGGAACATTGCTGTTCTGTGATATATTTATATCCAGAAATCCTATCTATAGTATTTATAATTTATGAGTAAATTGATATTTTTAACAATACGTTTGTAAAAAATCTCAATAATCCAAATACGTTTGTTTATCTCCGGCAAAATCGTTCCCGTCCTTTTCTTAGTAGAAATAAAAACACAATTTTTACCACTGATTCCAAAATTGTATCCAACGGCCAGTATCGTTTTCGCTCATAATCCCATTCCATCAAGACTTGACAATTGAATGAACACCATTTATTGTATATTATGTAAATTCAATATCAAAGTAATTTGCGTTAATACGTCATAAAACGCTGCCCATAGAAATAAGCGCAATGAAATAATTAAGTTGGCGACTTCACATCTATTGTACATCCATCTATCATCGAATATATTCATCCCTCTTTGTATAAAATAATAAACTATGTGAATCTCCATCGAACCAATGTCCATGGTTATAAATAATTGCACTTTGTGTTAGGTAGTATTCACTTGGTACACTTGAACTTTTATTTGGATAGTTTGCACTTTGTATAAGATAGTAACTTAGTACACTAAAACTTTGATTTTAATAGTTTTCACTTCGAAACGGATTCTTTTAACCAAGTACCACATATTAATTTTGATAGCTTGACTTTGAAACGGATTATTTTAATTTTGTATGTTATGGACATTGAAGTAAATTATATTAACATATTGCATGTCCACTTAGAACCCTGCTTCTTCATAAATACCACTCCTATACTATACTAGTGAATAAATTCTAATGCGTGGAGCAAAGGCAATACAGGCGGCGTAATATAGGGTTGCGACAAGTAAACTAGTCTATGGTGGAAAATCCTATGTTGCAAGTAGTAAAGAATAATTGACATTTCATTACAGCGTTGTGAAACTATCGATTTCAAAGTGTAAGTATTTATATTGAGTGAAAACTATTTTATCTATGTGATGATATTTTTTCGTAAGTGCAACATATTTCTTCAATGTTCAAATATATTTTATTATGTGGCATCACTTTATTTTTAGTGAAATAATTTGTTTTTTGTGGAATGTATTTGTTATAAGTGAAAGCTATCTTTACGAAAGTGAATATCATCTAAACAAAAGTGCATTTAATTGTAAGCCTTTTTCTAATACTATTAAATATAATTATGTTTTTACACGAAATAATTTCATTTGACCACTGACTCATTCAATACAATAATTTTAATTTATGCACTGTTGCAAAATTAAATTGTTTGTTTTGAAAATTCCCCCTTTTATTACCGAACGCATGCGCCAGCCCGATTCAACTGCAGCCTCTCAACTTTCCCGCCGCGTGGCGCCACCATCTTACTACATATTCTGTTATCATTTTCACTAGTAGGCGTTCGACCGTCGCGCAAGGCGATCGCGCTCGTTCTTGTCTTTGAAATTTCTTGCCGTGAAGCTGCGATCTGTTTGTTTTCATAGTATCGCTGTTTACAGTAGTAAAGTGACATACGTAGAGTAATATTCGGTCGCCAACTTCAGGCTAATGTTTTTTTTTGTGATTCCGTTCTAAATTTAAAATGGAAAAGTGCGTATTGTTTTAGTATACCTGGTTATTTCGTAGTTCTGTGATTTCTATGTATTGCTAAGAAAACAAAGGTGATACAAGAAAAAATACATTTTCTTACTTTGCATTTTGTGTTTGTGTTTTATGTTCTTTTGTTTTCATTCGCATGCATTACTCATTCAACAGTGAATGTGGAATATGCAAAATGAAATAAAAGAATGATTGTGGTTTCTATGAAGTGCATTTTTCTAAAGTGCAGTTGTTTTCGTTCTGTGCTGAATCATCGATGTCATCATCAGCCTACTGGTTTTGGATTCATCACAATTGTGTGATTTAACACCGTGAGGATAAATTATTATTGCCTATAAACGAGAATTACTTAACGGTAATTTATAGTATATATATATATATTTTTTGTGTTTCATGGAATTCTGACATTTAATTAGGAATACGGTTTTAATGTTTTCATTTTAAGGGTAACTGTGCTATTTTTTATTATGTTTAATTAAGTGATTTATTATTTTTCAATTTAATGTTGCGAACAAGGTAATTCCAAAACAACTATAACCACTAAACGTCAGGTCAGAATAGCGTATAATCGTACTTATATTAAACTTTATTACAGTACTTTTGTGATTAATAATTGCTGATAATTTATTATAATATACTACAATGGTCGGCAATGATAATTTTCGAATATTATTCGACCTCTTTAAATATTTTGTATGTCGTATAGTGTTTTTTGATATCATTGTTTTGAATATATTTTTTTTATTATTAACATCGACAAACTACAACAGCGATAGAACCATTGTCAAGCCGAATTGCTGTGGCGAAAAGAATTTGATTTTTAATATTCATGCGATGGTAAATTTAAATAGTTGCTTTATTATGACAGAAATAAATTATTGAAACATGCTAATCTTTCTCTCACTTAATGCTGCTATAAACAATGCCATCCCCTAGAAAGTTTAATTGTGGATGGGAAATTTTGGGTGGGATAATTTGTAGAACTAAATACTTTGATATTTTATCCTATTTTACAAACATTGGAATCAAAGAAATCAATAAATATTACGAAATATTATTTCAGAAACTTCGTTGCCAATTTTGACATTTATTAAGGTGACTTTTTCATACTGATATTATGTTCGTATTTCGCGTAAATTATGGGTTTCCTTGATTACCGTTTATAATAATTTGGCATTTTCCTAACCGTAATTAAATGTCCTACAAAATTGCTTTGTTATTATTTGGAAAAATTTCGAGTAGATAAAGAGTAGCGTGTTGTAAAGCATATTTATTGAAAATAACTTAATTACTAACGGCTTTAAAAAAATAGTTTATTGAATAATATGTGGAAAATGTAAGTATGGATAATTTTTGGTCATTTGAGTTGCAAACTTTGTAGTCATCGCGAAGTCAGTCGTCTTCGTTGATACACTTGATAGTTTAACAACAGTTTGCTTAAAAAATGCTCCAGTAATGTTAATATTTCATCAGTGTATCTGTCCGAATAAAACTTTTACCAGCTGCAATTAATTGCCCCGACCGCTAATAACTTTGTTCTGCATTCACTTTCAAAAATTGCCTTAATTGAACCAAATATCGAGTTGCTCCACTATCTACACAATACGTAACAGTAATGGTAATTATTATCATTGTTTCAAAAGAACCGGTTGTTTTACAGATGCGAGCCACTTGTTTTGTGCATTAGACATATTGGGTTCGGCCTCTGTTGCGATTCAATTGGGAAATTCACACTTTTCGCAAGGCTGGCGAATCGTCGATAATTTGTTTTTATATACAGGTATTCTAAACCTGTTTTTTCTGTCTATGAATTTGAGAAGAGCGCGCTGAATATGGTCACGTATTCAATTAAATTTATTCGATCGAATTTTGCAGAGAAATCTACTCAAGTTTTATATTTTACGTAACTTTCCTCAATGGAAAAATTGATTTAGAAAAAAATACACTTGTGTGGCAACCGCCGAATTACACCCAATCTCCAGATGGAAATTTGTTATTATTAAATCCTTATCGATTTTCAATTTAATGTATGAATTTGTTGGAGCCAGTCCGATCAGATATTTTTTTTAAACCCACCCATTCCGATTGACTACAGAGCATTTGATTAAGAACTAGCCGCATAAATTTTTACGTTTATGAAAAAGTAAGGTGATCGAACGAAAGGGGAGCCTGAATCCTGCCTGTCTCTTCTACCAACCGGTTGGACTCCGTCGCCCTGGAAGACCGAACGCTGATGACCATCCATAGGATGTATTCGGCGGAGCTACGGGACGTTGAGATGACCTGGGAGGAAGCAAAGAGACTGGCGGGGGATAGAAGCTTAGAGGAACCGCGTGATGGGCATATGATCCGAGCCAGTCAGGAATGCAAAATATGTTTTCATACCGATAGCGGACATAGTCTTTATATCTTAGGATAATTCCTCGATGTTTTGCAATTCTCTCAAATAAAACGAATCACTTGTGTAATTGCTTTGACGGGTCGTGTTTAGTTACTTTTTACCATGTACGCTCCCAATGTGGAGAATATGGAATCCAAATGAGGTATCTCAACATACGTTTTACTTTACGGAAACTGCTTGTTAATCATGGCGCAACGTATAATTTTAGGAAAGAGTAGGGATAGAAGGATAGGGCTAAATCAATTTATGAACCGTCCGTACCGGGATTCGAACACGATACATCCGTGGCCGAATCCAACGACGTTGACCACTGCACCACGGTAGCGGTTCTAGACTGATTTTATTTGTACCCTTTGGTGGCACCATGAATTTCCATTTTATCAAAATATGTGTTGACTATTGTGACGCAAATTCCAACTAGATGTCACTAGAATTAATCCCATCATACACGTCTGTCATAGAATTTCGTCATCATTAATTGATCTTTGAGTCACAGTCTTCTCACCCTCTGCGGGTCCAACGATTTCGTTTTCTAAATTATCTGGCTGAGTGGCCTGAATCTCTCCTGAGTCTGCCAGGTCATCTGCTGCCCTCCGCAAGTGCGTGAATAACTCGCCTTCTGTTGATATTTTAATTGATGATTAATTACAAGATTTAATGTAATTTGTTGAAGATTTTGTTTGTTCAAATTGATTTATTAGCAACATCTCTACTTAGAGTTTACTTCTAAAATTTAAATCCACTTATTTAATCGAAACACATTTAAATCAAGCACGAGTGCGCATATACGTTGTCATGAATCATGAGTGACCAATACACTTTAGGGGAGCAAGCCTTACAGCTTGAAATATAGATAAAAACAATCCACACTCTGCCTTGATCTTTGTGAATTATTGACGAACAATCAAGTTTTGTCACAATGCTATGTGTTATTTGTGTTTAGTTTAGCAGACTTTCCTTTCTTGTCGAAATATTACATAGCTCATAATATTAATATCATATCTAAGTTATTACTTGCATGGCGTACTCGTCGTAGTTAAAATAATTATGAGTTCTGTCTAAATATTTCATGGAATTGATAAGAAAGATAACGTAACCAAATAATAACAACGATGCCTAGCTGTGTTTACACAGTCGATAATAATGGCGAAACTCTTCGTAAAAAATAGCCTAACCGCGAAAAAGCCGCTTTACTTATTTGATAGTGTTGCTATGTTAACAGAAACCATTTAAATGTACTGCGCTATGTAAGACTGTTTGAATTGTGATGTATTTCAAAGTTTAAATGAATGCAGCCTGAATTTATTTAATACTTTGTCAATATATATTCTTTACTTTTAACAAATTGTTTTGTGTATTACTTTCTCCTTTATTCGATTCTTTACTTGATACTTTAGAAGAGTGTTTCTCAGCCGTTGGTCAACGGAAAAATTCCAAGCAATAATCATCATTTGAAACCCGTGTAACTACAAGCGTTCACATTGTATTTTGTTCTTAAAATTGATCAAAGGTTTTGCATGGCCAAATCAACCGCGCACGTATACTTATTGTTTTGGTTTATATACAACTTTTGAGAAACAAACCTTTAGACTAGTTTTGATTAATAATAACGAACTGAGTGAAGCTTTTTCGCTTTAGAGGCAATCTTATCTTCATTTTGTAACATTTTTGCCACCAAAATTGATGGTATAGCAGTATTTTACACTATGTAAATATTATTTATTTGTTTGCATCAACTATTATAGACTTTCAAGTTTTTCTTTAAAGCATACATATTGTCTATTTTCAAGTAGTTACCGTGACGTACGCTGCATTGTTCAAATAACCATTATTCAATTTCAACTACCCCTCCCAACAACCCCTGACCGCGAGGTTATTTATATTAGGACGGTTACTATTATTCTAAAACAGATTTCGATGGTTTTTTAACGATTCGGAGGTTCGTTTCCGTATTTGTGTGCCTTTGGAGAATCTTTATTTTATTATTTAAAGCGAAATTGGTTTCAATGAGAGAGCGCAGTTGTCTCGTCATACAGAAGATGTTTTGTTAGGTCGATAACAACTGTAGTTCAACATTCAAAATAAAATTCATTCACAACAAAATAAATATGAAGAATTCTAATTCATTGAAAGTTATATTTCAGCTCTAACTTGATAGTATGCTGGATATCTCAGTAAATATATAAACAACGACGTATTGATTATATTTAAGCATACATAATTTAATTAGTTACATATATTGACGATGCGCATTGTTGAAGGTAAAATAATATTTAATTACAGTAATTACGGTCGTTAGAAACGCAGTTGATAATTAAATATTGATCAAATTAATTCCTATCTAGATACTGCATTCGTTCAATACTGTGGAATATGTCGAGTTGATGCTGGCAGAAGGCATTAAGTCATAAAAACAAGTTGAAATAATCGCATTTAAAGCATTTTCTATTTTCAAAGTTCTCTCCCAAGTACAATTGTTTGTTTTCTAAAAAAAAATTATTTACATTACAAAGAATAATCATATTATTTGGTATCGATGAATTATAGTCATATGCTTTTTACCAGAATAAATAAATAACTATATGATTTGATACTGTTTTTTTTTCAAAGCCGTTATACCCTATGACTAGTGTTAAATTACATGCATTTTTACATTTAAAGCAGAAAATCATCAAAAACTGACTGAATACGTTCATTTAGTATTTTTTACCATGTCGTCCCCCAACGTGGAGCATATGGCCTGCTAATGGAGGTATCTCAACAGAAGTTTTTCTATGAGAACTGCTTGTTACTCAGTTGCTCAACGTCTCTTTTTTCTAAGAGAGTAGGGACAGAAGGATAGGGCTAGGACAGGACTAGTGGTTAGCTAATCACTCTCGCTTCACCCCGTTTTTGAGGATCGGATGGATAGGAGTTTTTAGACATCACAAACATGCATTGAAAGATCACTTTATAAAAACTGTCCGCACCGGAAATTAAACCCGAGACATCCGTAACCGTAGCCAACGATTCTACCAACTGCGCCACGGACGCCGACAGTATACCCCCGATATATTGTCAAGAAAAAATTTAATTCGTGCATTAAACTTTTTGTGCCGCTATAAACATATAGTGATTAAATGCATCCGTCGAATCCCTTCTGGCTATCGGTCAGTAACATGAAGTCTTTCCTAATCGGTCGTATGTCCTTGTTATGTCAACCTTTAAGTGCCCTTCAAATAATAATAATAATAATGCGGCACTGAAAATACGCGATAACCGTCTCTTCACAATAGTAATCTTTTCACAGATGCTATTGCGTTCAGCTACTTACTATCTGAGAGGATATGCCTACAGCTTGTTATAACGTTGTGAGTTTCGACAATGTTTGACCATGCGTGAAGTTAGCTGCAAAAGATTTTAAGCAAAGGGCCATACTCAATCCAGCTACTGTCAAATTAGTTCAGAATATCAACTTATACTCACAAAAATAGCTAGTCGATCGAATTACTTGGCTTATAAAAACAAATTTGTGTGTAAATAAAGCGTGTTATTTAAACGAAATACTGTGTTGCCGAATAGCATTTTGGGAATTCCTAAAGCATTTAGTTGCTTGAAATATGTGAATAAAAAACAAGGATTAGATCAGTTTGTCTGAAGATTCTTCTCAAAGAAGCGAAACGCGTGTCACATTTAGTAACGCAGTCAGTGGAATAATAAAGTTAGCAACTTTAATTTTATATTGAAAATAAATTTCCACAATGTACCGCCAAATCTGTCGAAATTTTATTTTAAGCATAAACTAATAATATTCTTGCTAAAAGTAATGATAATTAAAACATTTTTATGAAAATATATTTTTTTACAAATTATTTGCATAAAAAAAAAATAGTTAAAAACTACACAGAGTTCATTGCTGAAAATGTCCACAACTTTAGACAATGCATTGATCAGCCGAACGGTCCTTGTAACTGGCGACTCATATGACCGAAGCGAGGAACACGTTTTAAGGGAAAAAATGTTTTTTTTTATGGTTTTGACCACATAGTATAAAATTGCTTCAATCACGATAATACTAATAATGTATTTTACAAATATTACAGGCATTTGTTTCAAGCGTAGCCTTTGTGTCGCTATGAGTTGGCCATGTCTGCTTTACAACTTAGCATTCAGAATAAATGGACAACCCCTTGACTATATTTCTGGACCATCTAGTGACGCCAAGACCTATCCTTTTAATTTGTTAACAATAAAATTCATCATGAACAGCATTGACGAAAATATTGATATTTACATTTCATATTTACATAGATAGCATAAACCTACACAGTAAAATTTATGCACAAATCAATAAATTTGAATTTTGCATGCGTCCTTTACATTGATTGATGGTAATAAAATGCATTGTCTGAGAATAAATGTGCATTGAATGGAATAAATATTAGCTTTATGTGTTATCTCTTGCTATTTGCATGCCTGATAATAAGTACATATAATAATTATTTACATATAGCTAACAAACAAATTAAACGAACGCCTTTCATGGAACGTCGCAATAATTGTTATTTTACAAGTTTATTCATTATTATAAGATTGCTAATATCGCTACTGTAGAATACGTGGTTTTTTCCTCTCCAGAATCACGATTAACTAACATACAGTCGACTCATTTGTAGTACATATTAATTTAGATGGTTTGTATAATTTGGCACCGTTTTCAGTTAGCAGAATGAACGACAAATTTTCAATTGAAAACATTCACTCGACGAGCGAAACCGGTCTGTCTTATGAAAATCAAAATCTATCAAACTATCTGGACGTCTCCAAGATTCACAGTATACTTGAGAGATTAATGAACTATACTTTTAACTCCATTTACCTGTAATGATTGTAATACATACATTTTTAAATGTGAAATTGTTATTTTTTGGCTATTATTGATTCATAACTTTATTTTTAAGCGCATCATGAGACACGTACTGTTTTGATTGTTAACTAATGTTATTAAATAATTTCTAACTTACTTACTCGGCCTTACTTACTCTCAATGTTTTTGCGTTTGTAGGTTAAGTGTTTGTTGATTGTAAGGTTTCGGAAATACTTCCTGATAATTATGTTGCGTTTCTCTCAGGTGCCTGAAGTATTTTTTTTCCATTGTGGGGCACGATTAAATAGCAACAAATTATTCGTATTTTATTTCACGAGTCTTTGTAAATTATCTGGAGCAGAAATTCAAATCGCGATTTCTACACCGAGAGTATTTTTTTGCGTTGATTATCTCTTTCGCTTTTCTGATTGTTTGGTCGCTCGCAGAGTCCGGCGAGAAATAAATAAAATTACAACTTGGATAATATTTCTGTTTAAAAGAAAATTAATCGTATACCTATTGCTTTGAGTCAGCACAATCTATGAACACTTCGTTAATCGTGCATGTATATTCTCGTGAAACAATTTAGAAACAAGCTTCAAGTATGACTTCCAACGTATGTATTTAGTTCTACAATATCTGTGGGAGAATACCATTATATTAATATGAAAAGTGACGAAATATTTAGTTCCTCAAAAATTATTATAAAAAGTATCTGCTAAATATTTTGAAAGTCAATCGAGATCAAAGATCGAAAAGAAGAAACATCATAAGCACCCATATTCAAGATCTCATATTTAAATTTAAAAAAATCTGCATTGTATATTCAAAGTAGATCTGCTTAATTAATAATTAGGGATAATAAAAGCCATTAACCACTTCATTCCTGAACTTTTTTTTACATTTACTTCGAAAAAACATGGTTTTATAATTATAGTAATAATGCAATTTAACCAATACAAATTTTATGGATGGAGATGAGTCCAAATGGCTGCTTTGTTTCTCCGTTACTTTGTGCTAAGTTGAGTGAAACGAGCACAATAGTGATTCTACAAAAATTAGGATAAGGGCGTATATACGTTTCAAGGTTTTCAAACCCTAGAACCGGGTCTTCTTTTGTGGCTCTAAAACAGCCATACTTAATCTCTCTTTTCTTCGGACCGCAAGGTTACTCGGGGCGCAACATTATACTGATATGACGCTTAACATAAAACCTCGCTGGCCCGCAGGTTGAGTATGGCTGCTCTAAAAGCACATCTATTTGAATCTAGTTTACGACATTAGCACTTAATGTCTGTTTTTAATAAATGTCGACACATGTTCTCCTGCAACCATAAAACTGTGGATGGGTTCAAGGTCCACCCAGATCGCCTCATAGTCCTAAAGGACCTATAACACTCAATAATTGGAAGCCCTCGTATATACGCCTCGATGTAACGACCAGCGAAATCCCGCAACCGTGCCCGGACTAACGTCATGTTCGAAATTCCCGCACATGTGCGGAACCCGGCGTTAAGTTGTTATAACAGTGACGGTGCATTGATATCGATTTGCTGTCTAGGAGCAACAGAACTACGCATACATGGATTTAATTTACATATATACTTATATAGTAACTTGAAAGCGATTTAAAGGGAAGGTTAGCTGCTATTTTTTTTTATTCCACTGATACGAAACCGAAATCTGCCGGATTTTTTTTACTTTTACACAATGGTGAACGAGTAGATTTAATGAAATCATTTGCCGAGCCGGTTCAATTTACATCGCAGTCCGAGCGGCTGCCCCGATTCGGGTTTTTTCGCATTGGTAATGGCTATCACGGGCCTCGAGATACATTAAATTGTCGATTTAAAAATAAAATACGCGACACTTAAAAGCAATGATTATTGACATTTTAATTCGAACTTCATTTAATGTCTTTAATAAATCTAATAAGTAATAAAAAGTCGTTTTTTTACTAGGACCGTTTATAAATACACTTCTTCGTATAGTTTGGTATGTGATAATCCACTTACGATTAGCTACTGAATTTTGGCATCTATTTTTCCTTTTTATATATATTTACATAACTATTTTTATAAGGCTTCATATACCAACAATAAACTAAAAAATCCCCTTTACGAATACTGACGGTGAACCTTCAACAAACAAAGTATTCAATTCTTGTTAAGATTTCTTCCAACTCAACAGTTTACTTTGGTTAACTTGTTTTCGATAGTGACTTGAAGGCGAACGCGGAGCTGTTCTGCTAAAAGGTTGCGTGTTCAATATATTCTATCATGGGGCATTTTCGGAAGTATCAATATCGTAGTCGGCCATCAGTACTGCAAAAGAAATACATGTAGCGGAATGCATAGGTAACTTGACGACATTTGAGCGCTGGTGATGATGATGGAAATTTTTTAGATTATGATTTTTTCAATTAAATTTATTCCATGCCATCGTGCTCGTTTGCTTGTGACGTCGTTTCTCCTCGACTTATTCTAGAGCGAGTGTCTTTAATTCTTTTTTAGTTTGTCTCAACCCACAGCGCACTGGAAACTGCTATAGTGGATTTTTTAAAACAAAATAGAGGTCACTCTAGTTCCTTTTCGATTTCTGCATTGCGACCTGGAAATCCGCCAGAATTTATTCAAAACTGACGTACATCTAAATATTTTACAAAGCCAAGGGAAAACTTGCACTTTTACCTGTTGTTAGGTCTATCTCCTAATACTCTGCTCTCGGCCAATGTGTAGTAAGTTGACATTTTATCCGAGCTTGTTGTTGTGCAGTGGGGAATTCCAGCTCTTACGTATGAATAACAAATACTAATCGACCCTAAATGGATACATAATTATACTTTTTTTCAATGTATTTTGCTTTTTTACGGTTATACTTGAATTTTGGGGTCTTTAGTTGGCAAGATCACTTCATTTTTTTTCTTAAATTTTACAGATTTATGGTCCTAGTGTTTGTACTGTCTTTACTCACGTTGATTTCGAGTGACAATATTGAGTTTCTGGCGTTTTTTATTTAAGTATATGACTAGTTATATGCTTTATTGTAAGTTTCTATGGATCAGATGGCATTCTAAGTGCTATTTTTATATTAAAATATACGACTACATTTGTAACAACCTAAACCATACCCGAGATAAGGCAAATGTAATATACACGCGCCTACACTTGGTACGGGATGGCACAATTGTTATGTTATATCACTGGTCTATGAAACCGGTGTGTTGCAAGTCGTTTCCCGGAAGTCAATTCTCCGGTGTTGATAATGTGAAACATTTTTTTTCACAGTTCTCAATTTCGATCGAGAATCAGCTGTTTGACGTTGAAAGCGTCTGTCATCGTTCACTGGCTCTGGTCAAATGTCATTTAGTATTATTGTTTTTTTAGACGCGCATACAATAGCGGTTTTTTTAATTATTACTGTGCGACATGCTGCTGGTCGAATCAGAAAATGTAAAAATATATAAGAGAACACGCGTTTTAATATGTAATTAAATCTGACAACTTTCTTATGCCACTGTTCGTGTTACTGAAGACATGTTTCGTCTTTTTGAGAAGCATCTTCCACAAATTTACCGCTTACACCATTGATGATAAGCTATAACTGGGGCTTTTAATGTTTTCTTTGTTTATTCACAATTGATATGTCAATATGCCATCTTTTGAAGTCTAGTTAGTTTAAGTTTACATATCTTCCTGGTTTTCTGTCCCCGAAAAATGATTACTATTTTTTACTCTTATTAATTTTTTGAGATTTCTTTGTTAAATTTGTATATAATAAAATTTCTTGTTGCCTTTTTCTTGTTGCTTTTTTTTCAATATTTAGCATAATTCTATTTTAAATATCAGTCAGAGAAAGTGCGAGAAAACAAACGTGTTGGTACATTTCAAAAATCTTTATAGAATCGTTATATTCAATAAATTGCAAATTCTCTGCACATCAGTTAAAATACTTTGATCTACGATTTTGTCTCAGACATCAAATCTCGATAACCTACAATATACCCTAATCTAGTCAAAGTAAATAAAAGCATTTCTCACTTTTAAGGTGTTAACTGTCAATTCTTGGTGGAAAGACATTATATTTTAATTCATTTGTACTACTTCCACATATTTATAATGATCAGGACCGGTTTCGCTCATCACGAGCATTATCAACTGATGAAAAAAAAAAAAAAAAGCATTTCTTAAAAACAGGTGTCAACTCTGTGCTAGAAAGGCTAAAATACTTTACTATAAAAGTGCAATAGTGTAAACAAATACTCTGAGAGTGCAATTATTAAAAAAAAAAAATATTTTGACGTTTCATATTTTATAGGGGACGCAAAACGATGAACGAAATGACAGCAAAACCTACTATGGGGTCTTAAGCGAATACTGTAAATTCATTAAACGTCCACACCTGAGCAAATTATGACTCATAGCGTGCTGTGCGCGCACAAAATGCTCTATGTGAATACCGATCATAACGTATGGGAAAGCAGAGGCCGTGTGGCTTAATAATTTTAAGATCATAATTATTATAATAAAATAAGTATTTTGTTGTCCGGCCACGAATTTCATCGACGCTGTGATTTGTATATTGTGACATAAGCGGCGATATATCGTCTGAATTATTGTCTTTTTAGCATGGAGCAGTAGCGGCGATGTATCGCCAATCCGCAAGTCGCGAATTAATTTGTTTTTAAAACATGTAATTACTTGGATTATTGAGATTTTGTACACTTCCATGTATTTTGTACATGGTACAAAATACATGGAAGTGTACAAAATCTCAATAATCCAAATTTAATATTGAAATTCCATCAAGCACCCTCAGTCGATGTCTTAAATTATGTAATTACTTAATGTAAGCTATTCACTGACACTTGTAATGTGTCTCTTATATTCAATTATTATTTATACTAATTTTTAAGCCAGTATTGGTGCTGTGGCCTGTTTTGTCGCGGTGTTCTTCTTGCTTATCACTTCCCGTTCGGAGCTTATCAGACACACTTCCGCACACTCACAATGTCGCAATCGATACGAAGCTGCTATTAGGTTGTTTTAAACCACAACATTTTGTTAATTTATATTATCATGAATTAGGAACTTTTTGAACATTTGTTTTTCCACAATGAGAATACAAACTACACATATTACCCTGCTCAACAAATTTTTCACGTTGTTTACGCAAAACAAGTCATCAATTATCTACAACAGTTTATTAAAGCCATCGACCACTTAACCACAGTACAATTATTCAACGCCGCTCTAAGAAAACACTGTTTATCAATAATTCATACTCTGTTGTGTAAATATGTGTATATATATCATCAATGAATTTCTTGAAATAAAGACCAACTTATATTGAACTGATTTTAATGCAGAAGCACTCGGATATACCAACGCAAAAAATATGAACGTTTTCTATTTTTAAAAAACCCGTTGGAATATATTATGTTGTATTTAAACAATATGTACAGATACTGTGTGCTAACCTCACTTATCTTCAACCAATTATTGTTGTACGCATTGATAACATCACAGATGTCGCTGTGTACAGATTCGTACATCTATCAATTGAATACTCATTTAACCATTTCCACTCTATAATTCAATCTTGCTGAATGAAGGATCAGAATGTCCATGACTGAAGTCCGTCAAAAGGGTTCAAACACTTAAAATGCAAATTTTCTCAGGCGTCCCAAATTATGCGTGTATGTAATGTCCTCATTCTACAACCCTGCTAAATCGGAGTTTGGGTTGAAGATTGATGATCGTAAATCGCTCCCTTAGATAGCCGGAAGCGGACAAAGCTAATCGAAATTATTTCTTTTGTTTCTTTATAAATTATCTACTGGAAATTATGCAGATCTGTATGAGAGCGAAATTACATTTCCCATCATTCTGTACCAGATGAGTAAATCAGAATCACAGTTATGATGTCTGCTCGTTTCGGATATTTTGTTTTTATAATTAATTAAAATTCTACTCAAATTTGTTGTGTCATACATAATTAAAATCTCAAATAATATCTTTGTGTAGTGTTTTTCGATTGCAATCTTAGAGAATGAAACATGCAACTCTTCTCTAAATAATATTTATAAATATAAACACATTAAAGCCTTGAACTTTAACAATTAAAACCTCTCTTCTTTTCTTCCAAACGTTACAGCAAATGGTCCAATTTCAGGATTATTAATTACTCACTAAGACTTTGTTAATATGTAACAATTATTTTAACTGCCAATTCTGCTCCTTAAATGACACAATGATTTAAGTGTTTGCATTCGGAATCAATTAATATAACTACACCATTGACAGTACAAGAATATGTTGGTCGAGTTATCACTATTATACCACAGATCCATCCGTTACGTTCATATTCATCATTTTCGAGAGTAATGTATATTTCAAGATGTTTACCATTTTGAAATATACATTTGTTTAAAGAAAGATTACGATGTTTATTGCTTAATTCGACATCAAACATGTTTTGTTATGTATCATTTTACGTGGAAATTCGGCCAATTATTGCGGCTTTTTTCGCGATAAATCGCTATTCCGCGTATAACAATCGCTGTTACGTTTTCGATGGTTTTAATTGCTTCCCGGTATGGGTTGGAGAGAGCCTCCGCCTCTCGGCACTCGGCTAAACGAGACCGTTTTCGAAGTTTTCCATATTTACATATTGTGCGGCTTAATTTAATTTTATAAAAGGTATTCAACACTTCCGATATCGTCCAGTGGCGTTGGTTGTATCCTGAATACCGACAGTGTTAATTTCGTCAGCTGAATGTTGAGCTTGGTTAAGTCACTTTTGCAGGAGAGCAATTTAATGATTTCACGTTTCAATATCTGTCGAAATAACAATGTTTATTATATTAATATTAGAATGTGAGTGATGGTTTTTTGTTATTTATTACGAGAGCGGCAGTTATAAAAAATATATTATTTTTGTAAGCAATGTGACGTTATCTAGTTCTGCATTCAGCTGACGATTTGTTGATTGGATAACCATGGGCTTCGTAGAACTCCTATTATAATGGTGATAAAATAGATGAAACTTTATTGTATTTAAAGTTGGTATAGCAAACTATGATGAAATCATGGCCTCCATAAATATGTTATATTAATTGAATCGTCATATATTTACTTGATAGAACTACATAGTGATAAGGTAAAGATTTCCAATTTGGGAGCTGTTTTTAAATACAATTTAAGAAGTTAGTTTATCTTCTAATAAATATTTATTCAGATAGAACAATATCCGTTTAAATATAGCTTAATATAGATGGTGTGAAGCCAATGTAGCTTATCAACTACATTTTATGATTCTTGTATAACTAAATACTGCTTTTTTACTGTATTCAAAATAAATTAGATATGTAATTCGCCGAATTCGTTAAATATTTCCTGTCTTGATTGCATCGAATTACTATGTGCCGCGGATCGACTTATTGACTGTATATGACGTATTCTGTATTTTATTTTTCATTCACAGCATCCTTTTTACATTTTTATACAAAGTACATTTTATGAGAAATTTTACCGTACAATTATTATATTCATATACCTATGATTAAAAATATTTATAACTACGGCACTGCTCAATTAAAAACTTTTATAAGTTCTTAGTCTTTTCTTTTCCATAATAAAATACTAACATTTAATTTATGTTTCAAAAAGAACAAAAAATACAAGATTATCGTCGGTAATGGAATTATTTTTCAATTATCTCGGTAAATGTTTTCCTTACCGAATGCTTTCGTTATTTCTCCCATGATATTATGCTTTTAAGAAAAATAATTACCTAGTTAGACATTTCTCAATATTTACCCAAACGTGGGATGTTCGCTCTTGAGAATCCTTGTTGCGAAGATAAGAGCGGTTTTATTTCAACTTAGCAACACTGATGGCATATTTAGATTGTGCTTTATTGCGGTTGTAGCAGATTATTGCCTCTTGGGTTGCCGGTAATATCCTAAAATTATTTTTTAAATATGATTACTTTAAAGAAATTTCGTGAAGTTGTTAGCTGAGTCTGTAGCCAACACTCGTGATCATTTCAATGCTTTTCACGTATGTACGCTATCTAATATGAGTAAGGTTACATTACTCAAATTAGATGGTCTAGTGGCAAGACCTTTACCCTAGCGGTCAACCAAATGGTTCCAGCTTCATGTGCAAGGTCAATATCAAATTTAGAATTTTTCAATTTATTGGTCTTGGTTATGAATATTCTCTTTTAGTTTGTCTTAAGAAATTATTTAAAAATATCGCTTATTGCCAATACGCATTAACCCTTACAGCGCGAACCGTTTTCGCATGAATTTATTTTCAGTCAATTGATCTGTCAAAACGCTCACTATGGCTAAACATAGATCAATTTCAACAGTAAAAGATGGAGAATTATGTGACAAATATATTAGTTATCCCAAAAACATCAAGAAGTAAATTAAACTCGTCGCATCCTCGCGAAAATAAATCGAAGAAAATAAACAAGCTGAATAATATTTAATCTACGATTTTGCAAGCGAAATGGCTGCGGCCAGTCTTCATATACACCGCCGACACGCACACAAGCAAGCCGCATATGTGTAGTACCTAGGGCTGACGATTAATCATGCGTATCGAGAGCTCTTTTCAAAAATATTTTTCCCTATGTTCTACTTGACATTTTCATGATTTGTTGCCTAATTTCCCTACCTAAGGGTTTGATCTGTTTCTTAAAGTATATATCCTCGAGTACGAGATAAATTCTTGGACATGTAAACATGGGTTAATGTAATTTTTTTTTTTTTATATTTACTAAAAAATAAATTTATCGTATGCTAAATATCTGTCTTGATGTAACTTTTTGAGTATTGTTCTTTTAATATCTATAATACCGGTGCTAATTGATTACGTTTTTATTGATACCGTATAACTTCATTCCTGTTGCGAAAGTGTCAAAGCCACACTCGTAATATATTGTTTTTTTTCAATCAATTCTTGATTCGCGTTCACAGGCATGAATGTCTGATGTTTGACTCCTTCCTCTTATCCCCCCCCCCCATTCATACGAATCAAAAAACGGGACATAGCGAGAGCAATTAGCGTCGTCGTTTCCTAGCCCCATTATTCCGTTCTTACTGAATTCGAAAAAAGAGAAATTAGCAAGCGACTTAATAGCTGCAGAATCTCGATAAAACAACTAGTGTTGAGTTGCTCCACTATAAGTTATAATGTCCACATTGGGAGTGAACGTGGCTGACGAAAAATATTTTTATCACGGTCCTTTGATTTTCCACGTACTTCCAACCGTTCTACCTCAAATTGATTTGAATAGATAACGGAATTGACCGTAAATTTTTATCATTATTCTAAGTAAAACGAAACATAAATATACCATATCCATGTAAATAGTATCAAGATATTTTCCCACGCAATAAACATCTTTTTTTATTACTATTACCCATTCAAAAGATACCCAAAACATTAAAGAGACATCATCAGATAACCGAAGCATAAATATCTTCGACGTTCAGAGAAGGGACTCTTAAATTTGAATACGCATTTCAATTCGGTAGCAGGGATTGTAAAAAAAACGAGTGTTTATGACGTCTCGAGTCAAGTCCATCCGTTTGGTTTTTTCTTGCATATGAAATTGAATATCACGCTTCTTTCACCGCACATGTTCGGGTGTACGATTTTTTATTCATTTCTCGTCCTGACGACTTCCTTTGGGTAAATAATTTACGTATAGGAATATGTTTACAGCGAATGTTTTTTCATTTTTCAATGTGTTTCATATCATGAACAGTTTATTTTATAGAAAAAATATCGAAGATAACATGAGCGTGTATACGCAATGTACTGCTTATCCACAAGTGGTTTGTTTTTTTTTTACACGTGTTCCTGGATGTGAGGTTCCCCCTGTATTTTTATTTATTCTGTATACTCAGTAGCAAAATTGAATTATAGCGCTGATGTGAAAACGTGTGGATGACGTAAATTGTTTTTTTTTGACGGATCAAATTTTCAATAGTGCTTGGCTCCTACAATATTTATGAAAATACAAGTAAAAATGAAATACGCGGATTTCGAATATATATTTTTTTTGTTAGACGAGATGTCTACAGTTGATTTTATCGTTATGAGGTCATGTCATTTTTGATCATGCATGAAGTTAGCTGCGCTAAGTTTCAATCGATGCAAGCTAGGCCGTAAACTTAACAATAAAAACAAACTGATTGATCGATTATTTAAAAATTGACATCATAGAAAAAAAGCATTCGTGTTGGTATTAAAACAAATTTAGAATGCTGTAAAACCGGTTTTACGACAATAAACACGACGTTAAAATAATTTAAAAATTATATCGACGGTGTTTTGGCCAATTGATGTAACCCTCGAAATTAAAATTCTTCAGGAGAGATAAAAACTGTTTTTATCGAAAACTTTATATGTCGAGTTGCGTTATGAATCTTTGAAATGTACTCCTGTAAATTCTCATGATTGCATATACGGGATATACGTAGAGAGTGTCGATATTAAATGGCTTACATCAAGTGTCCGGGTCCAGAATTTTTAATCCTAAAAAAATGTGAAATGATTTTTCCTTTCCAAAAAGTGGTCATTTTTTTATCTTATTTACATCATTTGGCGGAGACCTGCTCTGTCGTCTTTAAAATGAAACCAATCATTGACTCATTTTCGTATTTTTTGAGGGTTACATCAATTGGCCAACACACAGTCGATATGTATGGTAGCATACAATAGTTTACCCTTCTTAAAATTCTAGAGTCTATTCATTTCCGCCGTCCAATAAACCGCTATGTTTCCCCTATTCCAATAAAAACGTGTTTTTATTCGCTTTATCAATTCCGCTGACGTTAACGTTTTGTTATCACCTATCAGCACAAAATGCTATGTTTAAATTTCCACCACTCGATCATCATCTTTGTACCATTACTGTATTTCACTCATTTGTTCATTAATACTTCTGCCGTATGACTTTTCGACTGCTTGCATGTACATCCGAAAGCGAACGCCGTCATGGTATCGTTTAATTGGGCGCGGGCACATTGTATTCGATTCCTCATCAACTAACCATTTATATTCGCTCACATACACGAGAGGATCTTTTCTACTATTTTTTTAACTGTCGGTAGACTTTTTATTTATTGCTTCCACTGTCTATTCAAAACGAAACAATCTGTATTTCATAGGTCCGTGGTCAAGTAATCAACGCGGTGCTCATGGGTTCGAATCGATTTTTCAATCGGTCTATGATATGAAAATTCTTCCACATCCATCTAACCCTAAAAACTGACTGTCACAAGAGCGATCATAATAGTCCCATCCTTCTATTCCTACTCTCTTTAAAGAAAATGAGCCTGAGCAACTTATTTACTAGCAGTAGAAAAACTCCAGTTGAGATAATCTCCGTTAGAAGTCCATACCTATGCTCCACATTAGGAGTGTACTTGGTTAAAAAAAATCGTGGAACTGGTTATTATATATTAACGATTTGAAAGTATTTTTAATTTGGCGTGTTATCGGTTGAGTTTGACTGAAGACTTGGCTTAGCCACATAGTGTTTATTATTTCGAGTTTTGCAATCGTGAACTTCCGCAGTCAGTATTCGCCAAGGGATCTCCTCTAAATCTTCACATCATTTCTTTACCCTACCAATAAATAAGTCAGGAAAGTGAGAGCCCTCATCAAAATCTTTTTTTTTTTCCATGTCCGCTCCCAATGTGGAGCATATGGTCTCCTAATGGAGGTATCTTGACAGATTTTTTTCTACGAGAACTGCTTGTCACTCAGTTGCTCAACCTCTCCTTTTCTTTTTCGAAGAGAGTAGGGATAGAAGGATAGGGCTATGACAGGACTAGTGGTTAGCTCTCGTTACGCCCCGTGAGGATAGGATTGGTGGGAGGGAGGACTCAGACTACGAACAGAAATCCATAAATCGATTGAAAGATCAATCCATGAAAACTGTCCGCACCGGGAATTGAACCCGAGACATCCGTAACCGTAGCCAGCGACGAAACCAACTGCGCCACGGACGCCGACAAATTTTTACATCAAAATTTTTACATTACATCAAACATATGAAAGGTCCGGTCGAAGAGGGGTGAATGTTTGGTTATCACCGCCTGGGAGGTCTGCGATCTCAAGCAAACCCCATTTCAATCTGGTTCATCTTTTATTTAATTAATGAAGAAGCAGTGGTTTGTTACACAAAAATCATCAGTAACACGTACAATTGAGTCTATATTCACGTTTACTTAACACATGAATTTACATTTAAGTTATAATGCAATTGACACAACAAACAATTTATAATGACTTGTGATGCCGGCCGGCTCCCTTTAGTCGAAGGCCTCCGAGAGCCGACTTTCCGCCAGAATAAAAATTAAACTTCAACCACTGTAGATTCCTCCCTTTTTTGTCAATAATCGACTCGACCGCTGGACACTTTATAATTTTTAGCTATAGCCCTAAGGCAGCCGATTGCTTTTAACGACAAAAACTCAGTTCGACTACCAAGAATCATTGCCATTAAAGCTGTGCGCTGTCAGTTATGGAACTTAATAAAACTTAAACAAAACCAGGGTGTGTCACATAGTTGTGCAACGCACTATTAAGTAAACGCATTTCCTGCGAGAGGTTAAATGATAATCATCCCATTTTTTCCTCACTGAGTTTATTTCAATGCAATTTGAGTAAAAGTCGGAAAAACTCGTTTAATTGTATTCGATTTTTTTCTCAACGTTGCTCTGCAATGTCTGTATTGTTTCTGTAAAATAAATAAAAACGCTAGGATCTGGTCCCTGTATGAGATCGGAAGTGTAAACGACCGTAATTTATTCTTCATCCATCCGTTCACTCGATATCGTGGTGAATTGTATGTTATTCATTTTATACTACAATCCCCTTTATTATCGTATTATGTTGCACTGATAACATTGCGATACCGATTTTGTCATTTCCTGCCTTGGGAAGAATCCGATGTGGGCGCACATTGTCATATCGTTTCACTATCGTTACGAACACAACACCACTTTAGTGCAGTCAAAAACTCTCGACTTATACTGGCTTCCATTCCGTCAATTGGAATTGAGATCGTAGTCAACCCTTCTTAGTTGTCGAGATCCATTCTCGTTACAAGAAAACCATTTTTTTTTTACAGAATGCGATACAAACTGACGATATTATTGATAACACAGTCGAACCCCGATTCATCGTGTTTTAAGGTGCCCTCAAAAAAGCGACGAATGCAAGAGCAGTAAATCGGGGTTCCACTGTATTAATAATATATTTCGGATATTAATTTCTCACCACTACCCCGTGTAAATATATATGAAGCAAGTCGTCTTTCAAAATCATATCGACAATGAAAACTTCTCAAATTTAAGACCCCAACGGAGCTTCAACGGAGATTTTGAATCATCCACAAGCGATAATAGAAATAGATATAGAGCACACTTATGCTTCCAACTCTTTAAATAATATACTTACTGTCTCTAAAGACTCCATTAGGGCTCATATTATGTCACAAAGGTCTGGCAGAAGGTATATGTGACTGTATGTAAGTAAACTCTTCAAGTTTAATGTCACATTACGAACGATTCCTTTTCTGAGAAGAAGAACACCTACAATCAGTATTCGTAAGGGGTTTTCCTTAACTTTGTTCTCCATTCAAAGCCATCAACTGACAGAATCTTTCATAATATAGTAATATGTTCGAATAATGCGTTAAAGGCATATAAAGACTCCGTCTGTACCCACCCCAGCAGTAAAATTTGTATGGAAACTGAGAGCTCTTTTAGCAGGCTAGTTTTAGTTGGTAAAAATAGGTACGAAAAAACATGCTAAATTGGTTGTTTTTATTCCGTTTTTATCATTTATGTAAATATACGTGGTAAGGCTAGTGAGTAATGTTAGCTCTTTATGTATTCATACATATTTTTTGGACTCTAATTCAATTCTGCGTGTTTTCTGCTTTTTATCATATTTTTGTGCGTGGGAACACTAACAGGAAGGTTTTAAACTGTCATAGCCTTATATTTATAACAAAATATTATATTGTATATATCTGCGATCTAAAAATGCATAACTTTATACCACGAGCATAAAACATTTTTTATTCGGTATTCTGAAATTAATTAATATCTTTCTCCTAGTCACTGAATGATGCTGTAGCACCGATATAATTTTCAATATTAAATATATAACGAAATGTGACACGTGTTTCGTTTGTCTAAAAACATCAGACAAAATGTTTCGTAAACAATTATCTATTACTTGGCAGTAAGTGATTCTTATCCCTTAAATATAGAACGTACTAGAAAATTAAGCGTTGGGGGTTGGGTGATTTTACTCTTTTCCGGTATTCTAAATAAAAGGATTTCGGTGTATTTAATTTTAGGTTTTCCCTTTTGTATTTTGTTGTGGTGTATATTTTTAATGACTTTTCTATTACAGTGTATTCATAAATGATTCGTCAATATTTTTCTGTAAATATGTACTGTGATATATAAATGTAGAAAAGATTTTTTGGCAAGATCGTATTCAATAAGTAAACAACAAAAAAAGTAGACTTCGGTCTTTGTTTTAATTTTATGTCGAATTTCTACTTTTAAATTATGCTGGCAATTTAACAAAATGTCTGAGTTTAGCTATTGCCAGATTAAACGCTCCGTTTTTACGGTGGCTGGCCGTTATTCGGCGGCCATTGTCCCGTTGTTATTAACGATTCGTTTAAAATGGCGGTCGTTTATTATTTGTTTGTTTGCATGCCCGCACTGACTGACCGGAAGCATTATAATTTCCCTCGCATTTCGTTTCCCGCCTAGACGGCCTTGCCGGCCATGATAGCGAACGTTCTTTTTTTCGAATTTTTGTGCGCCCGAGTGAGCGGAGTTTACACCGTGATGCATACTTCTTTTATCGAAAAAAAAACAACTTCACGAAGCTAAATCCGGAGGAGTAAAAAATGGATTTATTTTCGATGCGATATTTTCAATTACATAAACAGAGATTGAAATTTTTATTTGGATTCTATAAATTCTAAATGCTGCTATATATAACATTCAATATTTGTATATTGCGGCTTATGAAATAGGATAATAGGAAGAGTTGGATGTTATTATTTGTATCTTGTTATTTTACTAACCCCACTGATACTTTGAAGTTACAGGACAATATAATTTAGCTTTCGGCAATCGATTCGCATACTCTTCAAAACCGACTTTTTACTTCTACAAGTCACATAATGCTAAAGATAATATCTAATAGAAGAAAATATAACTAATCACTTGTCCCTGACACTTTGCTTTGTTTTGGCTGCTTCAAAAAAACTCGACGCTGAATCATTGAAAAAAATTCATTCGATTTCTGTACTTGATCATCTGCTACGCACCTCTTCGTGTGTTGATGAGATTATTATAATATTCTCATAGTATTAGACCTTCTCGATATTCTTTCTTCTAGATTTTGTAAATATCTATTACTTTGTTGCCATTGTCGTGGCCGTGCTTCTTAGCTTCGACGAATGTATAAATAAATAAACGATATTCAACGAACTTCGAAAAATAGTTTATTTGAACAAATGACGTAATTTAAGCCAGGCCATACGTTGCGTCGTCATAAAACACTTCTAGTTCTGTTATCTCATCACCAGATACCTCACTCAATTATACCACCGAAACTACTCCAAGTTATTTTAAATTCACCAGGAATCGTATTTGGTGAACGTTGGCATGGAGTTAGTATGAAAAACATTCATGCAAAAAAAATATCAATATTGTTAACACATCTTCGCTCTTGTTCGAATTGGCTTGCGAGGTCTATTTATTTCTTAATCCTTTCTCCGCGATAACGAAACCCAAGGATTTGGTGAATATTCACCGGATTTTCTTTTACCGCGAAGTAAACTTCGTGATCTAATTTGCATTTTCTTATACATGCGTAATGTGTCTCAATTAGCAAGACTCGTATCAAATTCGCATTATGCGTCAACAGACTCGTTAAAAAACTGTAAAGTGTATCCGGGAACGCAGCTTTGGCTCTATCTAGCTATAAAGCAGTGCTACGAAACCTTTTCTCATCTATGGCACACCTAACCACTCGTTAATATTTCGCGGCACAGCACATGGCAAAATTTAACAAAAATTACAATTTATTAATTTGTTTTTATTTGATGAATTTTAATTGTAGCTTATTGAACGCTTTTACATTTTCAAAGTGATGCAACAGTTAACACAAAAAAAAAATAGTACTCTTCCGAACCTACTTACGTCCACGTGGAATACCATTGAACAATATCGAAGCTCTTCCCAATGCCATCACTATTGACAGACTGGTTATATAAGTTAGGAAAAGAAACATAATAAAATAAAATAGTTAATATTGTACCAAGCATAAAATAATATAAGTTTGCAAAAAAAATGGCAATTCTCCCAGTGTCCAATGGTCGGCCTTTCGTTGCCCAGTGTTCGGCCATCACTATGAAACTTCATAAATATCGCGAACGAATTTACTGAGAGTAGACAGAACAATAAAAAACATAATGATGCAAAGCATGACAGTATAAAATATATTTTGTTAGCGATATGGGGACATACAACATGAATTTGTCAAAACTTGCGAAGTAAAAATTTGCTTTTTTAAATTGTGTATTACAATATATAGGTCAGTATAGTGCAGATATACATTGGCAAGTGGCAAAACTACCTACTCGAAGTAAAAAAAAAAAAAAATGTTTTTTTTAAATGTATCCACCATTATTTAAGTTTTAAGCTCAAAAAGCCGACCACTGGCGACGGCTGACTTTAGGGACACTCACCCTACATTCTAATTTATTTTCATTGATATGTTTTGTTCCTGCCCTAGGATCGTGCCGTCCGCCTGCACAATATTTAAAATTAAATTATAATATACGACTGTATGAGCGACGTCACGTTTCATGAAGCAAGTTAATATGCCACGTTGTTGACGTAATTCGATTACTCCGCAACTAAAATGATGATGCCAATTTACGAGTTACGATCATCTTGTTCATTAGCTGTGCCGCTGTGAATCGTATATAATAATATAATGTATCATTCAAAACGTACATTAATCTGCTTCTGCTTGATGGCTTGTACTAATTATAAAGTACTAGAGTACAGAACTTCGTTATGACATAGCTCATTTATTTATCACTGTGATGTCTATACTCTAAACGATAGTCAGTGTCGCAGGCGAAATCAAGACCAAAGTTCATTTTTTTACGCCAAAACAGCTTTTTCAGTTGTCGCACTGCCGCAATCCATAAAGAATTCTTGGAGCGCATTCAACGAATTACAGTAGCCTCTCCGATAACACGTTAGATAAGAGGCGAGCTATCTGGATGCTCGCTATCGGGGCTACCATACTTATTCAAAATCAGAGGATACGCAAGACTATTTTAACGTGTAATGAAGAAGCAGTGTCAAATTTTAATGAAAAACGTGTTGTTGTCAATCGTGTTATCGGGCGGTCTACTGTACTGAAGCTTTTACCTGCGGTATTTCGATTCCCACATGGGAAGTACAGCCGCGTGTTTTTTTTGCCTGCGGCTCCGATTCCTGCAATTGATACAAAATGTTTCTTTCCAACAATTATTGTAACCTGTGGGTTGATTGAGGGTTGTGGTTCAGAAACTTTGTAACTTACAGTATGGCCGATTTACGTCTTATTAGATTATTAGCGTATATACCAACTATTTTGCATTATTTCGTCATAAAAAGTCTTACGTATGCAATCATTAATTTTCTTACTTTATTACCACGTAAAAACTTAGTAACCTACCAAAAACATAATATTCTGGTAAAATAGATTAATTCATTACAAAATGAAAATGCTTGAAAATCAGAAACAATATTCATTCGATTATTTTTTAACATGAAAACAAATTTCAACTGCGATTATTACAGAATTATCTCGTTGGGGATGACCAAATTTGCACACGACATCTCTCAATTAATTTGAATGTAATTAATATAATAGTATAGTATTGCGATGGTTGGCTACACAACTTTCTTGTATAAGAAAGCATCGGCATTTACAGACATGTAACGTCAAATGCATGACTACTTCTCACTCTTTCCGGTGCGAGTGAGTGAGAGATGAATATGTATTTGTCGATACTTAATAAGTTAGTGTCTATATCATGTAAACCATCGTTAAATGGTATAATTTTATCTCACGACTAGCGGTTCGAAAACCTGTGAAATTGTGAGTTAATTTAATTCGGGTTGATGGGAACGCCCGTAACAATTAATCCGATTTGGTTTTGGCATTATCGGACTCTGCAAAAAGTGTCACGTAATTGGGCTGCCTCTGTCTGTCCACTCAGCGTTTCTCAAACGCTATTTTTTTATCGGTCAATCCAATTTGGTGTCTCACATCTCACTAACGGAAATATTTTTTGACACTTCATATAAGCTGTAAAATAGATATAAAAAATGAAATAAAATTTGTTTTGTAGTACTTCTTCTGTGAGCATTATCAACTTATGTCGTTGGCTACGGTTATGGATGTCTCGGGTCAAGTCCAGGTGCGGACAGTATCATGAATTGATTTTTCAATCGATTTATGGATTTCTGTTGGTAGTCATGAATGTTTATGATGTCTAAAATTCCCTTCCACCCAACCGATCCTAAAAACATGGCATAGCGAGAGCGTTCACTAATCACTAGTCCTGTTCTGGCTCTATCCTTCTGTCCCTACTGTCTTCGAAAAAGAGAGGTTTAGCAAATGAGTAACAAGCAATACCTCCATTAGGAGGCCACAAGCTCCACACTAGGAGCAGACATGGTAAAAAAATGAAGCCTTCATCCTTTTCTTATATGATTAGTTTTTGGATTATATTTTAAAACCTAACGTTGGTAAGGGGATAAAAAATTCAATTAGCTTTGATAAAAATGGGAAAAAAAATTAGAACTTAAATTCTTAAAGCGTATCACCTCATTCTCATTTTATGCTATCCGCTTCTGCGGTATTGGAAAAGCATCTATATATAGAAAACAATTTCGTTTTGAGAGACACCTGCCGACGCACCCGTCCCCCCGCAGCCACGTTAGTCCGCCGCGTAATTGTCCCATCAATCAGCGTCCCTGTCGACGATAGCTCCTCGTTGTGAGGGATTTGTCACCAGCCCCCTCCCTCGCCGAATTTCTCCCACGTCGTTGTTATCATCCGTCGACCGGAAGTAATTCATACTCCCCAAAATCACCACCCCAACACTGATCGTGATCGTTATTAACCCCCTCCCCCCACCTTTCTAAAGACGTGATCGGAATGCTGAATCTTGCAAGCCCCTCGGCGAAGTTTATAATGCAGTACTGCCTATTTTTCAAGTTTTTTTTTTATTTTGATAGCTGGGGGAGGGGCTTTTCTTTGAATAAAACTTTCGACTGTTTCGCCAAAGCGTATTTGTGTGGCGTAGTCGAATCTTTGAGTATCAAAATGTTTTTGAACATTTTTAATTTAGTCAATACAGATAACCCGTAAAGCCTAATTAAATATTGCAATCTACATTTAAAAAAATTGTTAGTCAAACATCCTTACTCTCTCACGCGAAATGTGATAAAATTCTAATGTAACAAATAATCATTGTTTTATTAATGTTTTAATTCTTACTGTATCTGAGTTGTAAAAATTCGGCGGTGTCTTTGGGGAAATTCATTTTTAATATACAATTTTGATAACTTTATTCTACAGGCTCTAATACTAAAAGTGTCACGTGCTTCGCCTCTTTAAGAAGCATCTTCAGACCAACTGGTGTTACTAACTAGAAGACTAACCGAGTTAAATATGGTTTACAATGCACCGTGGGGTTGTCGATTCTTTCATGTCTATATACATACTTGCGATTTCCTAAGGCGGCCTGATAATCTGTCGCATTTGTTCCTCATCGCAATTCTTATCTGGACGATGTGCGCTGAATTCCGATTTTGGGCGCCTTTAGTCTGAGGTGTGATTAAAGGGCAAATGCCTTACGTTTATATAATATATTATACCTTCATTACGAACTGATTCAAACGACGATGCTCCCTTCCAACTTCCTTGCCTTGCTTTATGTCCTGTATAAGACTTTGATTAACTTTCCGATTTTCCGTTTTCATACTTCGATACAATAAAGCATGTTTGCTCCTAATGTAGATTGTACAGAATCCCAATAAAACAATTTTAGTCAATTTTACATTTTAAATAAATTATTCTACACTTTTTCCTAACCATATCTGTTCCCGATGTGTAGCATATACATTCCTGATAGAGCATCTCGAAATGGTTAATACATTCTGGTTTTCATTCAGTCTTCAAATAACTATTGCTTCTGTCCTTCAAAGTCATATCGTGAGAAATCAAATAAAACCGATACTGGGGTAATTCTTATACTGTATACGAATTTGTGAGTTTTAAGTGAATTATTATAGAATATATTCATGTAGTCCAAGTGACTAAATTTAATGATTTTGTAATGAACAGTTCTGGGTTTGCGAGGTAAACGGAATTTATAAATTGATTTTTCACCGCTTCCTGGGGATGGTGTATTCGATCTGTTGAGTTGTATACACAGTATGTATTACATACACAAGAATATGAAAAATATTTCTGCATTCATATGTAGTTTTCTACTTTTTATAGACAGTGGCATTTTTGCTTATACACATCTAATCGCTGTCGATACTCCCAATCAATCAATTTATTAAAATTCGGAGTACTCAAAGGCCTTGGGCGTTCGTTAATTTCGTTTACGGGCTTAATTGTGTACATAAATGTATAATTATTTCATAGAAAGCACTTACTTACTCTATTTATAGAGTCTTATAGATAATGTTAGGTTAAAATAATATCTAAGACACTTACAGCATTTTACACGCCGAGATGAAATAGTAAACAATTAGTCTTGTCTGTTTGGTGCTTGAAATAAATGACTTCGTCTGGAACAAAAGTAGTCCATAACACTTGATGCAATGAGCGTTTATTTTTCATCTTTATTTTCTCCATACCACCAGAAAAGGCTGTTCGTTATCGTAATGCACAGCGTCGTGCTATAAATTATTAGATTTATCTTAATAGCTGGTGTATTTCTGGCCCCCTTTCCTCACAAATTGTCGTTTACGTACACTGAAGACTAGAAGAAACTCTAGGATACTATACCTAATACTGTCAGGTACATTTTTGAAACGATAGCGTCAAGTGGACGCGATGCCGTTATGCTCTTTTCATGTCTTCTAATATCGGATATATTTTTTATATTATCGTCTCAACTTGCAACATAAGTATATTCATATTTATTCAAGTATGACAAAAATAATATTTGATTGTACACGTTTAAAATAAAAATAGTAGATTAATAGTAAAAAAATTATTGTGTAAAAAATCATCACATGCATTCATTATTGCATACTATCGATTTCTTTGATTTTAATTTAATTTCTTTCCTGAACCTTTTTATGAAACGTAGCTACACTTTCTGCAAGTTAATTGTTTCCCAACCGATTGTTGCGTTGGACCAGCGAAGTTTTCTGTATTCAAAATAGAATGTTTGTAATGACGTTTATGAGATGCATTGGAGAAGGGGGTTTTCACCGTAGACCGTAGATCCGGGTTAAATGGGGATTGATGTAGTCTATCGAGGGAAGGAAAATAATATTTACAATATTATGAATATCTTTCGAATATATCACTGTGTGAAACGTTTTTTGTTTATTCGAGAAGCATCTCCAAACAAAATTTATCTATACCGATCAGGGCTCTCCAAACTTTTTAGCCTAAGTACCCACACTGACTCCTCCACTAATTCCCAAGGGCCAAGGCCTAGCTAGCCATTCTAGCCAATCATACCAACATTGGGACTAGCCGGTGAGTGAGATATCTGTGGCGCCGTGCGCAGGGGTGGAATTGAAAGTCATCATTGCTGGAATTTACAAGAGTATTTCACTCACACAGTTTGACCAGTTGCATAAATTGCTCGTGGTTTTTTTCCGCTTTCGGCACTTCTTATCTGTGCAAAAAAACATTCTCCAAAATGAAATATACAAAAAATATTTACAGATCAAAATAATCAGATGAACATATGAAGTCGCTGCTGATAATTTCCCCAATAAAAACATGTGATTATTATTTTGTATAATAAGCTTACATAGTAAATTTTACAATGCAATCAAAATAAACTATGACCGGCCGGATACCGGACATGTTCGCTCTGCTACTGCGGGCTGGACTAGTGATGCTCACGGGCCGTAGTTTGGAGTCACTCACCGTTAGTGATTCATAATTGTAATCCTTTTGAGAGAAAAAAGATAATTAATAAGCAGGTAAACAATAGGCAAGATTATTGTTTCATTTTTTGACTGTAAATACTTGACTCAAATCTTGGCGCCGTCTAGTTCATTAATAACCCCATTGCAAGATAAGATATATATGTATTCAAACTACCTTTCCCTACTTTTTATAGTCATCTTTATTATTCAGATGTACGCTTACCTGTTACATTGATAGTATGGTAATATTCGTAAAACTAGATCATTATGTAAATCAAGGCAGTAACACTACTTTTTGTGCTTACAACTTGAGTATTTTAAGAAGGGATATATTAAGATCTTTTGGGGTGATAATTTTAAATCTTAACAGCTTGACTTCAGGGTAAATATTTTTGGTTCCATTCTTTTTCTTCCGTCTGAGAATTAGTTCGACTATTTGGAGACGTAAGATAGATCCGTAGATAACTCATATTGTACTGTTTAGTCAATGCAAGACAAAATTGTTCCTAGAATTATCATATTATTAAATTGTATCAGTTTAAAACAGAGTTCACTAACTTTATCTTTACATAACTTATTTGTACCTTTGGCTACGTAGCTCATTCGTCGCTCCTTTGTCCACATAAAGGGTCCGGTAAATTACTAGGTATATATAACTATTAAATTCAAAAGTTTTAATTATTTATTGGATATGTAGAGGAAGTACAAAAAACCCCACACGCCCACCGTGAAACTATTTCGCGGTATATGGGTAAATATGTATTTGTGAATCGAAAATGTTTAACAAGTAATTTGGCCCACCCACTGCTGCCACTGATTTCGCGGCCACATATTTTGTTTAATTAAGTAGATAATATCATATAGTGCAGGGGTCTCCAAAAATTGTAGCCTAAGGGCCAAATTAACTCCTCCACTAAGTCCCAAAAGCCATGACCTAGCTAGCTTATTATACCAACATATTGTAGTTTTGAATTACGCGCAAATTTCGGTTGGTACTTACGGGCAAGCGTTTAGGACATTTCATTGCGGCGGATGTAGCCGATAGCTGACGAGGAGAAAACCAGCTTCTCAGAGTCCTTTCGATAAAAAAAATGTTGATCAGTTGCCCAAATTTGCTAGTGAATGTTTCACGCTTTCGGCACTACTTATCGGTGTGAAAAAACTATGGCGGGCCGGATACCGAACATGTCCGGCCATCTACTGAGACGGGAGACCCCTGATGTGTAACAGGTGACCGGGTATGACATTTTAAAACTTGTACTAATAAGTTTATTCTGTATACGTACGTAATCCAATAATTTTCACCGAGAAAACATACATTGCCAGTCTCTAAAGAAACTTATTTGCAGAATTTTGATGGCCCTATGATTATAATACTTGACATGCCGCGAACATGTCGAAAAGTTGGTGTCTACCAACGTTTTTATTCTAACGCTTCTCAATCTTTTCACAGAATGAATGTTCAGGAAAAGCTGATTCTGTGTAAATAACCAATCGCCATTCTATTGGCTTCTACTCTCAACTCAGTAGATTAACTCCCTGCGTTTTTTTATAGAATCATTGTTTACCTTAAAGATAAATAACCTTATCGTTAGTCTGAAGCAGCAGACAAGAATTTTCGGGATTGCAGGAAAAGACTCATCTATTTGTGCAAGAAATCCATCTTCCGATTCTTGGATTTTGAAAACACTTCAATAAAACGAACATTAAAGTCTGATATTGACGATACCAACTGTTTCTCTGCACTTAACATCGCAAGAGCATTTAGTCTGTCTTGAATCATGGTATTTCTCAAAAATGACTTAATTCTTTTTAATTTTAAGAAACAACGCTCACTTTCCACTGAAGTCATCGGTATTGTACAAATAATCTGTAATAACTTACTTACGAAGTGTTTTTTTGTACATTTACACGTAAAAATTCCGATTAAACACTTTATTATTAACCGTACACCTGTGAAATACATTTAAACTTTACTTTATAGGACGACCTGCTGCATTAATTTCCAGCCTTTTCGAAAAATCCCGACGATTTTCTTTAATGTATGAGATGGAATATGCACTATTCATTATTGAAGCACGTAACTATTAGACGTACCTATGTAATTAGAAAGTAAATAAATTTAAATTTGGATTATGGAAGTGTACATAATCTCAATAATCCAAATTTGATATTGAAATTCCATCAAGCACCCTCAGTCGACGTCTTAAATTATGTAAATAAATTTGTTGGTATGCATTTTTTTGTGGACAGGGTCGATATATTACAGGCCCTTTCCAGGAACTAAACATATGCGACAGATGTGTGCTAGTTTGTTTATACTTTCGGGAACGGTCGTCATAATTCGGCGTGTGGCCAGAGGTGCACTGCTCTTGAATAACTAAAAAATTCTTATACAAATTGAATGTGCGACACACATTAATTACGTCACAAAAAACTTAAGTTTCATACGGAATGCCTTCTACTCAGGGAGAGCTATACGGAAATCGCACCTCCTCGCCGTAGGCACAATAGTACACATGCGTATTATTATTATTACTGTTTTTTTCGCTTAAGCATTCTTGTGAATCATCGTTTCGTGAAATATTTCTTTATGGGGTACACGCGGGCAAAATTTTAAATTTCCGAATTGGTATGTTTGTACAATATCGCTTATTACTTGAATAAATATGTACATGGGAGTACACTGCACTTCAGACATCAGCATCTTCAGACTCTAGCTAGCTCCTAAAGAAGCGAATCACTTGTCACATTTAGTAGCACAGCCAATGGAATAACAAAGATATCAACTTTAATTTTATATCAATACATTTTTTCACCTTGAAGGTGTTAACTGTCAATTCTTATTGAAAAGGCATTATGTTTTAAAAATAAAACACAATTTGTTTGTACTGCTTTCACACTGCTTTCACATGTTCATAATGATCAGAACTGGTCTCGCTCATCACTGAAATTTTCAAATATCAGTTGATGATGCTCGTGATTAGCGAAACCGCTCCTGATAATTATAAACATATGGAAGTAGTGCAAACAAGTTGTGTTTTACTTTTAAAATATCTATATTATTAGCAAATCGCCCTCTTGATGGTCAGTATACAGAATCAGACCTGGAGTAGATGGCGATGACTGAAAACATAACAAAAATCCATCAATGTGTGAAAGATTTCATTCGAAGGTTGAAGATTGAAACTCTTGTCGGCCTTGACCTTGCATCTGAGTAGGAAACAAATCCATCAGTATTGATTAATCAGCTATAGGGCCGACCTTTCTTTCAGCATCCAATATTATCGAACGTACTTAATCAAAATTCAATTTTTTCGAGCAATTTCATACCCGCTATTACCGTCAACCTGTTATCCTCGCATTCCTTGATCTATATTATAACATCTTCTATGTACAATATAAAATACTACTTTACGCGTTTCATATTTGCAGAACCTCTTCCCGTCTATGATAGATATGATTTTGCATTCCCATTTAAATGCTAAATAGACAGATTCCCTCTCCATCAATTCCCTGTTGCTTTTATTCGAAAGCGTTAACTTTTCTTTTACATATGTGAATACAAGTTTTGAATTTTCTTCGCTTCCATTAAAACTTTCATATTATGAGCATGATACTTTTACATTATCTGATATTTTTACATTATATGATACTTTTACATTTTTATAAGGAAGGCATGGTAATGTATTTACTTCTACAAAAATTATTGTTGTTCGCATCGAACTACGGGCGATAACGTAATGCTAAAGTACCCGTCAACGATATTTGACAATAATTCTCGTAGAACTGAATAAATCACCCAAACCTGGTTATTCTCCAATCTCCCGGGCTTAGCAGAAAGTATTGAATAGATCCATGACTTTATCAACGTTACAGACTATAGTCTTTAAAATACTATAGTGAAGTCTTTAAAATACTTTTTCTATTGTTTTGTAAGGTCAATTTTGGTGGAAATACATTTTATTTAAAAACGAAAAATCATTTGGTACTACTTCCAGATTTGTATATAGAGCAGCGCTTTTTAAAAATTCATTAATACTTTTTATTGATAACATTCACGTTATATTTGGGATCTAGTAAAATAAAATACTTCTCATACAATTATATGTACTACGTTTCTCCTCTTACATGTATTCCGTTCGTATCAAGGCCCGCCTGGCGGTTTTGAGTAAAGTGATGACCCACAGCCGCATTCCTGTCGTCATTTGGATTGATCGTTTTTCTGTATCCCTCGCGTTTATATATCATATTTATATTGTATTTCAATGCTTCCTTTCAATCCAGTTCCAAACCTATATTATATGTCACGTTATATTCAAGCTGTCACTGTAATTTCCGGCTATATTGTTTTTTCATTAGCTTAAGTCACTCGCATGACATTTTCTAAAACATTTACTACAGGCTGCTTTTTGCTTTAAAATAACTTGTTTCTGTGTTTCGAAATGTGAAATTTCAAACGTGACTACGATCAGCTGTTGACTCGTGACTGGGTTGGTTGGTCGGCTTGCGATATGTCAAAATCCAATTATAGTTTATTTATCAAAACCACCGCTTCCTATGTCACAAACAAAGCTCATGAAAATGCCTCGTCTGCTGTTTTTTGAACACGTAATGTTGTATTTTGTATGTATGTATTTGATTTTTTCAGTTAATTTATACTCGAAACACTGAAGGCACTCTTCCAAGGGTTAAAACTAAGACATATGATACTTATTAATACTGATGTTTGATCAAACTTTAATTTACCGACTAAACATTGAGAAATTATGCGTTTAATGTCAATTATTCAAGTAAATTCATTTCACTCTTCTATTAAATTATAATCTGATTTCAGCATCAGCTTATCGTCAAAACACCCTTGATATTATTTAAAAAACATTTATTCTGTTTTATTTAAAAATATGTATGATATTTTTTTTATATTTGCACAAATTTTAACTGTATTTCGACATCTTCATAACTACGAAACAAAACATGAAACTGATTTAATTCTTATTTTTGTTTGTCGTTTAAATTGATGATCCATCAGGTCAAGTAGAAGGTGGAAAGAAATTCGGCTTTAAAGTGTTGGATTGATCGATAGGTTTTTGAGGCGCAGATTAAATTTATTCCAGACGGGAACCGATTTCTATATTATATTAATAGGCTTTAATAATACGTATTCGATAAAACTTCACTCGATTTTAATAAAGAAATTCCTGAAGATTATTGAATCAGAAACCTTCTTTGCAGGCAGACTTTCTCAGTCTTAATTAAATTTTTACGAACACGAAACTTTTTTGTCTGTTCGCTTCAGTAGACGATTTTCATCAGTGAATAATCGACTGACAGCTAACATTTGCCAGATTTATAAGTAAGCGCTTCTTGTGTATGTAGATATATTTATTTTACCGTCGAATGCAGGTCCGTCACCTTTTTGCTTTATATTTAAAGAATACTCGTTAGCCAATCGTTATATTCGTCAATTTGTAGAAGGGTATTGGTATTTGTTATATATATTGTAATCTAATTGGTGAAATATGTTAAGGACACCACCACATACACCTTAATATGTATTTATATCTACATGTAACGAAAATCAATCAAAAATTTGAATGCAAAACGTCATAGCATGCAAAACTTAAAAATGTTGTATATTTGCAATTTTATTATCGACTGTCGAGTTCTAATGCTAGTTGATTTTGTTCTGCTGTCATGGCCAAAAGTACTCAGTTGGAAATTATGTAATATACTATTAATTTTAAACCTTGCTATTGAATTTAGTCTCATTTTAGGCCATTGTTGTACGTGATGCTTTCTAACTATTTCTAACTTTCCCAGTTCTTGAATACGGGGTGTGGTGTAGGTCAAGAGCCATTTTCAATGCGGGTTGAAATACTCGTAACAATTCCTTTTTTCGGTGATGTATTTGATTTTTTCTTAGAAAGTTGTTAATTTCGCAGTTGAAATGGGTTTAGTTTAATTAAGAGCACGGTCATCGTGCCAGTCACTGGTTGACTTATTAAATTTGTTTTACTTAATAATTTTTTTATTATGTTTTGCCGAGGTTTATAGTACATTTTTTTCTCGGTGATACTTTGTACTGCCGGATGTCAAAAACACCCTTTACAACAATAAATACTATAGAAGCCTTCGTACGGACTTATATGTATAGCTGCATACTGTAATGCAGTGCTCCGAAACCTTTTGTCACCCACGACGCACCACACGCCAAAATATGCTAATTTCATAAAACAAAATCTACTATTTCTTTTCAACTATGTCCACTCCCGATGTGGAACGTATGGAGGTTTTTTTTTCAGAGACTAGGGATGAAAGATAGGGCTAGGACAGTACTAATGGTTAGTTAATCGATCTCGCTACTGTCCATTTTTAGGATCGAATGGTTGGCAGGCAGTAGCGTAGCTAGGGTTGGTGCAGTCCGGGGCAGTCCTTGAATTTGCAACCCCTCCATCCATTATTTTCTCCAAAAATGATGATTTTATATTTACAATAGTGTTAATAGTTAAGGCTATTTTTTAAATTACACACTCGTATTTTTTTAATCTTAAATCATCACGGCGCAGAAGATTGCGAAATTTTTTTTATATTTAAATACAATTTCTTGCAAAATATCTACTACATATATTTTTACAATTCTGTCATTTAATTCCCATGGTTTGTTTTTCAAATATGTAAAAATATCTATAAAGCATTTAAATAAATTTTATATTTATTATTAATATGGAAATACAACATCACTTATGTACGATGCATTAATTACTTAGTTTTTATCTACATAATATCGTATCAAAAACGAATAAAAATTGTGAATCAATTTAGAACAAGACATTCAGTAGACTTGTGCGTACCGTTACTTGTACCGTGACTTGACATCCGTAACCGAAGGCAACGACGTGGACCCCTGTACTATTTTAAAGAGTTGATGATTTTCAGGCATTTTATACAATATTTGTTTCAATGACAATACAATATTTGTTCCGGTTGCGGAGCACTGCTGTAATGTGTCAAACTAAATTAGTATCTCCGTATTTAATGGACTTACAATAGCGCTTAGAATTCTTTACATTGTCATATCGAGTGATTCATTTTTAAATGACAACCATTCCCGAATATTCAACAATCTATCAAACAACACTTACACAGAAAGCAACTTTTGTAATCAATTCCGGCAACGTTGCCATCATCAATTGTAATTATGTACGTAGCATAATGCCCCGAAATAATCTTGTCACGTTCCGTGTACATACTGTGAATTGTGTCTACAAATCGGCCTGACATTATGAATGACCTTTGTGGCATTTTTACTTTGTTGTGTGTATGGTATATATCGTGCACACAAAATACTATTTGAAGGTGGCGCCCAATTATGACATTTAAATTTGCAATGTAATAAATTATTATTTCGTTAAACTTGAACATTTCGTTTTAACCTTCATTTTCTCTCGGCGCTATCTTCTGTCGAACATCGGCGACCAAGCTGCTCTGCTTTTCACGGCTGTACAGCAATCGGGGATTTTAAATACTATGAATGACTAGTTTCACAATTACCTTCTGTCATTGAAGCAATCCAAGCCTTTCTGTTGATTTCAAACCGTCTGTCTATCTATTTAGTCTCGAGTCAATACTGCTAAAGCAGTACTGATGTTGATGTTACCAATCTCTAGGGTTGTTAAGAGTCTTATATGACACCGGCATGCACACGCAAAAAAAATAATAATACATTTATTGAGCAATCTATATATATATATATATATATATAAATGAATGTTTATTTGTCCTCTATGCGTTCCTTTACCATTCATCCTATCTAGATGAAACTTTGGGGAGTTGTTGAACGCACACCCGTGAAGGTTTCTGAGAAAAAAATTTAAATCTAAAGAAGGAATCAAATACATATAAACAGCGACATCGACAGCGGAAAAACCTTCTGATTAATTCGTGTACGCACACGGAAAAATATTTTGAATCCAAAATAGAGATCTGCACGGGCCCGGGCGGGCTTGGCTGGCTGGCCTTTACCTGGCCCGGGTTCGGACGGGTAAAGACGATTCAGACTCAGGCTCGGGTAAGGAATTTAATTTTCAGAAAAATATTTCGGACTACGTTCGGGTCACGAGTCAGTCATAAGGCAATACCATTCTTAACTGAAATAATTTATTTCACATTTGTTATGAATTTCGGTGGAAATATGGATAGAATAAAATATATTGTTTGAAAAGTATAAATGAATTTCTATATTGATTAAAAAACGGGCTTTTTTTGGGTTGAAAATAAATAAATTTGGCTTTCGCGTCGGGTTCTGGTAATAAGAGTGATATTGAGGTTCGGGCTCGGCCGGGCTGGGCCTGAAGATGTCGAACTCGGACGGGGTAATTTTATAAATTTTCGGCCCTTGCAGACCTCTAATACAAAAGCACTTCAATAAACTGAATTAAAACACAACCACTTTCAGTCTTTGAGTGGCATTGCAACGCATGACGGGTACTCTCTAGTTTCAAATAAAACCATTGGTTTATTTGGGATTTGTACTCGGTTTTGTTTCGCTATTGTTTGTAAATCGTTCTATAGAAGTATGTAAAAAAATATTTTATTTGAAATATGCATCTTTTCATTGTTTAAATTACCAAGAGCACAGAGTGGTAGAAGAGGTATACATAATTATACATGTTAACCTTCATTTCCAGTAATAAGTCCACAGTTATGTGCGGTTATTACAATGCTAAGTACTCTTCCGAGTCAAGAATGTAAGTGAAGCCGCATGTTCGACTGGCAACACACGTTCGCTGGGCAGTAATTATCATGACATTCCGTCACATCGCACTGGACCTGTGAGTCCACTCCATTGTACTGAGAAATAGCATCCATCCGTCCAGGTAGTCCAGTGGTCGGCTAACTTAATCGCCAAAGAGCCAAATATGTACATTATAACCATTAAACAAAAAAATTGAGAGCCGAATCTGTTTATTAATTTAGTAAACTTTTATTTTAATTTTAGACCTTCATTTAATTACGGGTACACTGAATAAAACTTGATTTCATACTTAATAAAGATTTTATTTATTGATAAAAATAATATGAAAGTTAAGTATTTATAAATTTAAATCATGACAATGATTGACAAACACTTAATGCGAGCAATGTCCTTGCATCTCCTTGGAAAGTTTGAGTATGTCAGGTTTGTATTTTGTTTTTAATTTTAGGCACGATTCCAGGTTCTCATCAATAAGACGACTTCTCAGTTTACTCTTGATAAAATTCATGCTTGAAAGAGATTGTTCGCGTGAATATGTATAACCGAAAAGGGAAAGAACAGCAAACACGAGTTTTTCAGCTGATCATAAGAGTTAGGAATACTATTCCAGGTGTTTCATGATCATGTCTTCCTTCTCCAGGTCTTTCAAAGCAGACCACTTGTGTTGTGAACTAATTTCACATTTGATCTTCTCCAGTTTTTCCAAATCAACACATTTAAATTTAGAGCTCCATATTTCCTTGTTTTTTTAAATGAGGCAATTGTATTTCAAAGTTACCAATGTCAATGGAGAAAATTTCAAATCTGTTATCGTAGCATTAAGAGGGTTTTGATAAATGTTGCAGAAACCCTCGGCGCGTCTGCTCGTGGATATTTGTGCCAGAGCCGCACTTTGTCGACCACTGGGGTAGTCCATTCACAAGTACATAAGATGGGTATCTATTATCTATACAAAAACCATTGCTCCTGGTATTAGGGTATCATCAAATGTTAGCGGTGTTGAATAGAATGAAGTATTTTTTTTATTTACGTTTTATATAGCGGCTCATAATGTTGACTATCATAATAATTATTATTAAAATATTGTTTGCACATAAACCTGTTCGCCTAATACTTTTTACGACTAGGCTATCAGAAAATGTTAACCGCTTTGGATAAATATATTACTGGTATCAACAAATGTATCGCTTCAGATACATAATTAGGTTGAGGAGAAGCTATAAAATATTAATGATTTGTGACCAAGGGACTTGTTTGAGATGTCAAAATGTGATATGACGAAAGCAACGAAATGTCTACTTTTTGTTTGTTATTTAAAATAGGGGTTTACATGTATGACGTATATTTGCCACAGTGTAAAAGATTTTGTGACGAAATGTACCAATGTGAGGAAGGGGATAGGGGTCAAGTCGGTAACCGCTGAATGTCCTCTGAAATATCTAATAACACCTCGCAATATCTTGATGATACTTGTATCCATACGGTCAACAAATTTGTTTCTACTGCATTTTGACAAATGACACTTATCAATAAACGTCCACTGAACACTTAGCGACGTGATGATATATTGCTATAAATAGTATCTACTCACGAAAATATTAGCTCAAGATAAGTGGGTGTGTCAATAGCCACATTATCGCAAGTAATGAAATATTTCTGAAAATAGTTTACCATTTTATAGTCTATCTAGTATCTAGTGAACTGTTATGTGACCCTGATACTCAAGAGAAAAATATGGTTTTATTCTCTTTTTTGAATAAATGCGAATAAAAAAACTGCTGTTTTTGTGCTAGATTGCCTTGAAGACTTTCTCATCTATAATTTTTTTTTATTATTTATGTGGTTAATAGAAAAATCGAAATACCTTTTTATTCATTAATACAGTGCTCCGAAACCTTTTCTCACCCACAGCACACCTAATCCCTCATTAATATTTCGCGGCACACCACAAGTCAAAATATGTAAATTTCATGAACAAAATTTACAATTTGTTTTTTTTAGTTAATTTAAAATAGTGTAGTAGTGATTGATATGTTTTTAAAAAAATTGCGCATTTTAGACCCTTGCTTTGATAATGTGTATTATTTTGATACATTCATTAATTAATAATTCCACTGGAAAATTTTTCACCATCAATGCCTCTCAATATATGCAGCAATGTATAATTTCTCATTACATTTTTTTTTGTTTTGCACACGAGACAAGTCCCATTTTATTCCCCGTCATTGCAATTGCACAATCACTGCAAACGCTAATACAATTATTTCATTAGTATCAAAATAATGCTATATTTATTTCGTTGAGAACAATTTTACCGGATATCTTAGTAACAGAATGGCTTTAATTTTTTCTGTAACAAAAATACTCGATTTTTCTCATTTTGGACGCACTGCGCCGCGGTTACACCTGGGATCGTCTCGCGACGCACTGGTGTGCTGTGGGACACCGGTTACAGAGTACTGCGTTAATATATGAAAACAATTAAATTTTAAACGTCGTAACAAGATGTAGAATTTTGGCGATTAAGAAAACAGCTGTCGGGTCCATGGTGCAATGGTCAACGTCGTTGACTTCGGTTACGGATGTCTCGGGTTCAAATATTTTTTTCTGTTTATAGGCATAGATGTTTGTAATGTCTAGAATTCCCACCCGTCCATCTGATCCTAAAAACGCGACAGAACGAGAGCGATTAGCTAATCACTAGTCTTGTTCTAGCCCTATCCTTCTATCCCTACTCTTTTCGAAAAACGGAGCTTGAACAACTGAGTAACAAGCAGTCTCGCAGGAAAAGAGACACCTCCATTAGGAGTCCACATGCTCCACATTGAGAGGGGACATGGTAAAAAACACAATCCTACATACTCAGATTTAAGGTTTATCATGCTGGCATTGATCTGTTATAGAAACTATCGGTAGCTTAGCCAAGTGGGCAAAGTTCTTGGATGTTCGTCATATTCGGTCGCAGTGTCCATGAATTCCCGTACTGACACTTTTATAAATTGATTTTTAAACTATGCATGGATTTGTGTTCAAAGGCTTAGATTTATTTATATGGTGTTATGTTCTTTCTCTCCCATCTGATCTTACAAACAGTGCGCAGCTGGAGCGAATAGCGAAACACCAGCGCTATTACTGAAACTGTTTCCAAAAAAATGGAAAAAAGATAAAAATCAGTTCTCGCCAGAAACAACGTCTTTTGAAGTGTTCGTCCATTACGAGTACATATGCTTCACATTGGTAGAGGACATTGTTGATACTTAACAATAGAATCTATTTTTAAGCATACTATTGGTTATTCCCCATTACTTGTATGTGCGAATTATGTAGATTTGAGTGATTGCTTGGAACTGGAAATGCACAATATAGACGGTGTTTTGACCAATTAATGTAACCCTCAAAATAGAAATTGTTCACCAGTAAAAACTGTTTTTATCAAAAACATTATAAGGTGAGTTGCGTTATGAATCTTTGAAATGACATGTAAATTCTTATGTTTGGAGATACGGAATTATACATAGGGACTGTTGATATAATAGTGGCTTACATAAATTGGCTGGGTCAGAATTTTTAAACCTAAAACCAATGTAAAATGATGTTTCTCTTCCAAAAAGTGTTCTATTTATTTTTCTAATTTACATCATTTGGCCGAGACCTGCCCTTTCGTCTTTAAAATGTAACCAATCATTGACTCATTTTCGTATTTTTGAGGGTCACATCAATTGGTCAAAACACCGTCGATTACTTGTATGCGCTAATTATGTGATTGTTTGGCACTGGAAATGCACAATATGTAACAATATTAGAGATATGATAAACTAAATTGTGTGTTAATTTAATAAAGACATTGAATGCTCAATTTAAATTCCAGTGGCCAATCCATGTTATCACTTTCCGAAGACTAGATAGCATAGTAAATAGACAATGTTTTTTTTTGCTATGCAGAATCGCCGCGGCGGGGCAATGATGTCACCGCAATTTGACATCACCATCTGACACTCCCATATCGCCTATAATAATTTTATTTATGTGGAAAGAACTAGGAATTATTGCCCATTGACTCGCGCCTATGTCTGGATGACTCCAGCATTTTAATAGGATCCGTGAGTCATCCATCTCATTATCCTATGAGCTCGCCGGATTTTTGGCGCGCTTTCAGCGAAAAATGTTACACCATCATTGATTGAGACCATCGTAATAGACAAATCATACTTATTGAGTGTAATTATGATGAAAGCGACCAGTCGTCATTTGGAAATACATGATTTATTACAATGATGTGCTGGTCGAAGAAAAAGAAGAAGACTTCCACTATTTTTGATCAGGACCGGTCATACGAGCATCAGTTGACAATGCTCGTGATGAGCGAAACCGATCCTGATCATTACATATTTTTTCCATGTCCGACCCTAATGTCTCCTAATGGATGTATCTCAACAGAATTTTTCTATGAGAATTGTTTCTTACTCAGTTGCTCTACCTCTCTTTATCGAAGAGAGTAAGGATAGAAGGATAGGACTAGTGGTTACCTAATCGCTCTCGCTACGCCCCGCGAGGATGGGGTGGGTGGGTGAGGAGGGTGAGCTTTAGACAACACACACTCGGACTACGAACAGAAATTCATAAATCGATTGAAATATCATTTTATGAAAACTGTCCGTACCGGGAATTGAACCCGAGACATCCGTAGCTGTAGCGCGCGACGTTACCAGCTGCGCCACAGACGGCGACGTACGTAGTGCAAACACATTGTATTCTTTAAGACATCGACTGAGGGTGCTTGATGGAATTTCAATATCAAATTTGGATTATTGAGATTTTGTACACTACCATGTATTTTGTCACTAACGACCCGGGTTTCGCCTTTCGGCATCTTCAGGCATTCGAGCACACGAATGGACTCGAACTGAGAGACAGTAAACAGTGTCTAACGTTTATATAGAAGATACAAATGCGACAAATATTATTTACGAGGTAAGATATTATACGTCTGAGAGCCACACTGATACCTGGGATGGGACGGGATGTAATTCGACGAATGGGTAAATTTATACAAAAACCCACAATACTATTATAATTGTAAAATCACTGGTATTTCTAAAAGAAGTTGAAAAGCGGCAATTCGCCACTCTGTTAATATGGTGTTTACAAAATAAGGATTAGGGAGATTCCCGAAATTTTAACTCAGGTATCAGTGTGGCTCTTAGACGTATAATATCTTACCTCGTAAATAATATTTGTCGCATTTGTATCTTCTATATAAGCGTTGGACACTGTTTACTGTCTCTCAGTTCGAGTCCATTCGTGTGCTCGAATGCCTGAAGATGCCGAAAGGCGAAACCCGGGTTGTTAGTGACAAAATACATGGAAGTGTACAAAATCTCAATAAACCAAATTTGACATTGTATTCTATTTAAAAAAATATTATTATATCAGTTCGTTTCAACAGGATCTATTTTAACGGCGTGGCATGCATGTGAATTTACCTAAATAAAAATATTTCAATTGGCATTCGTATCAGGCACAGCAATATCATAGGCAGCTACTGATATTCAAATGGTCAAGTAAAACATCTTATAAAATATGCAATAAAATTCCACTTATATAGGTTTATAAAAACCCAGTTGATCTAGCTGAGTTGCTGGGTATGGTAACATCTGACGTTAGAATGAATGCTCAAGATCGACCGGTTTTCCATGTTGAATTTGCCATACATAAAAACATAATTAATTTATAGCCTTTGTGTATTGAGGAAAAAATCTCACATTATGATCACTAGCGAGTTGTTTACATATTTCAGAAACAAAGGTCGACTGCATGTAATTGTACATATCACTTTTTATAGAAGATAATTTTAATTTTCTTCCGCGTATAGAGTTGTTTACAGTGCATTCAATTCTCCAGATTGTCAAAACGCCAATGAAAATATAATAGTATTTGAAATAATATAAATGCTTTAATGATAGTCTACTGCAGTGCTCGTCAACTATTTTTTACCCACGACACACGTAAGCACTGCGTAGAATTTTGCGGCATACCGCAAGAATAAATATGTGATTTTCATGAACAGAATTTGTATTTATAACCAATTAAACCCCTTTTAACCTAGTCAGGTGAACTTTTTCGAGGTGATGTAACGCTTGTAATTTGATTTTCGAAAAAAAATTGCCACTTCAAACATACGTTGTTTTTGAAAATTACAGATTTAAAACATACACTGTAAGAGATGTAAGACTAAAAAGAACAAAAATAGTCTATTTACGTCACCCGAGCTTATTGGTTTTTGTTGATTTCAGTAATATTATGTGACATTGCTTATTTTTTCGTTCATATTTTTTACACTATGTTAATTTATTACTCTTTTCGGACGCATTTGCACCACGGCACACCTAACATCGTCTCGCGGCACACTGGTTATGGAGCACTGGTCTACTGTGAAATGTGTATGCTCACGAGTTGCTAAATAACAAGAAATTAACGTAATAAAACAGCAATACGTAGTCATAGTCCATGTTCCATTTTTACCAATATGAAGACATTATCGAGAGAGAATGAATAGTCACACAAGTCGTCGGCTATTCGTATAGATTATTATTTTTATAATCAATATTTCTAATAAGTACTCCTGGGTGTAAGATATTTGTGTGGCGGCCGGAAGTACAATCTTTGTAATAAAAGTAAAAATAATAAAGTTCATAATTACTTTTTTACGCCAAGAGAAATGATGCAAGGAATAGAATGTCTGATTGCATCAGAATTCTGAGTACTCCTAATTCATTGAAGATAACAATCAAATATATTTTTCGGATTTTCAGTTAAGCCGTTTTCGGTGAAAGGGGATTGTTTTTTTTATAAAAGCAATTTCGCTTTATATTAAAGAATGTATACGTCTGACCTGCGTGGCCTATAAACTAGTTTTTAATTGATGCATGGTAATTATTTTGACGCGAGTAAAATAAAAATTCCGTGGGTAGATGTTTTTTTTAACTAAAACAGCTGTGATTGGGCAGGTTGGAGGTCAAGCGAAATAGCGGAGATGATTGTGCTATTTTCTCTTGATAATTCGTAATGTTGTTATTAATTTTATTGCATCCGTTTTTGCATACCAATAAAAATTTACTGCTGATTTCTGCACACTTAAATTCTATTGGGTTGTTATGCAGATATTAACACGTTAACGACCAATCCCGCACTAGTGCGGAAATTTGCGCCAACCTCTAACCACCATTCCCGCACTTCTGCGTGTTTCGCGACAGGTCAACATTGTGACATCTGTTGAGGTGCCATGATACATTATCGAGCGGAACTTTTCCCCTTTATTTAAAGAATGGTTCGAAGCTTACAGAAATATCACAAAAAATATATATAATGTCACTATTGCCACTCAATTTCTTGGAAACATGATGCTAAAAGTTTTTTTTTGTCAGACAGCTACTTGTTCCAATAGGAGTCGATTTCGATTTATCTATCGTTTAAATATATATATATACCTATATTCAGTAAAATAAATTTGTTTTTATATATACCTAAGTGTTTTTTTTTAAAATTATTTTTTAACAATAAATCGTATGCTTATAATTGTAAAACCATCGTAATAGGTTAATAAATTTCAACGTTTCTTGAAAAAAAACACCTGAAACAAACTCTCTTTACGTCATTATAAAAGTATTGACTTCATATTAGTTTTTATTTCAACGAAATTTGACATGGGGTTCCGAAGTTTTGCGAACAGCGGATTTAACTTAAATTTGCACTGATTTGCGTTATATCAGGTGTACGGTCGTTAATACAAATATTTTATTAATATTAATTATTTATTATATTCTTAGGCCATCGATTTTCAAGCAATGCATCTATCGTACATCGTGATAATCCCGTTTATAGAAAATTGACCGCACGACTAAAAATATCATATTTACACCTTTTATTGAATTGAGTCATTTTAACTCGACCTCTTTAAAACATGTTGATATGGTATGGTGCCGTGTAATTTAACTGTGAAAGATCGTCAAATGAATGCTGTTAGGGAACTCATTGTTTGGTCAGTAACTAATTCGATAAATTCTCAGTTAATAATTACGTTTGGTTAGTAAATAATTGCCAAATAAATAAAGGTTTAGTTTAATTTAAAAATTCACCGTTTTATATAAATATCTCACCGTTTATTTTAATAACTGATCATTTTATATAAATTGCTCACCGTTTATTTTATGAACTGACCACGTGCATACTGACTTTTTATTATTTCTTACTGACCAAAAATTGAAATAGCTACTGACCCAATAAGAAAATTTTGTAGAAAGCTCGAAACTAATATGCAACACATGAAGCACGAGCCATCAAATTCGCATCTCATTAAGTCAGGTTCGTGCCATCTATTGTCAGATCAACCAGCCTGGATCACTCGCTATTATTATACAAGGTTTATGATAATAATCATAAATTTATACACGTGATTTTCATTTAGCCGGAATTATAAGGCTCTTTTTTACTCCAAAGCGTAGGTAGATTCGGGTGAAATAATATAATTTTTACAATGAAAACGCTATAAACACAACACGTAGAAACGTAAATAATTCTACCCACAGTACCGTTGGTTATTTTTTATGTACTCTTTTTGATATGATCAACTCACCGGAACAAAAAAAAAACTGAAGTCTTCTCGGAAAGCTAAAGAAAGGTAGGCTTATAGACCAGAACCATGTCCCTTTTTACGGGTGCGTAAGCTTTTAAAATATGTATTGTGGTGTGTCGGTAAACACATTTTGCCTCGCTAGAGGCCCCTTTCTCAAGAGGAAAATTATGTGCTGCGTATAGCTATTTTCTTTCAGAATTTCTCGTTAAATAATAAACGGATGAAAAATGTCTGGAAAATATGAAGATTTTCCATTATGTTATAATATACGCAGCAGTGTTGACGATCTTCCGGGATCAAAGTGGGCAACCGTATTGTTGAGTAAACTATTTTTTATCTGTCTATAAGGCATACAAATTATTGAGCATGTGCGCACATATTACTCGGCACAGAGCTCTAAAAGAAAGTAAAATAATTTTATGTTTAATCGAGATCAAATTGGGATAAAATGATATGAAAACACCGGTGTTTTTTTTTGTCTAGGTTCACTTTGTTGATAATGGAATCATTAACTCATTATCTGCTAACATTAAGTGCTTAAGATACTTTCCGTATGTTTTGAAAATATAATTGCATCTTATTTATAATCAAGAACAGCTGTAGGTGAAACGTCAACTTCACCATCGCTAGTCATCTTTACTGTTTTCCAAAATAAAGTAAACGTGCTAAGTCAGCACTGACTTCAAATTGTATATTATATTGGCTTTGTGGGTACACGAAAAATTATTCTCCCAGACAGGACGCCAGATATGTCGAACTTGTATGGGAAATAACCTATTGTCGAGTTCTACGGGTTGTACGACGACGTCAGCTCAGTTCAATCGATGCCCTCCGTTTGATTAAACATGGACACATAGTCAAGTGAACAGGCAATATCTAATAATCCGATAGGGCATTAGAGGACAGGCAGGGCAATACGTCACTGGCTAGATAACTGTTATACTCGAAGCGCACAACGACCCTGGTGAGGGATAGGTTGAGAGAGTTGTCGGAGGCCAATATCCATCACAGTTTGTTGCGCACATCATTTTGATGACAGATGTATGAGTATGAAATTATTTTAAGATATCAATATATTTTTATCTAGTGTTTATTATTATTCAAAAGTATTGTGCAAATGTGAAATTGACTGAGGGTGCTTTATGAAACTTTGATATCAAATTTGGACTGTTCAATATCGTACTATATGGCTTGGTATATCTATAACTTAGTGAGAATTCCCCGGATCGAAGAGAGGCGAGCGGCTGGTTATCCGGAGTCCTGGAAGGGCTGATCTCAGACAAACACCATTTCAGATCCGGTTTAGAAACTTATTTATTATCCATTCAAGATGCAGTGGTTTAACATTACACAAATATATAAATCTAACACATAAAATTGATTCTACATTTACATTTACTTAGCAACTGAATTTACTTTAAGTTTTAATACAAATGACACAACGAATTTAAATTAAATCCAATGCAAATCAAAACACAAAAACAACAAACAGTTCACATCGTCACATCAACTTCGTCGCGACGAGACTTCGTTCGTCCGACTCGGCAGCTCGTCATCGACTGTCTCCCAAAATTCAAAAAAACTCCGTGCAAAGTTGGAGCTACCCTTTTCCGTAAAAATGGACTCGTCCAGCGGCCGAAGCCCGGGGGCTTCTTAAATGCCTGGCAACAAGAAAGAGCGTATTCTGCGAATTATTGCTCTTTGCCGCAGGCCGATTTCAGTTCGGGACACTAATGACACTTATACTTAAGAAAAACCAGGGTGTGTCAAACCCCCATACTTCTAGTGTCCATGAACTGAGTTCGGACAGCGTAGCAATAATCACACAAAAACAAGATACAATATACAATAAAGAACACAAAAAAATCAAGTCTTAAAAACACACGCGTGGCAGCGCGTCGGTCGTCACACACGAGGCCACAACACAGGTCATGTCGCGATCGGCATCACAACGGGCGGTGGTGCAATTTTCCTACGCCAACAGGCGTCCTGTTCCTATCCCAGGAAGGCATCCGCAGCGTCCTCGCTCGGCGGGGCAGGTGTGTCGGCAGCATCTCCTCTTCACAGGCAGACGGCCTCATCTTCTCCCGAGAAGGCATCCGCAGCGTCCTCGCTCGGCGGGGCAGGCGTGTCGGCAGCATCTCCTCTTCACAGGCAGACGGCTTCATCTTCTCCCGAGAAGGCATCCGCAGCGTCCTCGCTCGGCGGGGCAGGTGTGTCGGCAGCATCTCCTCTTCACAGGCAGACGGCCTCATCTTCTCCCGAGAAGGCATCCGCAGCATCCTCGCTCGGCAGGGCAGGTGTGTCGGCGGCATCTCCTCTTCACAGGCAGACGGCCTCATCTTCTCCCGAGAAGGCATCCGCAGCGTCCTCGCTCGGCAGGGCAGGTTTATTAGCGTCTTCTCGTCTTAACAGGCAGCTTGGCAGGCAAAACGGCCTCACAGGTTGCAAATATAACAGGCACAGCGGGCCTCACGGATTGCAAACAAACAGCCACAGTAGGCGTCACTCGTTGACAACAAAACAGACACAGCAGGCCTCACAGGCTGCAACTCTAACAGGCACAGCGGGCCTCACGGATTGCAAACAAACAGCCACAGTAGGCCTCACTGGTTGAAAACACAACAGGCCCAGCAGGCCTCCTAGGTCAGCACGAACGACGTCAAGAGCGGCCAGTCGAGAAATAGGGCTTCGTGAAAAGTAACAGAGGCCAGGCACCTTTCACCGACGACTCCCGCCAGTTTCGCCTTTGAAGCTGGGGTTTCGTAGTAAGACGCCGGGAAGCTGACTGGTTGTCTGGTCCCGATCTTGAAGTCCACCTTCAGGGCAGGGTCCGGATTCTTAGTGTGCGTTCGGCGATTTGAAATTCTTGAAGTTACGTTAAAATTCGGTTGGGCGCCATGAACCACAGTTCAAAGCCACTGCATCTTCAGAGCATGAGTCGTCAGGGGGTGAATCCTGAGGTGTCACAAACCGTCAATGGCCACTAAGTTGGGCGACAAAATGAGAATTCCCCGGATCGAAGAGAGGCGAGCGGCTGGTTATCCGGAGTCCTGGAAGGGCTGATCTCAGACAAACACCATTTCAGATCCGGTTTAGAAACTTATTTATTATCCATTCAAGATGCAGTGGTTTAACATTACACAAATATATAAATCTAACACATAAAATTGATTCTACATTTACATTTACTTAGCAACTGAATTTACTTTAAGTTTTAATACAAATGACACAACGAATTTAAATTAAATCCAATGCAAATCAAAACACAAAAACAACAAACAGTTCACATCGTCACATCAACTTCGTCGCGACGAGACTTCGTTCGTCCGACTCGGCAGCTCGTCATCGACTGTCTCCCAAAATTCAAAAAAACTCCGTGCAAAGTTGGAGCTACCCTTTTCCGTAAAAATGGACTCGTCCAGCGGCCGAAGCCCGGGGGCTTCTTAAATGCCTGGCAACAAGAAAGAGCGTATTCTGCGAATTATTGCTCTTTGCCGCAGGCCGATTTCAGTTCGGGACACTAATGACACTTATACTTAAGAAAAACCAGGGTGTGTCATTAGATACCCTAATATTTCGTTCCCATGCCGGAACACCAAGTGAAATCATAAATGTCGTACAAAATTTACTTTTTCTGTGGTCTTGGTCTATTATTAGATACGGCCATGTGTTAAAATTCCCGCTCTACAATAATAATTAGTACCGTTAGGGTATTCCTTCTTACATATGTGTGTAATAGTTATTTGTTTTTATAAACACTTTTAACCCCCTTTAGAAACATGTGTTGACAGCTTCCTACAAATTAAATGTCGGCCTTTTAAAATGAGATTGATGGCCTACATTAAATTTCTTTATTTTATATATGGTATTATATGTGTGCTACATTTTAAGGGCCAAGTGTAGTGGACAGCTTGATAAATATATTAAAAAGTTTTTACTACTGAATATTAATTTAACCTTTTTTAAACTTTGAACTAAGTCAGCGAACTAAACTGCATCTAATTTTTATAAAAAAAAGGTTGACTCCTTTGTATCGTTGTTCGATGAATGCTTAGCGCATTGGTAGCGAATGTAATCCAACATGTTTTTCAAATAATGTCACTAGTCAAACTATTGCCAAAAATCATTACGTTATGTTTTTCTAAAATAAAAATAAATATTTAGTATCGTTTGAACTTAAAAATGGTTTACTTTTAGCAATCACATATTATCCTATACTACATATGCACCATAATACTTGAGATCTGAATGCTGAATGCTTGAAATCTGAAATCTGAATGCGTCAACAATAGTTTGTTTTTATCGGAAAATATAATGTCTTTAGAATTGGATTTTTCATTGTTTTCTTTCAAATAAATGAAAAGAGGAATATTTTCATTATCTATTTTACAGATTATTGAAATTTGATCAAACGAATTAACTACTTTATCTTCGACACCATTTGAGTTGTTATGAACTATTTTATAAAAATAGAGCAAAAAACACACATTCAACTATATTCGTACATTGAAAATTTTCAAAGTTAACTGTTTTACTATTATACGTAAACTATTATACTGTACACTATCGAAAGCAACCGAAATATAGAGCTTTTAGAGTTAGCTGTTTCTTTGCAGCGACTCTAATAGTTATCCGATGTCAATTGTTATTTTTTCTCTATATTAAACATAACATTTAGCATATAATTTAAGACATCAACTGAGGGTGCTTGATAGAATTTCAATATCAGATTTAATTGTTGAGATTTTGTACATTTCCATGTATTTTGTCACTAACTACCCGTGTTTCTCAATTTCCGGTTGACAATTCGTCAAATCGAGTCCATTCGTGTGCTCGAATGCCTGAAGATGATGAAAGGCGAAACCCGCGTCGTTAGTGACAAAATACATGGAAATGTACAAAATCTCAACAATTCAAATTTTCAATATAACATTTAGCATTATGATAAACTAGCTGACCCCGATATTAAACGGTTCTTAGAATCGGCACTCTTGTCTCCAAGTAAAGGCGGAGTTGAACGGGATATGAATGCAAGGTCGTCGGTTTGTCAAACGTCATCAGGTTGCACTTTTACCAATATAATAAAAAGAAATATGCCTGCGAGTAAGACATTAAATAAATAATTGTAGAATTACCTCATTCGGCAATGTGTTTGTTAGAACATTCTCAAAGGCCGTATACATAATGAATTTTGCCGTATTAAATATTTATTAGCGAAGCACACCTGCGGGCTCGCCATGAACCGGTACGGCTATATCGAATAGAACCGTTTGATAGATTGAAATTACATTTTATTTATGTTCCGTTATTAGAGTGTTTTTCTGGGAGTTGATAATTGATTCTTTATTTTAAATTGATAATTTTTTATTGTTCATGGTCACCTAATGTAAATACTGTAGTAACAAAACGTTTTCGCGTGAACACTGTTAATTTGATAATGAAGTTCGCTTATAGATAGCATCCCGTTTCCATAATCGAGTGGTTAATGCTCTTGGACATTCGTCTTGCTTGGTTTCCTGGTCAAGGGTTCGAATCGACAGATGCAAAGTTCATACACAGATTTCTCATTCGATTTGTATCCAAAGTCCAATGATGGCAGTAATGTTAACATACCCTACAAGCTACCGCACCTATCCGATCTTACTTTTCTATCGCCAACCTGTTTTTTTTTCATCATCCTCAACGAAAAAACATATCGCGGCTGAAAGCTACTAAAATTATGGGCATGGCTGGGCATGACCTGTACTCAAATTTTTTTCCATGTCCGCTTCCAATGTGGAGCATATGGTCTCCTAATGGAGGTATCTTAACAGAATTTTTCTACGAGAACTGCTTGTTACTCAGTTGCTCAACCTCTCTTTTTCGAAGAGAGTAGGGATAGAAGGATAGGGCTATGACAGGACTAGTGGTTAGCTAATCGTTCTCGCTACGCCCCGTGAGGATGGGATGGGTGGGAGGGAGGACTCAGACTACGAACAGACATCCATAAATCGATTGAAAGGTCAATCTATGAAAACCGTCCGCACCGGGAATTGAACCCGAGACTTCCGTAAACGTAGCCAGCGACGCTACCAACTGCGCCACGGACGCCAACACTCGTACTCAAAATTAAGTAAATAAATTATTTTGAACTTCGCTCGGCGTATAGGTGTGGGGGTTGCGGTAAAGAGTACTTGTTAACTGATACACACACACACACATGAAGCTACTGACTGTACGGCTCTATATTTAGAAATGGTTTTTGCAAAAAAATGTATCTGCCATTTAAAATTATGGATATAATGTGTATTTTTGCTGCTGAATTTGTCTATTTTCATTGTTAATTGTTATGCGCAATGTGATAACTATTGCTCTTTTGTTATATTAGTAGTTTATGCCATATTCCTTAAATGGTTTTTTGCAGTGAAATAACTTTTTGTGCATCTCTAAATGGAATTTAATCCAGTGGCTTTAGCGTGCTACACTTGAGCTTTGTCAGCGAGGTGTATAAACGTTACGTTAAGCGACCACCGAGTGCTCGATGCTTTCATTGTATCGTCCAGAAGAATCCAATAATGAAGGTCATTCGTGATACATAGAATCTTGTTCTGTTTCTTTCTTGTCAAGTGACAAGATATGTCTGTTAGAAGTCACGCGGTCGACAGCGTCAATTCAAATGCAGGTAATTTATCAATAAATCCCGCATACGCGAGAGGAAGTTGACAATCAAAGTCTATTAATCTTTTATTCCGTAGACGATACGTATGGAATTTATTTGTCTAAAACCGGTATTGACGTTTATTGTTAAGTGATATTGTATTTAAGTCTTCGAATATTGAGAATATCAAATCTTCTTTTGCAATAGACGGATTCCATAATTCTGAAATACCTTTTTCATTAAATTCCACTTCAAGCAAATTATCTGATCTGATATCTAATGTGATCATATTTAAGGATTTAGAAAATAGCGTTCTATCAAATTGTACTTTTGATCCTCATTCAAGTTTGAAAAATAGTATTGATTCGGCTATGTGAACATGTATAACCTTTTTTATTGTGGTCGAGAATGGTATTTGTTTGTAACCCTGGCAAAACACTTGCGTACCCCAGTTTGGGAAGTACTGGAATAGCTGACTTGTCAGGATGTTCCGTGGCCCGTCATTCGCCATAGACGCTAATCCAACGTCATACATAAAGTCAAAATATCGTATTAGTATACAACTTAGTAAGTGATGAAATACTCACATTATTTATTTTTTATAATATGCTCGCTCTCATAAATTATTGTAAGATCACAAGATTCCAAAAGCCGATGAATACTGATCGCCGAGAGCGACAGGTGAATCTTTCATTGTCTTGCAAAAGTTCATGCAAATATGCTCGAATCAACAGTCAAGGGAGGGCATATATGCGAGCATTGTTTATTCATAAAATACGATTGCCAATTTCGGTTTGGTGATGGAATTTCATTATAATATTTGTTTACAGACGATTTCGTTTATTATTTATGAAGTAAAAGAGACACAATTGAATGTCATATTTTAACTTCAATTAGCTGACAACAATAAAGGCGAAGATACCAAGAGAAATTATCAGTGTTTGCGATATTGATTAATGATGTCCTTAAATTAAAACATACAGAAAGCGCAGTGATAGCTGACAGCACACAAAAGCTGCCTTATGGGTCACCTAGCAAAACCCACCAATTTAAAATCAGTAAATATCTCTATGTTATATTATTGTTCCCTATGAAATTCCCAATGATGTCTGGTTCTTGTGATCTGCAATTGCAGTCTCCTATAGGTTTGTAATTCTTTAAACGTTTTTTTCCATTTAATGTTAAAAGTCATTATTATCAAATCAGTATTAAAATTAACTCATATATCAATTTAGTTCCTCGACTGAGCGATAATATTTTTTTGTAATTTGTTTTATATATATATACTATTTACCGACTGTTCGAGTTTATTAGTGTACTCGAATGCCTGAAGATGCTGAAAGGCGAACCCCAGGTCGTTAGTGATGAAATACAAGGATATGTACAAAATTGAAATAATTCAAATGTGCCCATGTTTGCAGTGTAGATTATTTTTTGTCAGTGGGATAATAGTCAATAGTTTAGGACGTGCTTGCGTAAATGCAGTTTCTTTGTTTCTCTTCCCGGCCATTCTTTAATATCTTCAGTAATATGTCTTCTTACATCTAAATAAATTGATATTTTTCGATATTATAAGTTATTGTAAGTTTGTACTAGAATTGGGATTTATCCTCACTTAACCCAAATTCTAAGGAGTTGAAACATACAACCGAACATTCTCGCATACGTTATCAATTTTTTTTTTCCATGTCTTCGTATGTATTAATGTATTAATCTAATGCTTTGGTCATATTGTGAATTGTGATGCAAACATTTTGCTTTTGAAATGTCAGCATTTTCTTGAGAATGCGCGTTGTGATTAATGTTTACCTCATTGTCTGCGGTTTTGAACGGAAGGCAGTTATAAAATATTGAAAAATTCTTTTTCTTGTAAGCTTGCTATAAAAGTCAACAATACATACCGTAAATATACGCCAAACAACGATAAGTGCTATATTATAATAATAAGCAACATCATCAATTGATTTAATTACGCGAGAAGTGTTGTGAAAGTATCTTTAGAATAATAACAGATATTACATGTAATCGTGGTGCAGCAACTAGATTCGATTCTCATCTTCTCGCTTTGTTTCGGTTTTGTGATCGGTGACCCTAACTAATTTTCACGTTCAGTAGTTAATTAAGTACAAGAGCACAAACATCTATGATGAAAGAGCTCTAAATACAGAATAGATTCTCGGCCGTCTACACAAGAAGCTCACTCGGTTTTTTTGGCCACATTACCCATAAGCCTTCCGACAATCTTAGGAAATGAGAGCAGAAGGGGACGCGGAAGGGCCTCAGCGAGTGCCGGAGCGACCAAGTTAAGGATGCCTCATGTCTCTCCTTACTGATGGTCCAGAGCAGCGGAGTGCAGGAGCGAGTAGCGAAGGATTGTCAAAGGCAATGGAGTTCTTGCGGTAGGCAGAGGTTACTACCTTCATACTTGAGGAATACGATTTCGATGAAGTTAATTCAGTACATATTTTTTCATTGCCTTCTCCAAAGATTGAGCAACTGACTTTTAATTAGGTGATTCAATATGAGTCCATTAGAAGCGTTCATGGTTTAAAAAATTAAAATGTATTTTTGTTTTCGAATACCTAACAGAATATAAATCTAAATACTGGAAGGAATTCTGTCTTTCGAAATGTAGATGATAATGAGAGAGTTGAACGTTTGAACGATAGATTGTTTAAATTAAACTTGTAACGATGTCAAGAGAATTTTGAACAGGGATATGAATATTTACATATGCATACAAATACTGTGTTTCGTCAAAACGGTGTCACGATAAATATGTACATAGTGTTTTAAAACAAAACTCTTGTCGTGATCTACCTCTCGCGAGTGCAGCTATGATAGGCGATATATGCGCGCGAAATGATGACGAAATACCGTTAACGAAAAAAGGCAGCAATATAGTAATGGAATGCCGCAGTCAACAGGTTGAGCCCCATTACTTTGCTCGCTCGTTTATAACGAGAGTTTATAAATAAATGTCGCTTAACCTCTGCGACGCCTTTGTGTACCCATTAGACGTCCGTCGATGGCCTCTCTTTTGGTGACATGTCTACTGATTCATACAGCCTCTTTGTGATACGGTAATGGTTCTATAAGAACTCGTTTTGCGACATCGCGATTTAGTTTCAATTTATTTTCGCCAGTTCATAGAATTATTGATATCAATAGTTGTGTTATGTGTAAGTAAAAGAAATTTCGTTATTTATCTTTATTTAATTATTCGTCATACAAGACCATCTCTGTTGGAAGTTTCGTAATATGTGTCCTAGAAAATACCATCATAGTATGTTATTCTTGATAGTTGCTCGAGAATTAAAAAAGAAAACACCATGCACAATAACTATTACGTTAGGAAGTCTCCGTGTTGCGGTCGGTGGTCACACGTCACGTTTCGAAACCGGGTTTCTTCAAGGGTTATAAAACATCATTTATAAGCCAGTGTTCTGGCAGCATTGAAGATGAAACCTGTAACGGTTTTGAAACTCCCAACATAATAATAATAATGGTATATAAGCATTTCTCTAATGACCAGCAATTAACTGACAATCAAAAATGTCTTATACTATTATACTACGGACAAAAGTCGGCCTCTGTAGTCTTCATAATAGGCAGTCTCTGTGGTCGTTATAATTTGTAATTAGTAGTGTTATGGTAATCAGTACTATCATTGTTTATGTCTTACCCCCTCCCCACATCCAGTAGAAAAAAAAACACCCTACCCTTCATTTTAATTTAAGAATTAGAATTATTGTATAGAAATAAATAACCTTGCGATATTGTTAGTCTGAAGATGCTTCTTAAAGAAGCGAAACGCGTCACGTTAGTAACAAAGCCAGTGGAATAACTAAGTTGCCAATTTTAATTTTATATTAGTGGTAAGAGCTTTGCCCCAGAGATCAAGTCTCAGCAAGGTCAATATCAAATTAAAATTTATTCAATTTAAATTTTTGATCTTGGACATGACTTATAAAAATAAATTTTCATCCAGTAATCACATATGATTTTCCAATTTTCAAAATTTCCAATGCCAGATACATAAAATTTGGATAGTTAAAATAAATGGCTATAGTTCTACCCTGTTACCATATACCTATATCATATTAATCTTTGTCTATGGATTATTATCGGCTTACAATTAAATGCCTTTGTGTTTAGATCATATTCACTTTTATAATAATAGTTTTCACTTGTGACGAATACATTCCACAAAAAACAAATTCTTTCAATAAAAATAAAGTGATCGCACATAATAAAATATATTTTAACATTGAATAAACATATTATACTTACGAAAAAATACTTTCTCATAGATAAAGTAGTTTTCAGTCAATATAATTACTCACACTTTGAAATCGATAGTTGCACGAAGCTGTAATGAAATGTCACTTATTCTTCTACCCTATATTAGGCCGCCAATATTGTCATTGCTCCACGCATTAGAATACATTACACAAACCAAAACAGACCAACCCCAACATAACCTACTACAACTTAACTCACTTTGTTAAAAGAATCCGTGACTAAGTGGAAACTATTAAAGTCAAAGTTTGAGTGTACTAAGTTAATACTATCTTATCCAAAGTGAAAACTATCGAAATAAAAGTTCGAGTGTACCTTAGATTATTTATAATCCATTATTATCTCCCATCAAAACAACGATACATTTTGCCGTTTGGTATTCTATTGCCAAATTGTAGATACATAATAAGAGAATCGTCTTGAATTTGCTTTACATATCGCGAAAAGGAAATATATAGTACGTTTTTAGAATCAGCTATGAACTCAAAATAAGTGACTATGTCTTATAAATTGAATCGTGAAACTTTGACAGTCTTACGCATAGCAGCGCTGTCTGTGAAGATAAATCGCTACTAATGGAGCCATTTATAATTGCATAGGTTCATTGTGCATAATACTTTTAATGCATCGCACTTATCGGTTCTTGTAAGGCGAATGCACTCGAGTATATCTCTTATAAAAACCGTTGGATTGCATCCATCATTGCATGCAAATCGCAAGTACTTATGAAACAAAACGACTGCACTTAAAACGTCGTCGCTGTCCGTCACAATCGGTTCACGGATTGTCGTGATACATTACATGCTATTTGAATTAGGGTTATGCTAAGCATGTATCAACGGCTCTGATATAAATTCAGTCGAGTGGTTATTAGTTAATATTTGTGAGTAAACATGTACAAACATAATTCTTCGATAAAATTCAGCTTAGAGTTATTATAAGCTTAATTAATTTGATCCTAACCATGTTATATCATTCGCTCAGCACACCCGGTTGACAACATACCAACCCCATTCGTATTTTATTACGTTCAATTCAGCCATCCTGAGCTAAAAAGACACATCTCAAGAAAGATAACTTTTGGAATGATTTTATTATGGTACAAAACTCACTTCGTAAATTCTGATTTGATAATTACATGCAATCGATCATTTTTCAGAATGGATCTCGGAGATGTGACTTACTTAACTATTTAGTAAAAATGCCTCATTAATAATGTTTCCATAGCAACGAAACCTCGAACGTGAAACATTATGAGATACGTCTTTTTGACTTGGAAGTGCAGGATATTGAAAATGCAGGTAATAATTGATGATCTTTCTTTTAAATGTCGAACTGAAATAGAATTTAGTCAAACAACAATGTTATCGTGTACTCTATTCTCGTACTCGAATGCCTGAAGATACCGAAGAGTAAAACCCGGATCGTTAGTGACGAAATACATGGAAATTTACAAAATCTCTACAAATCAAATTTGTTCACTCGTAGGTGGTCACTAAGTCCAGATCTTAATTTCTTAGACACAGCGATAAGATTTGTCCTATTTTATTTTGAATATAATCGTTATAAACTGTCTGTTTGAGTTAGTTTGAGTTCACTCGTGTGCTCGAATACCTCAATAATTCAAATTTGAACAATGTTAAGGATCGTTATTCCTCTTTCTGTTTTGCAACGCAACACTTACAATGTTTAATGTTATGCAGTGTTTTTTTTTTACTTTAACCATTTTCAATAATGTTTTCACGACATGCACAATGAAATTATTAATCACTATAATCAGTTATCCGTCAATCCATTTCTGTATGAAAGCCCTTCCGCATAAGCCCCTTCACTTAGCTCACTATATATAAGCTACAACGTATTGTTATTAATAATTCGACGTATCATCGGGTCTTAAGCCCTTCCGAGCGATTGTTCCATGTAAAATAACCGAGGTGTAAACTAAAAATAACCAGTATTTAATTTTATCGAATTTATCCTATGTAAAACCAGTCTCAGAAAAGAATCTACTCAGTAGCTTCTACTGTGATTATATTAATACATGTTTCGTTCGTTCGTATGTAATACAGAATATATCCTGGATTCTTTGATACCTGTTTCAGATTAGTGTGTTCGTTTTTTTTTATCTAGCTATATCCTTTGAGAAACAATTCAATTTGGTTTATTGAAAGGCGTAGCGGAGTAGGATTTGGAGTCGCGTGTTGTTGTCTGCTTCATTCCATTTTGCCCTACTCTATTTCGGGGACTAAATACGCCCTCGGGATCTGAAGCGACCTTAAAGGGTACATCAGTACACAAGGTGTCATAGTTCATACGCCGAAAGATGCTTGCTGTACGAAGAATCATTTTTAAACTTCTATAACTTAATTTATTTTTAAAATATAATGTCATTCCACCAAGAATTGACAGTAAACACATTAAAAGTGTAATTTAAGTATAATTTAAGACATCGACTGAGGGTGCTTGATGGAATTTCAATATCAAATTTGGATTATTGAGATTAAAAGTGATAAATAAAATCTAGTATATCACACGATTGGCCTAAAAACTATGACGAGAATCTACAGATAATCTTAAAAATAGTATATATACAAAATTAAGTTGTCTACAATAAAAATGGTAAGGACTTCTTACTACAGATCAATAAATAACTACTAATCTGAAATCAAAAATCAAACCACAAAATTAGAAGTTATAATGGGAGAAAAATTTAATTAGCTTAGAATAAAGAATAACTGACAGAAATAGAGAAAGGGAATATTTTACAAAAAAATGCGAACCAATGCATTTAATAAAAATTAATGGTTAAGTAGCTAATTAACATTGACACTGCACAACGCATGGTAAATTTGGGAGGTCTACGGATTCGAGTTAAAGCGATTAATTTGCCTGTGAAGATATATTATTTTCTTGATAAAGAATCCACATGCTCCGCATTTTCCTTATGTTGCCCTTAGGTGTTGTTTTTAGATAAAAGTTGCAAACTGGTTTTGATTAGAAACATGCGTGGAAAAAACCTCTTGTCTAAGTAAATGAAATGATAAAAAAAGGATTTATGAGAAGCAGACCGTATACAGCAAATTACAACTGAATCCATCGAAAATATAATATAAATATCGCTCTTGCTGCGCGTATAGAATGATTTCAAGTCGCTTACGTATTGTAGTCTAAGTATGTATGTAAATGGTCCCTTGAATTGAACAATCCAGAGACTGCTTTTCTTAGAGGTACCCACACAGTATTAAATTGAAGTTAACCATAGGCAGCGTGTGTGGTCTTCTTTACGGGTGGTTTTGCTCCCTGTAAGGAATTACCCATCGCCTTCTGAACCCTGACAAATCGTAGGGTCATTTAAAAATCGGTTAGTCACATTGTTTGTGTTTTTAAGCTATGTCTTAGGATATAATCAGATTGGCGTTATCAATTGTAATCGGGAATATATTGTTATTCACTTGATTCACTAATGAAAATCATTGACATGTCAGAGACATTTATTATGTAAACCGTACAGAAATATGTGCAGTATACAGACAAGACATATTGATTGTATTTTTGTTGTAATTAAAAAAATATATATATATATCTGGCGTTACAGCTGACTGACGTAAATGCGTCAAATATTTTGAAAATTTTCTGGGTCTTGTACCAGCACCCACCTGATCGCTAGGGCAAAGCTCTTACCACTAAACCACGGAGGTCGATACTTGCGATACTTCAATTTAGAGGGGGTTTTTTTAATGCGATTCGTTAATAACCACTCATCCTTCTGTTCTATGTGTGCAAAACCTACGGGCTTCAAGATTTTCAAAGCTTTCAGGATAGAAACCATTTTTTTCATTTCACCGATATCGTTCGCTTACAAAATAATGTATATTATTTAATCGATATTTCTTTAGTGCACAAGTTCCTCACCCCTTTTCTATACTTTCCCTATTATATGTACTTCCTCTGCTCAATCCTGCTGAAACACGGTAAGGATCCCTCATTTGTTATTTACATAATATGTTGATTTCTCAATCAATATAAGAATGTTTATCCAAAAGCATTTGATACTGTGTTAAACCCTTCCTATATTGCTCCTAAAAGCGATGCGAAACATTGAGTAGATATTATGCATTCCCCTTTCATTCTCAACCTTCTATTAATTGCTTAATTAATGCAATTAGATTAAATAGTTGAGAATCTTGCAACTAACTGATCCCCGACTAACATGGATTTTCAAAATGAGGATACCCAATAGTACTCAACTATGAAAGCACACATTGTTCTGAATAGTGTTCATCAGTAATTGGTTAAACACATTAATGTTCCGCTGTAGATATGAAGCGATCTTCTTGAAGCTACTTAGCGAGTTACTTTGACACGGCTTAGGAATTTTGTGGTACAACTCAAATGCATCTTTTGCGTGCTATCAAGTCATTATGATAAAGCAGTTTTCTCCTTTGCAAGATTTTTTATGATTAATGCTCATAAGCGTTTAACCCACTTGCTACGTTATTTTTTGGTTTGTTTCCTGTTTAATCAAAATGAAGATTGAGTAGTTAATAGAGAATTCAATACGTGCTTAATAATTATGAATAAAACATTTGGTAATTTCTTTTTCCACGGAAAAAATAGTAGATTCTTCAAATAATAATGTAGATATCTTTCACCAAGCGTTTCTCAATTACATTTAGTTAAAAAAAATATAGTGTATTTTGGCGCCATCACTGCACACATCACTACTTACCGCAATTCTTGAAACCATTGATAATTTATGCAGTTTATGTTCTCACCAGTAGTATGAGTTTGATTTCATTCGTAAAGAAGAAAATCTTCTCCTTTACTTTTGTCAAAATTAATGGACCAATATAAAAAAATTTGTGGAACTCTATTTGGTAAACGATGCTTCGTCCTGTGGTGGATGTCGTATTAAGTCGCATGGTTAAAATAGGTCTGCATTTATTGGTTTAGTAACTATTTTAATTTTTGGTAATTAAGAAATAAGAAATGGACAGTAATGAATCAAAATAATCAGTAACTAATTTAATAAATGGTCAGTATACACGTGATCTGTTGATAAAATAAATAGCCAGTTATTAAATTAAACCGTCTATAATCTTGAAAGATATTTATATAAAACGGTAAGATTTTTAATTAAACCTAACTAACCTATTTTATTTGGCAATTATTTACTGAGCATTTATCGAATTAGTTGCCATTAAAATACTCTGTATACTCTAATGAGGAAGCGGAATAAATTCTGTTTAATGTGAATTGTATTAAAAAAAGTAAGAACGGAATAATTACGGCATTCTAATATAGCACGGCAGTACTGTTAAAAATCCTTCTATTCTTATGAATAGATATTAAGGTAATTTGCCTCCCGTATAGATCCGCCGCTCAGAGAGCAATTTAGGCTTCAAAAAAAAAAATGCAAATTCTCTGACAGGAAGTGCCAAATAAATACTTTCATCATTATGAAGGAGCGAAGAAAGAGACGGTCGGGTATTGTTGTAGCCGACGATAGCATCATGACGAAATCAAATTTTGCCCCCACATTCAAACCGAGCTAGCTGTCATGCTTTTCTTGTACACATTCACATCCTTTTTATACGGATATGTGAATTTTTATTCAGATGTATTAGTGTCCTGCAAACTAACCGTGATTGCTTTGCTGATCACCGGTCTCGGTAACATCCTTCTCTTATATCTACGAGTTGAGAGGTTGAACTAAAATTACACGTCGTTGGACATCTGTTGAAATACCAAATTGCAATTTCTAATTCATAACAGAGTCATAATGATAAGTGTCGCACACGATAATGTTTCCTGTGCATTTTCGACCGTAAACTATTGAAACGTTTATAAAATTTTCTCACGCGTCACTTTGAGTGAATAAAATTACGGTCGCGTAAATAATCGCGTAAACTTTTCAATTATCCACACAAAATGAGCAAGTCGTTTCGTCGTCGTCATACAAGATGATTTTACCTCTGACGACGAATAGCGGTATTGATGCTGGTTGTTGTTGTTTTTTTTTTAAATATGAAAACGCTGATTTTCGTTAAAATTTCACAAATAAATTATTACTATCCGCTCGTTACTGCTGCATGCGGGATCACGGAACATGCCCACATACTACTGTTACCAATTTGAAACCACAGCAGCTCTCATTCACATGTTAATCGTTGTGCCTTCTTTAATGTTAATGCGAATTACAGTCAAACTGAGAACTGTCGCATTTGAAATGTAAATGTCTGCTAAATATATGATAGATATAAAATCATATTTGCGTCGAATTACTATGTCCCGCGGATCAAAAGCTGACGATATTTTTTTTTCTTTAAAGACCTAAACAGAACGATAGATTTTAGGACGGTCTATTATTGTCTGAAAAAACAAGTTCAGTAATATTCCGTGTATTTTTTTTACGTAATTTGAAGTCAATATTATGTAAGTCAATTTGATTCACACTTATTTGTGATAAAAAACTATAATTAATATTACTATAAGAAATAACTAATAATACTAAAATCGAATTCGTAAATGATTAACGAATCTCATAAAGTGGTTTGTTAAATAAATAATGATTAAGGTATGTAAATAGAAAGACATATGAGACTGCAACTATACCGACGATATTTTATATAAATATATAACGCGAAGTATCCATTACGATTTATAAATTATTTGATACTTTTGTGCGCCGCCTTATTTCAAATGTTATTTTCGAATTGTCGGATCTGAATGAGTACACGACTAAGTGTCTCTCTTGCGAAGGATGATGCGAAGATAAAAAGAGCTTTACTAGCGTACTTTTCCTTTTTGGCACTTATAACCTATTTACGTGACACACTTATCATATAGAAAGGGTTTTCTCAGACAGGCATGTGTTGGTTTCCTTTTTTAAGTTAGATTGTTTTTGTGTACGGAAAAGCTTACGGGAGGAAAACTGTACTAGACCAGGGTTAAAAAATCATTCAGACACCGGAGTTTAAGAATTGAAAAACAATTAAGTGATGTATTGACATTTACATAGACTGGCCATGTTACCAACGACTACGTCGAATAAGATATTTTAACCTGTTACACATATAATTTAAGACATCGACTGAGGGTGCTTGATGGAATTTCAATATCAAATTTGAATTATTGAGATTTTGTACACTTCCATGTATTTTGTCACTAACGACCCGGGTTTCACCTTTCGGCATCTTCAGGCATTCGAGCGCACGAATGGACTCGAACTGACAGACAGTAAACAGTGTCTAACGTTTATATAGAATATACAAATACGACAAATATTATTTACGAGATAAAATATTATAAGTCTAGGATCCACACTGATACCTGAGTTATCAAATTTTAACTTAGTAGTTAAGTTTTTTAAATCGACAAAAAAACCATACCAATGTCCAAAAAAATGAATCATACATACATTCCAATTAAAGCAATAATGGACACAAATTATATTTTAAATGTACAAATTGACACATGAAATTACACTTCATGACCAATCCCGGGATCGTAAAAAGGGTCCGGGAATCGATACCCTAATTGGCACTTATAACACTAGTAAATTATTCGACAATATAAATAAAGTGTCTCACTTTGCGTTAAATTGTATCTTTTTCTGACATGCTTCCCCTTTCCTTGAAAATCTTGCATTATAAAATATTATTACACTAGGATACGTTAGTAACTTGCTTCCTTATGCCCTAAAAGCTCCGCTGACATTCATTTTAAAATACCAACGCTTCTCGTTTTTCCTTAGGCCTCGTTTACACGATGCCTTTTCGCGAAGAAAACGTTAAATTGTGATTATCTAATATATTTTATTTTCATATTTGTAAAAGTACAGATACGAATGAAGAATCGGTCATTTTTATCACCATTCTGTTTTTAAAAGACACAGCCAATAATGTGATGTTTAAATTTGATACCGAGTTGATAATGCTCGTGATCATTATAAACAGTAGTACAAAGTAGGAAGTAGTACGTACAAATTGTGTTTTATTTTTTTTAAATATAATGCCTTTCCACCAAGAATTGACAGTTAACACTTTAAAAAAATAAGTTTATGCAAAATATAGTTTACTATTCTAGATTAGATTTATGCCTATTAGATATACGCAGATTACGAACGAACGGTTCCAAACTTTCTTATCTGTGTTTCGCGAATCACTTGGTTTCCCACACTAGTATGTCTAGGTGTATCAGGCAGGCAGAGTGAGAAAACACGTCGCACATGGAGAATACCATTATGATTGAACCCTAAGTCATTTGTTTTCCCACTCTTACACTGTTTTTGTTGATAGCAGGCAGAGTGAGATAACAAATGACTTAAACTTAATTGAACCGCATGTAACACTGCTTTGTCGGAACGTGTCCTAGGAGGAGATTTGTGATGTGTCCAAATATATTACGGCTAACACGTTCAATGCTGATTACGCACCCGGCGCGTCTGACGCTATTTCCAAATTTTTATGTTACAAATTTAAGTCAGTGTGGTTCCAAATGATCGTCTACCCATGTAGCATATCGCTTTTGGTCGGTTGAATCCCGTTGGGCCGTGCTAAGTTGCGTTCACACTGTTCTTTAGTCGCCTTGACATCACTTCTTTGAACACGCGTTCTGGGTTCACGTATACATTATATGCGGCGTTTTTTTTTCTTTTTAATCGGTAGTGGAATTGTTTTCATTAAATGTTATAAACAAACTTGTTTGTTTTTGTATTCCACGTGACAATTGATGGATCGTGCAGTATATTATTTTGACGTGAGCGATGAGGGAACGTGTCTTTGGCTGTTTTACAATTTTGCGATCCGCGCAACACTGCGGTTTCCGAATTTCGCAGAGCGCAAGTAATTTAGTCGGCCGTAGCCGGGCTGCGTTCGCAAATTTTATCGACAGCTCAGCACAAATTAACGGCGCCGCTTCATTTTTACTTCCCGTATATCATGATAACGTTTCGTTGGTGCACAATTTTTGGGCACGCTGCTTCCTGCGTCGCTGAAAGCTCTCGAGTATTGATCTTAGGCGCAAAATGCGATGCAGTTCATACTACCAGTCAAGCTATTCGCAATGCGCCAACTATTACACTTAATCACACATGATAAGCTGAAGCGAAATCATCAGAAATATACATGTTCTGTGTCTCAAATGTTGAATGTTAATATGAAATTAAAAACTTGAAACAAAACCTAAAGTAGAATCCGAAGTGTTCTTCTTGGTTGATTTGGTATTTACTTTATATAGCTCCATCATATACATGTAAAAAAACGCTATCTTCCGCCATGCCGAAATAGATAACTATCAATTTATTGTATTTTATGATTCATCTTGAACTAAAAAAATTATCCTTTATTATACGTAAATATTTATTTGAAAAGATCAACACATTTTAATGTCTCACTCTAGCTTTTGTTATCTTTAAAGGAGTTCTTTTTTTCTACTTGTGAATTCTTGGGGTGAACTAGAGACATGATGTGTAGAATGATTGAGTTATGAAAGTAAAATAGCTCAACTCGATACAGCACCTTAAGCGAAAACCGTGCTATTACCTGTGTTGTCTTACTTGCTCAAAAGGGTGAACAAGGTCATCAATAATTTCGGGATTTTTTCCGATTGAACTGCTCTGAAGATGCTTCTCAGACAAACGGAAAACGTGTCACGTGTCACGTGTTAGTGAGTGGAGTTCAGTTAATTAAACTTTTTTTTTTTGTATCGATAATGAATATCCACAACATGAATCCGTCGAACATAATCCATATTACAGATCATTATCTTAAAGGGTGTCCATATTTTATAAGCACGAGTGACTTGTGCCCGAAGATGGGCCCGATTATACAAAGCATCAATTTTTTAAATGTGTTGTTTTAGTTTCATAATAATTGTCTTCTGCACAAACTCGTCGTCCCAATGAACGAATCATCTTTGAACAATTGTCTGAAATTCTTTTTCGGTAATATTTACACGTATCGTTTTTTCGTACGTGCATAGAATATTTTTTTTATTTGAAAGCTTTCTGCAAATGCATATTATCTAAGTCCCATACCGATAATCAGACGCAGTACCGTCTTGCATGTTAATCGACAATCGACATCTTCTTTTTCAAAATAAAACAGACAAGCGAATTATAGGGTATTGACCTAATATTGTTTGTGGTTTCATTCGTCAATAGTAAGACATTGCCAATTATTTATAAGTTGAAGAAACTGTCTACACATAGCAAGGTGAAAACAACCTTGTAAAAATGTCATTGATGAAGTTCTATTTAAATAAAAAAAATATGCGTTATTACTTTTGCAAACCGACTTATTAAAAAAAACAAGGTCTCCGGAAATGCTTTCATTTCTATATAATTAGTTTGATTACATATGAATTACTCATTAACCATATGTTTTTATTAATACTTTATGGACTGTAATTTTTTAGAAAAATAGCCCTGTTCAGTTTTCACTATTTGAAAATGCTCCATTCCTAGCGAAATTCCTCATTGATTATAAAACAAAAGTATTTACAAATTTTGTTTTATTTTTTATATTTCGCCAAGATAACACCATTCAAGTAATTAAAAAACAGTTCACCAAACTGACTAAACTAAAAAATAACAGCAACGGAATTTAACTTCATTAAACAGTGCTCGTCAGAACTCATTCATGATTTATGTTGGGAGACAAATAATACCAGAGACAACACGGTTGAGCTGCCAGCACTTATAGAAAGCAGAGACGCCAACAGAACACTTCGTACCATACACCGCGACGGGCGATAAACAAAACGCGACCGAACGTCATAGAAGCCGGACTACCTCACACAACGGTACAAGCGACAATAATTTCTCACTAGCCTTCGACCGCAAACGTTGGCGGCAGATCTATTCCAAAATGTTAAAATATCTGTAATTATACAAGTCGAAAAGAAGATTCCTAAAGCTATGAATCATCGCTGGATATTAATCTAGTTATATTAAATAGGTTGGAGATATTAAAGCTTTTTCAATAGCATCAGAAGTTTATATTTATGCTCGTAACCCTTTACTTAAACATTAGCAACTGGTGGAACTCAGCTTGTATCTTGAAAAGATGCTGAAGCAGGCACAGTATTTTTTTTATTCATCAGTGCAGCTGTGCATATTTAATCTCCGTACTTACTTAGTCACGGCGTGATAAATCACATGTGCTCTGACTGTTTGATTTTTGTCAAGAATAGCTGCCGCCAGAGCACCATCACCTCGGCACAGTTCGATTTGGCGAAACCACAATCGGGTGCCGGCTGGGTAATTATAATTTGTTTCTCATTAAGAGCACTTGAATTACGGTGAACTATCAAATACCCACACATGTGCTGCGGATCCGACACCGTATCTAGACTGTGGCAATAAATTCTATGTTCATCCATTATTCACGACCAATATTTGAATTCATCGATTCCGAAAATTATTCTCATTCTACAATCAATGCCTACCGGTTTATAAAAAATACAGAAAACATAACAGATTTGGCGGTTTCTTCGTGAAAATTGAATTTCAATATAAAATTGAGTACATTAGTATCAATGTGGGACATAAACCATCTGCGAAAATGTACAGCAGATGTAATTTTTCATTTCATACATATTCCACACTGCATCAAGCCCGACAGCCATGATACTTTAAAGTAAATTCTAGCTCTGTGATTGGTCTGGTGATACTTTTGATGAGTTTTTCGAAAAGAACACCACTGCACTACCTCAAACAATATAAACATGAGTTCGTGGAATGTGGCGTTTGTCCGGCTTTGATACGAAGGTACTCAATTGACAATATACCATTGCCTAGAGAGGTGAACATATTCTGTAACGAATTTTCGTGTATTTTCTTGAAGATTTCTTTGTCGTATTTGAATATTTAGTTAAATAGTTCTGTAAAAATGCTTTTTGTATGCACTCTCAACATTATATTTGTCAAATTCATTGTTTGCTGACTCTTACAGCTCTAAAGAGATGTTTTGTCATTTTCTTACATATTAAATAAATTATTTTACTTGCAAAGTGTTTCACGTACTAAATGTATTGTTAAGATGTATCTGTACTGTGGGTATTGAGTCTTATTCCTGTATTAATAAACGTATCATAAATTCAAGTAGACTATCGATCGAGCCTGGAGAGTAAAAGTGCTCGCCACTAAAATCATCATCTTACGTGCGTGGGGATCACAAGTGAAATTAACTTAAGGGGTGTGAAGCCAATTCAATTTTATAAATTCTCTATAAACTATATTGATGACTTTATAAGTATACGCCCCAGAACGCGCACTACCGTACGGACGAGAAGACATCAATACTCTTTCACTGGCTGTCAGCCTCACTATCCTGTGCTTCCGGACAGGCTAACGGCTCTATTCTGAAAGTGGATCTCTATAATTATACAAAATTAGGAACACGATTCGTAAATAAGAATTAATGTTTTTATTAAAGTTCAATACAAATTAAATATTTGCTGTGCTTGAATACATCTTCTTAATCGTATTAAATATATCTGTTCATTTTTCCTTTATATTGAGCCTCGCTAAAAAGAGCTAATATCGAGTGTTGCCGTGAAAATTGTTTCTTTTTTTTAATGAAAGATATATTATTCCATGTCGCACGTAAAAAAGTAAAATAATCGTAGCAGTTCCTTCAAAATTGTCAATTTCGAAAACGATCCGACCAAGCCTCAGTAAAATTCCACCCGTTTGTATGAAATTTAGTAGTAAGTCGTCAATTTGTCGCGTTTTTAAGCCTTTTTTTTATCGACCAACGTATTGAATGCGAACTCGCGTCTGGCCACCGTCTGTCGTCTGAGCTTCCATTCATGCCTCATCGCACTGTCACTACCTTACGTCACCAGCTGATTTATAACTAATTATTTTTACTCATCGTTTATTTTAAACACGAGATTCATGTTTTGTAATTATAATCAGCTGTTGCCAATATGTAGCGTTGGAAAGCAGTCGCGTGCATACCTTGAGAATGTAAAAACCGCCAGCAGTAACATCTTCGACTGACAGACGTTTTTGATTGATTAGACGAAAATGTAAATGTAAGGTCATGCCGGAATAAATAATTTATTTCATCCCAAGCTGTGCATTTTAAACATTATATCATTGGTCCCCGGTCCCACCCGTTCTGACTGTTAAAATATCAATGACTGGTTGTATGCCCAACACTCAAACGTCTTTTAAGAATGATAGAAACATAAGTTTTGTAGAGGGCTAATTGTCTGCTAAACACTTCGTCTAAACCCAAATCATGAATACTCAAGACGAGAGGCATTCTGAGCGGAACATCAAAATGCTGTGCAGGACAAACCAACGGCATATTTTTAACTGTTTGCAAACATCAAATTATCATATAGAAATATTTTTTGTGTTGCTTCAGTAATAAAAAATATTATTTTTTCATCTATACTATTAGGTATTATGTATATACTGATATTTTTATAGGAAATGATCAATTTGTTTTATTTTACTTTAAGCATTTTAATATGTTTCGCATAAGTATGGAACGTTTATTGAAAAAAAATATGCAATTAGCTATATTTCTTCGTATTAGAGCGCGCGCAGCTTAGAGGTTACTTAGCTCTATGATCTATTATTTTCGAATCACAGCGTATTTAATAGCGCTACTGAGTTATTTATATGTGACTTAGTGTTCGGTTCTAAGAAAAGATATTATGGATTGGAAAGAATACTGTATCGTAACTGTTGGATGTTGGGATGTTTTAATAATTACTGATGGGGGCAACGCAACAGACAAAATTGAACGGGGAATAACACTGGTATTTTTTTACATTCATCATCATTTACGTCGAATTTAGTGCTATTGAAACTATTAGTTTTCAAATAATAATTATTTAAGCAATCGAGTTTTTCTAAATTGTTACTTTCTTGCACATTTCTTTTAATATTAAAATTTCCATCGACTTGGCCAGTATGCATCTGAATAGTTTTGGCAAAATCTCTATTATTTTATGAATGATTTGCATTACATAATTGACCAATCATAATCAATTTTTAATGACGAAATAATGGTTTTTGTTAATTCATTTAATTATCTATTTAATACGAACATCCAATATCAATCGTGATTTTGGCATGTTATCCAAACTTTGGTTAAGACAGACGCCTTGTCAGAAAATAAATACCAAATTAATTCTATTTCGGCATTCATGTGGAACCACAATCCGTATGACCTTTTCTTTTTCCACGAAATCATTAATCGTGCTTTTATTTTCATCGGTATTGTTTACATCCACACAAAAAAAACATTACGCAATTTTATTCAAATTACTCTAAATCCGCATTTTATTTTTATACACTCTGTGCGTTTGCGAATGTAATAAATCAATACTGAATGTCAGAGGAAACCTGTGCACATGATAAAATTTGCACGCCAAATGTGCCAGTGAGCTTGTTGTGCACATTGACTCGGATACTCTTTAGTTTTGTCCTTCTTTGCCACTTTTACTTTTTTTTTTTAGCTTTAATGTCACTCGTTTGTTTCGCCAGACGTAAAAAGTTAATTTATGTCGTCTTGTTGGTGTGTTTTGTTTCCCACTGGGGTAGTAGGGATAAAGCAGGGATGCATATACGCGCTACACGATAGAAAATAAAAACTTCTGAACATGGGGCCATAATTTTAAATTCGATTATTTTTAAATTCATCTTCAGTCGTATTCCTCACGTGTGAGGGTCACGACCACCGCCTATCGCAACAACTTTATTTCCTTTTGACGATCCGTCGCCACTCGCTCCTGCAGTTCGCCGCACTGAGAGCCATCGGTAAGGAGATAACTGTTACTGTAAGATTTTTATGTTACTAAGTTTCAACATATTAAATGATTTGACATTTCTGCTCAACATATTTTGAGCTGTTGAGATTTTGTACATTTCCTTGTATTTCGTCACTAACAACCCGTGATTATTCGATATTGAAATTCCATCAAGCACGGTCAGTCGATGTCTTAAAATTATATCAACGTACTTCGTTTATATAGTCTTGGTTTACCCAGTTGGTTATAAAATTATTTCGGCAGTGCAGGTTCACCTACAAATAGTCATGAATATCAAAATGGAATTCTTATGACCCTTTGTTGAGTGTTTTTTTTTTATAGATATTTGCTAAAGCTTTATTGTTTGCCGACACGTACCGCAAATGAAAATCGCCGGTTATCGGCTTCTGGCCTTTTCCTTAACTTCGTGACTTCGCCGTAGTGTGGTTTTGGAGCAAACACCCGAGCGACGGTGGGTTTTTCTTTTTGTGCCTTGTTTTTGCCAGACATAAAAATTTACAGCCAGTTTTTCTCCCGTTTTTGTTCCCTTCAACAGGTTTCAATGCGATTAATCATCAGCAAGCGTGTACTATTGGAAGTTCGCTTTAGTTTCATATTACCATAGTATGTTCATGCTTTGTATTAGAGTTTTCCTGCCAATATCTGGCGCATTGGCAGTTTACTATAATGGCAGATGTTTTTAACGCTATGTGTACATATAATTTAAGACATCTACTGAGGGTGCTTGATGGAATTTCAATATCAAATTTGGATTATTGAGATTTTGTACACTTCCATGTATTTTGTCACTAACGACCCGGGTTTCGCCTTTCGGCATCTTCAGGCATTCGAGCACACGAATGGACTCGAACTGACAGACAGTAAACGTCTAACGTTTATATAGAAGATACAAATACGACAAATATTGTTTACGAGGTAAGATATTATACGTCTGAGAGCCACACTGATACCTGAGTTAACATTTCGAGAATTGCTTTAATCCTTATTTTGTAAACAACCCATTAGCAGAGTGGCAAATTGCCGCTTTCCAACTTCTTTTAGAAATACCAGTGATTTTACAATTATATTAGCATTGTGGGTTTCGACGGGATGCAATTCGACGAAAGGGTAAATATATACAATCATTCCACGTTTAGTGACATCTGTTAGGTGTTTCAACGTATAGGATATAATAACGGAGAATTAGGAAGGTTCAGCTGCTCATTCAAAATTGGCAAGGAATTTAACTGGGCTCTATTGATTTCCAAAATTTCTTGACAAAATAATTTATGATCCCCCATGTTTTTATGCAACAGTTTAACCCCATCCCGGAATACACGGAAGTGTACAAAATCTCAATAATCCAAATTTGACTATGTATAAATGTACCGAAATTTGAAATGTCGTGTTTTGGGTATATTTATATTTTCTTTTTTAAATAATATCACCAAAAAATAGCTCGCACGTAAAAACGCTACATTAATATATTTTAAGAGAAATGAAATGAAATAATATATATCGACTAAGAAAAGGAAAAAGGACGTGACACACACAAAAAAAATATTGTGTATAGTCCAAACAAAACGTGTAAGTCCTTTTGCTTTTTTACAGTCGATATATCATATATTTATGTATAAATATAGTGTATTGGCACGTTTTGTGTGAGTTATGTACATAACCCTTTTGATAGATACTTACTGCGAAACATGTCCTTAATTGAATTTTTCACCTGGAAAAGGTTGTAAGTTGTAACGAACAAAATAGTTTATGTTGGTTTTGTTTCAACGTATTTCTAATGACTGTCTAACTTTCGGTGACAATGATGCCGCAAATAACAATCCTAGATTATGGGTCAAACTGTCCGTAAGCTCCAGTGAAACGATTTTATGTTGAAATGTCAACTTCGACCACTTTGTTAGTTACGAGTTACGACCATTTCCAGGTGACCCATTCAATTTATAAGAGATTTTTTTACTTACTATCTCCGCTCCCAATTTGCATTATATGGACTCTTCTTATTATTAAACAACTCAACCAAAGACTTTTTGAAATGTCAAAACATAATCAATTCATAAAAGTTTCCACATTGGGACTCGAACCCGTATACATCGCATCGACGAACGACTTTCAGCGTTCATTCAGCTACAGGGTCGTCTAATATATTATACCTATAGTAATTAAAATAAAAGAATTCTACGCCATACGCCGATTAATACGCGATCGATCTTATGATAACCCAAGTAAGCAAACTGTAAATAACGTTATAGTCGTTTTTTATGCCCGACTTAATGGTCCAATAAATTTCGTTTCCATTGATACGCCATTACGGTGAAATTATATTATACCCTTAGAATTTCATAATAGTTTTTCACAGAGTGTTCCGCAGTGACCTCCGGTCGCACGTGTCAGTCGCGTGTCGCATTACTCACTTTTCAAAAAGTTCACTATTTGCTTTTTGAAAAGTATTAATCGGTTCATGTATAAAAATGTGCGCACTATAATCAGGGTATTAATTATATTACGAGTGTTTTGACCCCCTGTATATTTTTTGAGTACAATTTGTATAAATAATGGCGATCTATTATAAAACATATTTTTAAATTTTGAATGCGTGTCTTGAATCCTGTCCTGTTTAAATAGGACCTTATGAAAAATGGCTGCATGCGACGTTTACCTATTATATGCAGGTAAAAATAACTAAGTATTTTATTCCACTAGATATTGTCGGGCTCTTGGGCTGTCGTGCTATCCGGTTGTGTTGTGTCCACTGGTTCGAATACCGTGATGTAAACTTTGTTGGAGTATCCGCACTGGCACTCCGGCTTTATGATCTAAGATCACGGGACCCATACTAGGGCGTCCAATCCCGAACCCCTTTTATGATCCCGGGATTGACTTTTTTTCAATCCCGGGATCCCGGGATTGAACAAAAGCCAGGTTTTCATGTTAGAAATAGTCGAAAAAACTTTCGAATGCCGGTATTGGTATTGAGTCAATGTCGGGATTACGGGATTACGGGATTGAGTTATTGCTCGGGATCCTGGATACCAGGGATTGGAAGGCCTAATCCATACATATTAATACACTGACACGTTTTGTGTATTATACACGCGCATCAGTATAGTAAAAAGGTACAAAGCTATGAAGTGTATACTCCATTAACTATATTATATTATTATTCCTGTAGAATTACATACCTTGCATTATTTTAATGTTTATTTTCAACTATATCCCCTCCCAACGGCGAGCATACGGCCGCTCGAATAGGTAGAAGGATAGGGCTAAGACAGGACATGTGGTTAACTAATCGCTCTCGCTACACCCCGTCTTTAGAGTAGGAAATTTGTATACTTCACATACATCCATGCCTACGACAGACATCCATAAATAGATTAAACATCAATTTGTGAAACTATCTGTACTGGGATTCGAACCCGTGAAACACTGATCCAACAATTGTAATTTTTTCATATAATTTAAGACATCGACTGAGGGTGCTTGATAGAATTTCAATATCAAATTAGGATTACTGAGATTTTGTACACTTCCATGTATTTTGTCACTAACGACCCGGGTTTCGCCTTTCGGCATCTTCAGGCATTCGAGCGCACGAATGGACTCGAACTGACAGACAGTAAACTGTGTCTAACGTTTATATAGAAGATACAAACACGACAAATATTATTTACGAGATAAAACATTATACGTCTAGGATCCACACTGATACCATTTTACAGAGTTAACATTTCGAGAATCGCCTTAATCCTTATTTTGTAAACAACACATTAACAGAGTGCCATTCGTGTGCTCGAATGCCTGAAGATGCCGAAAGGCGAAACCCGGGTCGTTAGTGACAAAATACATGAAAGTGTACAAAATTTCAATAATCCAAATTTGTAATTTTTACCTTAAAATATTGGATTTTGCTTCGTGCCAATTCTATTTGTATACTGGGTGTCATTCTATCATGTTGTTGCAGAAATGTCAAAACTGAAAATTTAAAATTCAATTTAAATACATTACAAGTAACACAGACGACTGTAGATATCAGACTTATATACACTAGCACTTATTTGTGTTATCTCATTTAATGCGATAGACTGAATAAACGCGTTTTGAATACACTTTTCAAATGCGTATCTTTAATATGTTTATATAGAAGATGATCTTCAATTTTAAATGTGAAAACCGTTTGTGGCGAACTGCCAATTTAATATAGAGTTTATGCTTGTTGTTTGTTTTTACTTGCTAAAACAAAATTATATTGATTTACTTGCTTTCAGATAACGTGGGAAACTATGAGGTTGTGGCATAACTATGACTACATACGCGTTTTATTTTTATAAACGTCACATCATTTTGTTTGTTCGAATTGATATTTACTCGATAGAACTGCATTATTATATGGTGAAAATAACTTGGTAGTTTGGTAGAGTCAGTGCCACAAGAATTATGAAAAAAATATCTTTAGGTTCTGTAGTGAACTCAGCTATATTATGAAATTCTAGTGGAACTAAATATTTAGCTATTTGTATCTTATAAAATAATTGTGCTTTTTGCGTGACGAAATGAAATGAATCATAATTTTATTCGTAGACTTTTTACATCAAGTAAAAGCTTCTAAATATTGTATAGCAGTACAGGAAGTTGTTAAATATTTACAGAAATAATATCCCGGGCATTGTTTGCATAATGTGATTTTCTCCGACGCATTTTCTAAAAACACAAGTACAGGAAACGTTATAATAGCGCAAACACACACATTGCGGACGCCGCTAAACGTTTTTTATATAAATATCTTTAGGTTATTTTTTTTAATGCTGCGAGTATTCCGTTAATATGAATGGCGAGAATTTCACACGTCGATTTACATTCGTGTGACATTGAAATTGTATGGAAAAAATCTGGCATCCGTTTTTTTTTCTCCAAATTGCGACGCTTTTGCTGGCATTTGAGAGTTTGCGACTCGCATCAAATTAAATACCACATCGAAAACGTTCAACACCAGTAACTTCCTTTTTTTTTTAAATTTTGTATGATTTTACTTTCCTCTAATGCTTATCTTTTTTAGTTAGTGCGAAACGGAAGGCGGCTGTGAAATTATCAGCTGCCCATACTGCCATCAAATGTTATAAGACGTGAAAGGAAAAAATACATATTATGAACAAAGAAAAGTACGACTGAATCTCGGTATTTTTTTTACGTTATATTGATCTAATAAAATTACGGTTGAAAACACAAGTGTTTATGTTTTATCTCTCGGAATACATATCCCTTTTGTCGTCAGTTAGCTGTGGCGCTTGGCAGTGTACCTACATTGGTTATTGTAGAACATAGTTGGTCAACTCGTCTACAAATATTTTATGCCTTATTAATGTGTTTGAGATTGCTAATTTCCGGCCATTGAAGTAAAATGAATCATCAAAAATATTAAAAAAAAAAAAAATTGTTTGTGCCACTTTTTTATACCAGTAACGATTTTGCTCATCGCGATTATTATCAATACCTGATATCAACTAATGGGTTTAAAAATGTGAAAAAAGTACAAATCAAGAATGGACAGTTCACACCTTAAACATGGTCAGTATATTTACCAAATAACGATCTTCAGTGATATGATATCGTAATTAAAAAATCTAATGCGTATATTCAATTAAGGATTTATCAATCAAAGTTTGTGTTTTTTTTTATATAAGCCTATCGCAGTTAACCTAGGTCATATTCCTCCAAATTACGAGCGGACAAGGATTTTTAAAAAATAAACCAAATTGTCACACCTATTCCCCGTGAAAATTTTTTTTTTTATACAGTCCTCAGATTTTCTTTAGAATTTTTTCATGAATATCTAACGTTAGATGTCTTCTCGTGAAGATAATTGCCAAAAGAAATTTATAAAATCCAATTTGGGCCCTTTGTCAATGACACATTAATATTGACAGAAAACATGCCGCTTTCATTTTTAATCATTATTTAGTGTATGTCTCCAGTTTCATTTTACATTCGGAGATGAAAGCATATTTATGTGAGATTTTTTGACAAATCGTCCCCCTTTACGACTTTTATGAGTTTGTGACAAATGTAAGGAGTACTTTCCCCTCAAGAAATCGTATTCTGCAGGCGGGTCTGCGGGCCTGTTTGTCACGCAAACGATCTTATTAACCGAGCGAGAATTTCCGTCATATTAATTTCATCGCCAAGAGAAAACTTTAAAATTAATTACCTTTCATATTATTAAATTTGGATTATTGAGATTTTGTACACTTCCATGTATTTTGTCACTAACGACCCGGGTTTCGCTAGTGACAAAATACATGGAAGTGTACAAAATCTCAATAATCCAAATTTAATATTGAAATTCCATCAAGCACCCTCAGTCGATGTCTCAAATTATTTCATATTATTATTGACTTGAACGTTTCCGCTCCTTATATACCTAATGTAAAATGGAGTTCATAATTTACTGCCCTTACAGTTGATATTGCACTGCAATTAGTCTCTATAATACGTGTATGTGTACACCACATTTTCATGGATCGAGACATTTAGCGATGCGCATGTTTTCAGGAAAGAAAATTATTTTGTTCCATATTGGCACGACCTCGTGATGTTCGGACAAAAATACACGCCGAAAGCTTCTCAGTATTAGTAATCCGATGCCGAATAAAACGTAGAATTAGCTTCAGTTACCTGCTTCACGTAATTTGTTGTAAGTTTTTGGATATCAGGTGTCACTTTTTTGACTACGCTGGAAAAATACAAACCTTTGGGTAGAGAAATTAGGCAACAGATCACAAAAATGTTAAGTAGAACACAAGGAAATATATAACTTGCAAAGTCGTAGATTAAATATTTATCAGCTTCTTCATTTTATTCGATTTATTTTTGCGAGAATGCGACGATGCGACGATGTTAGTTTACTTCTTGATGTATTTAGGATAACTGATATATATTTCACATAATTTTACATTTTTTTACTGTGGAAATTGATCTATTTTTAGCCATAGTGAGCGTTTTAACAGATTAATTGACTGGAAATAAATTCGTGCAAAAACGGCTCGCGCTGTTAAATGAAGGAACATGATATAACACCCATGTTTCATATGGACCGCTCACTTGTTTGATCCCGTCTTCAGAATACAAATGTCTTTATTTAATCTTTGCCTTGCAGGAATCCACATCCAGCATAATATTACTCGAAATATCCTCAATTAAAATATTCATTGGTAAATAAAATATCGGCTTCCTTAATTTGTGAATATTCCAAGAGAATCGTCATTTGTCGGGCGGGCGTCGACGAGCGCGTCAATTTACGTAACAGCTGATGATCGGTTCGCATGGTGTGCTATGGAGTATTTTGAACGTCTGCCAAGTATGCGAATTACAGGCGATACATGAAAATGTTTCAAAGGTTAATTTAGCCACTAGAGGTGTATCTATATTCTGTTATTGTTAATCCCCACGCCATGTTTTCAGTCTACTGTTGTACGAATGTCATCTTTACAATTACTAATTTTATTAAATCTCTGAAAAAGAATAGTGAGTAAGAAACTTAAATTCGGTAGACATTGATATACATAAATACCTAAACGGTCACAATGTAGTCCCACTACAGAAGCGGTGTGTTTCGCTTAGAAATACACACTTTAAACAAAAAGCTTTTGAGTTTACACACACTATATCCGTTCAAGCTTTCGTTTAAAGCTTTGTGCCCCGGAAACGAAAGTTCTAATTAAATCATTAGCAGTCGCTGCTACTTAATTGGCCGCTACCTGCGACTTACAACAGCTCATATCTGTGAAAAGTTTTGATTACTTGCCACTACAGAAAGTCTTTTCATTACGCGACAAACGACTAAATTTTATTAAGCCCGTTTAAACAGAAATACTGAAAACCAAAGAGGTAAAACACGTGTAACACCTTGTTATTAGCGAAGAATTCGTGAACGAACAAGCCCTCTAGTCTCTAGTCCTTCGTGAAAAGTGTTTTTTTTAACCATATCCGCTCCCTATTCGGAGCATATGGTCATCACGCAGTTCCTTCAAGCTTCTCTGTCCCCTGCCAGTCTCCTCGCCTCCTCCCAGGTCATCTCAGCGTCCCGTAGCTCCGCCGAATACATCCTATGGATGGTCATCAGCGGCCTTCCAGGGCGACGGAATCCATCTGGTTTGTAGAAGAGACAGGTAGGATTCAGGCTCCCCTGGGGCTTACGCAGCACGTGTCCAAGCCAGGTCCATCGTCGCTTTTTTATTTTGGACGTAATAAGAGGCTGGTCCGTTCGCTCTCTTACCTCCGAGTTCCTGACAAAATCAAACCACCGTACCCCTAGTATTCGCCGCAAACATCTGTTTTCAAAGCACAGTATACGGTTACCCTGTGCCTTGGTGAGGTGCCATGACTCGCAACCGTAACGCAACACTGTCAGGATGAATGCGTTGAATAAGTGGTACTTGGTTCTGACCGAGTACAACCGTGAGTCCCAGACTTTCCGCATTGAGTTAAAAGTTACTCCAGCTATCGCTAATCGGATTGCGAGCTCTTTACGCGGATTGCCATCTCCCGTGATGTGTACCCCCAAGTACCTAAAGCCGTCGACTCTCTCGCTGTCTTGCGCCGCGCTCGTCAGAGGGTAGTCTGGTTCTGGACAGAAACTGTTGCAGAGCACATTGGTTTTACTCGCGAAAAGTGTTTAAGCGACATCAAAGTTCGAAGTATTGAGGTTTCCTTCCATTACAGAATTGCAGTTGCAAATATCGTTGGAAAGAAAATTAGTCTGTTCTTCAGATGAATAGAATCGTTTCGGACCTGCGTTGTGAGTCAGTTTGTTTCTAATGTCGCGGAACCTACTTTCAAATCGTGTAAATAATATGCAATAAACCAAAGGATATTTTAAGTGATGCTAGTTTTCTTTACAATAAGTCACCAAGTTGAAGTATATCGCTGATGTTTTGTAATAAAGGGATCACTAAAATTGTTGTGATAAAACGGCAAATTGTTCATCAATACTTCCGTAAGTAGATTTATGATCATCCGTATATAAGACACAAAAAAGTAATGTGATTTGTTTAAAATACTCCTGTAAAATAGGAATTTGATAAATAATTCAAGTGTTTTTCAAAACACTGACGATATATTGAAAATGAGTTTCCTTTTAGTAACCGATCATCCAATGAATCAAACATTTTTGTGATGTGTATCTTTCAATTACTGTTTCGAAGATGTTTTCTCATTTTTCAAGCTGTTGAAAAGCTTAAACGTCATTCATCTCGCTGACACTTAGGTTGTTAGAGAAGAAATGAACGTTAATAATAGGTATGGTGTATGTAGGTATGCTGTTTTATTATATTTTAAGTGTTCCGCGTTAAGTGTGCTCGTTTATTTTCGCTGTCGTCATTCTATTTTCTACCTCACTAAATTAGCCTACTTCAAGAAGATGCGTCTACTTAACTTCTCTTGTCAATGATGACAGTTGAATACTTACATTTTTTTAGTAAAATAATTTATACATATCGTTTGTGAATGATATATTAATTATGCTCAAGTACTTATATAACATTGTAACCATGACCACTCCCAATATGAAGCACATAGACTCCTAAAGAAGCTTATCTCAACAGAAGTTATTCTACAAGACTTCTTATTACTCAGTTAATTACTTTTCTTTTTCTGAGGGAGAAATTATATCAGGATTAGGCTAGGGACTAAGTCGGATATTCGGCCCTTTTTAACTATTCTATAGTCGAATAGTATTCGTTATTTTTTAAAATATAATGTCTTTCCACCAAGAATTGACAGTTAACGCCTTAAAAGTGAGTATTCGTTATAATTTTTAATGAAATATTTTACAAAATCAACGAAAAATCAGATCACAATTATCCCAGGTAGTGGTTATTTTTTTCCATGTCCGCTCCCAATGTGGCACATATGATCTCCTAATGCAGGTATCTCAACAGGATTTTTCTACGAGACCTTCTTGTTACTCAGTTGCTAAACCTTTCTAAGAGATAAGGGATAAAAGGATAGGGCTAGGACAGGACTAGTGGTTAACTAATCGCTCTCGCTACGCCCCGTTGGGTTGGGATGGGTAGGAGAGAGGACCCAGACTACGAACAGAAATCCATAAATCGATTGAAAGGTCAATCTATGAAAACCGCCCTCACCGGGAATTGAACCCGAGACATCCGTAACCGTAGCCAGCGACGCTACCAACTGCGTCACGGACGCCGTCATTTATTATTTTATTATACCGCTGGCTATTTTTACCTTCACCCAACTCACCCTTATCATAATACTAGGGTTTGACGAAATGACTCGGGGCTAAAAAAACCTTTGAACATGCCGAAATTTCAGTGATTGAAGAAGGAAGTTGACCGTTGTAGTAATCCTACGCAGCTGCAGAATTTTAAATATTGTTATACAATGGAACGATATTGGAATGTGTATTCATATAATGTTATGTTAATTATTATTCAAATATAAGATTTTTTTAAATAGTATTTTCATACTTTAGAAACTAATCGAATATCTGAATAGTTGAAATCCCTAATAAAACACGACGAGCCGTTAGCAAATGGCTATCGCTATTTCCTATTTTTAGGATTGCATGGGTGGGACGAAATTTAGACCACAACTGCTTTTGTACAAAATCATATTATGAATCTTTCCTTACTGGGATTTGTATCCGTTAACACATAAGCCAACGACGTTGACCATTCGGCTACAAGAATAAAATCATTATCCTTATTCCGTGACAAATCAAATAGTGTAATTGATATACAATGCTGGCCTATTGTATTTATTATATTATAAAATTTAGTAAAGGTAAATATAAAATATGCGACATTTCTGCTTTATTATTATTCAAAGTCAATGCCGGAACTGTACCAAATTATATTAGATTTATATTCTGCTAATCTCGATCGCGTGCCAGGAACTACAAATAACAAATTGAATAATACTTTCATGTACGTATGTCGCATGACTCGCATGTCACAGCCTATTATTACTGCCGAGGACGTCGATACAATTACGGACGGATAAATTCGTCCCTGTGGATTTCAGCTTATTTAGATAGATAGCTTATTTGGATAATCTAACCAAGGTTTATTGCATATTTGTATACATAAACGGCTTAACCCACTGACTGCTAACGTCTCAACTGTTGAGACGGCAGAATTCAGTGTGTTGATAGCTGATACTCAAAAAGTGTTAACAGTGGTAAAACTTTTGTGTACAAGCTAATTATTGTATTATGATATAGTCTGATTTGTCCTGATGATCTCCATAAGTTTGGTTAAACCAACACTACTGAATTAACTTTTAAATATTTTAAGACATCGACTGAGGGTGCTTGATGGAATTTCAATATCAAATTTGGATTATTGAGTGTGCTCCTAATTCTCCGCTATTATATCCGATACGTTGAAACACCTAACAGATGTCACTTAATGTGGAATGATTGTATATATTTACCCATTCGTCGAATTACATCCCGTCAAAACCCACAATACTAGTAGTACTAAAGAAGTTGAAAAGCGGCAATTCGCCACTCTGTTAATATGGTGTTTACAAAATAAGGATTAGGGCGATTTCCGAAATTTTAACTCAGGTATCGGTGTGGCTCTCAGAGGTATAATGTATTGCCTCGTAAATGATATTTGTCGCATTTGTATCTTCTATATAAGCGTTAGACACTGTTTACTGTCTCTCAGTTCGAGTCCATTCGTGTGCTCGAATGCCTGAAGATGCCGAAAGGCGAAACCCGGGTCGTTAGTGACAAAATACATGGAAGTGTACAAAATCTCAATAATCCAAATTTTAAATATTTGGTATTGGAATATCCTATAAACTGCAGGTAACTGGTTTAAGCATTGATGTGATATGTCCATTTTTGTCAACATGTGTGAAGTTTATAATGTAGTTTATTCCATATATAAAATGAACTAATCGAAGACCTTAAACTTATATGGTTTTTAATATCATGTTGCTTGTGCTTTCAATTAACTTTATTTTAGACATGTCACATCTGTGCTTTAAGCCAGGACTGCGGAGTCCTGGAGTCGCGGTGTTTTGGCAGGAGTCGTAAAAGACGAGCGACTCCGACTACTTTTTCTGTAGAATGCAGCATGACCACCAACCCAAGTATCCGCAGGTCGTTTATTTTCCGCCCTTAAAATCGTTAGATTTTATTTGAGAGCTTCCACGAATGTTGAAGCAATGCTACTTTTAAGAAGAAGTTCAAATAATTAAATATATCCTTGATTTAAATTAAATTTTGTACGCATCCTTATATATGTACATATATGCAATTAAAACTTTTTTTTTTAAATAAATTTTTTGCGTGTATTAATGTACTTGCTATGTATTAAGTTGCTTTACGGTCATGGCACCTCACCAAGGCACAGGGTAACCGTAAACTGTGCTTTTAGAACAGATTTTTGCGGCGAATACTAGGGGTACGGTGGTTTGATTTTGTCAGGAACTTATAGATAAGAGAGCGGACGGACCAGCCTCTTATTACTTCCAAAATAAAAAAAAGTGACGATGGACCTGGCTTGGACACGTGCTGCGGATGCCCCAGAGGAGCCTGAATCCTGCCTGTCTCTTCTACCTACCAGATGGATTCCGTCGCCCTGGAAGACCGCTGATGACCATCCATAGAATGTATTCGGCGGAGCTACACGGACGCTGGGATGACCTGGGAGGAAGCGAGGAGACTAGCAGGCGACAGAGAAGCTTGGAGGAACCGCGTGATTACCATATACTCCGAATAGGGAGCGGATATGGTTAAAAAATGTACTAGTTTCATTTTTATTTATGCCTATAACATCTTCTTGTTCTGCATGCCTATAACATGCAGTATTCATTATATCGACTGTGTTTTGGCCAATTGATGTCGATCAGAAAATACGAAAATGAGTTAATGATGGGATCTTACTTTAAAGGCGACAGAGCAGGTCTCGGCCAAATAATGTAAATTAGAAAGATAAATTCATCACTTTTTGGAAGGGAAACATCATTTTACATTGGTTTTAGGTTTTAAAATTTTGACTCGGTCACTTGAAGCAAACCACTATTATGTCGACACTCCCTACGACGTATATTCCCGTATCTGCAAACATGAGAATTTATAGGAGTGCATTTCAAAATTCAGAACGCAACTCACCATAATATAATGTTTTAGATAAAAACAGTTTTTACTCTCCTGAACAATTTCAATTTTGAGGCTTACATCATGTGGCCAAAATACTGTCGATTGTGTATTATATGAAAAATTTGGCTATTAGCCAGATTGGTTGGTTGGTGCCTAATTTGAAGACCAATTACACATAAATAGTAAAGGTAGGAAAAACCAAACTAAATTAGACTAAACTTAGAGAGTCAATAACGGAGTCGGGTTGTTGGCCAATGTCGGAGTCAGTCGACTTCATACACTTGCTTTAAACATTAAAATGAATGCATTTTTGTGACGATTTTTTTTCAACTTAGCTTAATTCTGTTTATTCATATTGATTGGCGTCAACCTATGCCATGTTTATCCAATTTTCAGACAAAAACATGTTTCAAAACCTTAATTTATTGCACGTCTAAACATTTAATCCTCAAGTGTTAATAAAAGTGTTGGTATCTCACTTGATACGTTCAAGGAAATACGATAATAGCACCAGCTGGATACATTCCCGAGTCAAATGCGAAGGACTTAATCACCTCCAGCTTTTCCTTAGGTATTTTAGTTGTCGTTTTTCTGATGATCTTTAAGCCAAAGTTTCTCAACCGGTCTTTGGCCGCGCGCCAAATGCGCCGTCGATAAATAACGAATCAGAAGCTGGTCGGGACGATTACGGCCGCGTTATGTTTGGATTTATGTTAGTTGAAGGTTTAAGATGGGCCCTTTGTTGATTCGATTAGGTAACTTGTGGTGTTCGACGGATATGACATCAAGGATATCTTTTTGTCGATGATATGATTGTGTTTTAGGGATTTTTGAAAGTGAACTTAAAACTGCATTGGCTGGTTGTTTTCAAACCGATTCGTTGGCAATCGGAAAAATAATGTACACTTTTATGTATGAGTAAATCTCTATACAGAGTGTTTCGTTTTTATTGCCACTGATTTTTAATATTCTGAAAACCGTTTACGAAAAATACGCATTTCCAATTGATGATGATGCTCAATTGCCGAGCGAAACCGATTTAAAGTATGTATAATATATATCGCAAATAATGTTGAAATATTCCGTGGGGTAAATTAAATGGGGTAATAAAGGGGTAATAAAGGAATTAAAATGAACATGTTTTTTGAAAAATATAAACAAAAACAGTACTCAAATTATTAGTAAATGAGATTTTAACTAGGGAAGGTGGCTCACCATTATTAAATTCATTTCCTTTAGGATTTCCACCTGCAAACACTAATAACTTATTTTCTAATTAGTAGTGTAGGAAATAATCTTACCCCACACTTCATTTTTAAGTTAAGAACTAGAATCATTATTTTAAACCATATCCGCTCCCTACTTGGACCATATGGCCATCACAAGGTTTCTCCAAGATTCTATGTCCCCCGCCAGTATTCTTGATTCCTCCCAGCTCATCCCAGCTCCGCCGAATACATCCTATTGGATGGTCATCAGCGGCCTTGCAGGGTGACGGAATCCATTCATTAGAATCAGTGTTGACCTAAAACCGAAATAAACAACCTTGAAATATAGTAAGTCTGAAGACGCTTCCTAAAGAAGCGACATACGTGTCACATTTGGTAACATTGTCAGTGGAATAAGAAAGTTATCAACTTTAATTTTATATTTTTTTCTATCATGATTGGAAATAAACACATAAAAACATAATTAATCTCTCGTCTATTTTAATTGAGACGTTCTGACCAATAAGTTGGTGAATCATCTTGTAGCAAAAAAATATAGCCACTCTTTTGTCGTTTCACATTTTTCTTCAAGAAAATTACTTCGTTAACGTTATCAATTAACCAAAAAATCCTGATAATAATTTGACACTTTTCCTAATTCAACGTTCACAGAGAGCAGTCGTGAGTTTTCTTTTATAATTAACATTCAGCTCAGAGTGTTACATTATTAAGCTGGAATATATCATGAATGACACATGATATGAAGTCAGTTCTAAGAGGTAGGAAACTTGCGGCCTTCTAGGTCTTCAACTGTGACATTTTGACTGATGTAACTTACATACATTTTTACGTAATATATCTCATTGAAGTTGCTTGAATGTGACCTTCTAACGTGAAACTGCCCCCCCACCCTTGACCTAATCTGTTTCCACGAGACATGGCATGAAAGCCCGCGTTCGGCAAGATATACATTTTTTCTTTCATAATTTCGAAGTGACCAACCTTTGGGAGCATTAACATTCGAAATTATTAAAAAGTTTCATTAAAAATAAATCAGGAACCTTGTTACTTTATTTTTCAGAGTAATTCGCGTTCCGGGTTCAATCTCCACTCAATTCGATTTAGTTGCTTAATCAAATTTGTCCAATGCCGTTTATTGATGCCGACTCAGCAATTTGTTCTTGAGTGCCGTATTCCTTGAATTTATTCCATCTCACCAGTATTAGCAGAGATGTCTCCGTAAACAGATTACATCGAGAAGTTTTTGAAGCACCGAGGATTTATATAACGGCGATTGGAGTGGAGGGGTGTTTAAAAACGAATATAAACAAGATTTATCATAATTCTTTGAAACAACTTATACATAAAGCCTTGAATAATTACATCAGCACTTTGGAAAATATGACTTTGTTAATGCGCGCTGTTTTCTCTTGGAAATCCGTATAGATAAATTGTCTTTGGTGTTGTTTTGAACTATTTTCGCGTAAGGGTGAAATGACTTCAGTAGTTGTTATGTTATTTTGCCAACTTTCGTTTAAAATTATTACAGACAAACAGGTTCACTCCAAATCTGAATGTATATTGAATATTACTGATAGCTGTACTAATGTTAATGTCAAAACGAATTTCAACGTAGTCCATTCAACTATGAACTATTCAGCTGAATACATGACTGAATGTAGATATAACATTTCGTAAATTGTGCAGGAGAGCTACTTCAAGATTAAACTTTTCTATAAATCCCTCAGGAATTCTTTGCTTCAACAGTGAAAATTAATCGAAACATTAAAATTACATTGAAACCCTTTTGACACATTATAAATTACCGCCTGATATTAAAAATACGCTGAAACCACCGTTATTTGAAAAAAAATGCTAGATAACTAGTTCTGTGTCCAAATTAAAAAATAATATTCTGTTCAGCAATTGGAAGTACAATTTCTTACATAAATGGTGCGACGAAGAACGATGAAGTTCCTGTAATAAACAACAGCATGCAAAGTATTATAAAAAATCGTAATAAATATTACATTATTTATATATTTCAGTCAGTTATTATTTAAAACTGACTAGTCAATATGAATTTATTTTTAATCAATTGATCTGCTAGAACGCTCACTATGGCTAAAAATAGATGAATTTTAACAGTCAGAAATGGAGAATTATGCGAAATATATATTAGTTATCCCAAATGCATCAAAAAGTAAACTAAACTCGTCGCATTCTCGCTTAAATACATCGAAGAAAATGAAGAAGCCGAAAGATATTTAATTTAGGACTTAGCAAGCAAAATGGCTGCGGCTAGTCTTTATATACACCGCCAACACGCACACAAGCAAGCAGCCGCATTCTTACGTGTAATGCATAGGGCTGACGATTAATGCTGGGTATCGGCAGTTCATAACTGAAATTCGAAAGACTGAATATCGATAGCTCTTTTCAAAATTATATTTCCTTGTGTTCTACTTGGCATTTTTATGATCTGTTGCCTAATTTCTCTACCTAAAGGCTTGAAATATTTTTTACAGCATATATCCACAAGTGTTCCCTCCTAGTTTGACCAGAAATATGAGATAACGTCTTGGACATGTCGATATGTCCAGCGCGATCATCGGGTTAAAGTGGACGTTATTTATTCATTATCACGTTAGAATCCAACTTTTGATTGCAAACGGTTGGAATTTCGACTTGAAGATTGTCGTAGAAGAAAATGCCTCGCAGCTATTGTAAAATCGTTGAAATAGCTAATACAATTAATTTGGTACTCGTTAATTATACGGGTGCCACTTGTTCAGCGTGCTTACGTTAAACGGCTGCAACATTATCGCCGAGTTTTAATGTGCTCGTCGCGATAATCACCAACGCCTATATTCTTTGTGCAATTAGCACCATCGTGTGTTATTATATATGTCTCAACTTTCTCAACTAACAAAAGTGTAAAGGCGAAAAAGCAAATATTGCACAATCGTGCTAATGGCGGTGAGACTATCGCAGCGGATAGAAAATATTTAACCTTATTACATCATTAGCTCAACTCATTCCTTGCATACAAGGCAATCGCTGCGTTACTTTATTCATTGTCGTCATGCGTACCACTTGTGTTCCACGTTTATTACAATATTATTGTTCCCAAACCAATGTACTATATCGACATCCCCTACGGAAAAATTATTATGTACTCACTTTTGATAACTTTGTAAAAGAGTTAAAAAAATGTTATTATTATTTTTATAATTTCTGTGCATTTTAAGCATTTCATTGTCAATCTCTTCGTTCGCTGCGGTTTTCGATGAGTGCCAGTATGGCAATACGATTTTAGTGATGACAATTCTGACGATTGAAATTAATGGATAAATTCAAATATAAATTACCTCCTTAATGACCAAATAAAGATATATTCATCACTATAATTTAATTTAAGATATCGATGAGGGTGTTTGGTGGAATTTCAATACTAAATTTTAATTGTTGAGTCTTTACCCGGGTCGTTAGTGACGAAATACATGGAAATGTACCAAATCTCAACAATTAAAAATTTAAGCTGAATAAAGTTTAAACATAGTTATGACGATGTCGTGTAACCGAAATAGCTATGAACAAACTGATAAAATTCTTTTAGAACTAAATTATTTGTTATTTTTACCCTATTTTTCCTCTTTTAAATTAAAATTCGGTTTATTAAATCTGCCCTACCCGGCGATCATAAAATGAGGATAAGGTGAGGGGTAAAGCGTGAAGTATTTTCTGTCACTTTTTCCCCTGGTTCAAATAACGCAAACAAGATTGATTATCTTTAAAACATAAATTCACTATGCATTGTATAGACAGACCTATATAGAGATGCTATTTTTATAAGGTCTAACACCGAAACGCTCGTTAATAAATAAAAAGTATGTTCGATTTCGAGGCGGCGGCATCCAGTAATCGCGATAAGTGTATTCAGACATATTGCGGCCCACCCCCGTTTCGGAATTGTTTGTTTGAAAACTTGCGTCTTCACTTCGACAATGGGGCTCTTCTTTTGGCACTGCTCTGGTGCTCGTGATTTATTACTATTTTCGCATACGCATACTTGATACTGAACAGGGGTACGCCACAACCGGTATTCGGAGAAATGTACTCAAGTATCATACTTAAAACATTCATAATATTTACAATCTTCAGATAGTTTCTCAAAATAAACAAAAGTCTTTTATTAATATGATTCCAATTGTTGACTGCGTGACGCAATTTAACTATAGGTATGACGTGTGATGATTATGCAATTCCGGAAAGATGAATATCTAGTTCGACAGGCGACAACACAATGAATCCGGTCCTTTCTTGTTTTTTCATATATACTGTCATCGGCTGTCTGTGTTCTGCTTTAGTTATCATGACTTGGCTTTTCAGTGAGTTCACCTTTATCACAACATGTACAGAATCCGATTCGTATATCGGTCACTGCTTGATTTCGCCAACTGCATTTTCAAGTACGTAAAAAAATAAAATTTTATTTGCCAATAAGCCTCGTCTATATTACTGACTTGGCATAACTAATGACAAGCGTAATGTTTCGTAAATTTGCAGTGTCATCATCGCTACAGTCTTGTTAAATGCTTGTAGACTGTGAGGTCTAACATTGTATACACAGCGAAACTTAAAATATTAAATTTCGGAGATTTATCATATTTTTCTTTGTCGGTGTAATTTGCGTGCGAAGACGATGTTAAAGCCTCTTTGACACTATTTCTGAACGGTGAACGCCTCTTTGTACGCGTTTTGAAAATCTGGAGGCCATTTGTGTATTATGTATTTTTTACATTGGGTGCTGTTGAAATCGAGTGGGCGATTGCATACTGCGTTGATACTATCAGACACCTATGGCGATCCTTGGGAAATCGATGCATTCATTTCATTCCTACTATTTTCCATTTGTCGCCCGTGGGGCCACCGCCTTCGCTCATGTCTGACATGTAAAAAAATAGTTGTTACTATATAAATCGATAACTTTTTTATCGCACGCTTTGAACCCGGTAGCTATATTTTAAGGACGTTTTAAAAAACCATAGCTTGGTAGTAACATAGAGATAGCAAAAAAAATCTTAAAACTCGAATACCAAAGAGTGCGAACCACTTTATTTTAACCTATATATGGGCTCTATAATAAAGACGGTACTGCGGAATCTGTCTGTATTTTCGGGTAAATACTAAAGTATATGCAGAAAATTCGCCTTTGATACTGAAACTCTAGTTCGTTATAAATTCATTGTTTTTTTTTTATATTCTGATAACTTAAATAATGGGTTTAGGTTGATAACATCAAAGTATTCAGTTCTAAAAAATTTTATTAGTTCAGTGATAGCTATTTCGGATTCACGCCATCGTCAGGACTAGTTAAAACTAATAAAATGTAGAACTGAATACTTTATTATTTTATCTTGTTATAATAGTGTCCTACCAAGTAAATGCCAATTCAATCAATGCTACTGATAATTTTGTGTTTTGTATATTATTAAGGTGGTTTGGTTTTTTTTTTTTATATAGTTCGATGATCTGAACAGTTTTATTTCGTTTAGGAATACATTATTACGTAAACATATATAATGCAGATAAATTTTTGTATTTACACGATTTATGCGCAATAAAAATAATAACATAGAGTTTTCCTGGATTATTCGATATTTTTAGTGGCGCAACTGTGAGCACGTACGTCCAACCACCCTCACCTAAATACGGTCCTTTGAACAGGAGGAGCTCATGAATTAACGCCAGTGTATCGTATTTCGCTCTGCGAAAAAATGGTAATCCATCAACTTTGCGATACCGCCACTACATGTGTGTGAAACCCTTATAGTTTTTTTAAATAATATAGTTCTTTATAATAATATATATATACTATAACATCTCGTTCGCGTCATTATCTGTCTTTGCCATCTTTATCGTATCGCTTGAAAACAGTACCATAATGTGTATTTTATGAGTCATATTTTACCAAACATCTTGGATGTAACAATCGCACAACTATATATGACATAATTATTAAAATATAATGTTCTTCAGCGTATCTAGATATTTTTCATTCAATCTTCTTCCGAATTTATATGGGGCGATAGAGAAATGAAAAAACTTGTTAAAAATATCAAAAATAATACTAATAAAATACACGTGATACAGTTCTTACTTACTATAAGTTAGTTTATAATATATAGCTAGTAGTGTACAAGTTCTTAATGTAGCGTAGCGTAAATCTGTCTCGAAAAAATATAATTTATAACGAAAATCGGGTTGTTTTTCCAATGTAGAGATGTTTTCTTGTGGCTTTTTCTTTTGCCAATAAATCAGACGATGAGGCATTATTCTCTCGAGCCCATTGTTTAGTGGTTGCCTATCTACGTAGGCATATCCTTGGCAAGAAAAATAAAATTACCCATATAAGAAAGTGCGAATTATTCTTTACAGTATATGTTCAACGTTTCACAAAAATATCAAAATATAGTACATACATACTTGCCCATTTTTGTATTATTATTAATGTCGCAAGACAAAGCTATCAGCAGATTAAAGGACAGAACAAAGTAATTAAAAGACGCCTACCCCCCGCCGTGTGGAGTGAATATAATTATTTTCTAAAACTGACGGAAAAAAAAATCAGCGGGATAATTTTGCGTTCTTTTTCTAACGAACCACGACCGCCTTGTGATCTTTTATATGCGTCAGTTGTCGTGAACGGTTGCCGGTTGTGACTTAATAAATGTAATGAATTACATGCAAATGAATATTGTGCAAAACTGGAATATACTTACTAACGTTTGAATCGTGTTTAACACTACCATGTTGACCTGATTATTAAGTTGATACTCTTACCTCCCCTTTTCAAATATCATATGAACAGAAAGATAAGATTATATAAGTAAATATTTTTATCAATCTAGTCGATTTCGTTACTTCTCAGTTATAAAATTGGATGGCTATGTGGATGGAGTTAAAATAAAATTCAAATTTCTATTAATAACGAAAGGGCGTATCTGGAAAATGTAAGAAATTGAGTTACATACACCAAACAAATGCATTTGACAACATATGTAATTTACAACTAGCAACCATTCTCGTCTAAAACACACGGAAACCTTATAGTCTCTTATACTCGGTGTCATATCGACATAGGTACAGTCCATGGTGTAAGATTACACCAGTCTACCCGAAAACACCAAATGCGTAAATCACCGTTACGAATGACAAAGCCTATTTTAAATGATTTAATTCTTGTTCTATCAGGCATCAATAAACAACATAGTACCTACATTTTATTGTGAAATTGAATCTAACGTCAAAGAATTCGCTTCGATACGTATCACTGTCTAATAATCTGTATTATTTTTGTTTTCAAACAAAGATTTTTACCGTGAAAGGGCAGCGGGTGTGAGAACAATCAAAATGAAAAAAAAACCGTTTCAAGGAAATGTTGTTTTCGTGTAATCCAAATAAAGGTATAATAAAAATTATAATTACGTCGGAAAATTCGTGGATACATTGAGCTGTGGAAATAATGAAAAACTTTTTCATTTTTAATTAATGCCGTTACAGCGTAGAATGTTTATTTTATTAAATCTCCATTGTTTTTGACTTTTTGTCAATAGTTAAATATTCAGCTTTCTGTTTCATTTACTTTATGTTACATCTAATTGAAATAATTAAACATGAACATCTATTCATCTAATTTAATTTCACAAAGCAAACTCAGTCGATATCTCAAATTTGAATCGTTTAAATTTTATACATTTCCATAATTTTTGTCACTAACGACTCGGGCTTCGCATTCGGATGCACGAATTAACAGTCAGTTCAATTTCATCCGTATACTTAAATGGCGTAAGGCGAAACCCGGGTCGTTAGAGACAACTTTTGAAAGTGTACAAATTTTGAATGTTTATTCAATTATAAATTGTATAATGCATCATTAGCCCAGTAGCCGAGAACGTAAAGCTCGTAATTTAAGAAACTGAAAAATTACTGGAAAACGCAAAATTTATTTATTACGTCGTGTATGAACTTCCATAAATAATTAAGTGATCATGAATCGTGATATATTTTTGTGTTCGTAGACGATTTTGATTGAAATTGTTTTACTTCTTCTAAATATGTGCTTATTGATAAACAAGCTTCGAAATTGCTTCTTTGTCTCATTTTGCGTGACAGATAATTCACTTCCTCGGGTTAAAAGTAAGATAGAAATTATCTTCATCGTGGGTTTTGTTCTGATCCCTTAATTATTGTTTTACTTCAAATGAAGGAGCCGGAAGGGTTTCCGTTGGCTGGACCGCAAATAATATGTGGGAAGAAAGTAACACTGGTAATACTTAATTCGTCGAATTCATCGAAAATGTTACGTGCTTATCGTTAAAATGTCAGAATTCCATTTAACTCCGAGAGTTTTTGTTTGCTTTATCATAAGATTCTCACGGTGCATTTTTGTCACAATTAACGTCATAAAAAGCAACTGTCGACTTTTGAAAAATGCATTTTGGCAACGCAGCGATACTAATTAAACATTTCTTACAGGTTATTAATTTGATATTCGACAAAATCTACAAATATAAAAAGTGCACACTTATCGAAGGCGCTGTGCTTATTTTTTTATTTACAAATGAACCTTAATAATAGTGAATCATTTGCTAGTCCAGAAAGACGGTCAAAAAGACAAAACGAGTGTTCGAGTTTGTTGCCCTCATTAAGACACGGAATGCGTTCGGCAAGAAGATCCTTTTTTGTTTTCGCATTCAAATATACTTAATTCGTACATACGGATGTATGGCAATGCTATGTTTAAATAGTGAGTGAGTGAGAATTTCAACAGACGTTCAATATCAAAGAAAGCTAAGTACTTATCAAATACAGTGAACATACCTCTCAAGCAATTTAAGGGAACTTTTTAAAATAAACCTATCCATTAAGTGCTTCGGAAAAGAGCTTTATCAAAAAGTGAAAGAAGAACAATACATACCAATAAGGAGCTTATAAATAAATGACAATAAAATATATTTTTTAATAACTCTAAAAGCTCGAAACATTTTTTATAAAACGAAAAAGATGTAGGAATTAAAAACAATCAGTAATTAAAACAATAATTTCGATCAAAAACTGTTGTGTAAAAATACTTACTGTAATTAAAAAGATCATTTGACATTTAAAAAAGTTTCTGTTTAAAAAAGTGTGTTCTGTAAGTAACTGTTTTCAAAGTGTCGATTGGACCAAAAACTCTCCGCTAAGCATGTTCATAAAGGCGATGCAGCAGCAGGCCCAGGACAGGGAGCGGCGGTCTTCGGTGTCGGGATGGTTCAACTCGCTGAGGAGGGGTGCGAAAGGCCGCCGGAAGGATTCCGTTCCCGCCGCTCCGCCTCCCGCCGTTCCGATCTATGGATCCCTCGGACGGAGGCGAGGAGGTCCAGCGGCGGCGCCGGCGAAGGCCCGGTCGGCTTGGGACTTAACGAGCGTCTCCAGACTGGTTTGTCAACTTTGTATATTTTATATTCCAATGAAATTTCGCAATGGCTCAGGTGATATGTTGAAAATGCTCAGTATTTGAGCAGAATCGGTGACGATAGTATATACATTTAATATTCTGTCGTGTGCTCTTGTGTAATATCGCTGGCATAGAGTGTAAAACTGACAACTCTCCCAAAAATAAAAACAAAAATACACGAAAAAAAAAAAACAATTGTAATTTGCGTTTAGGAGTTTATTATCCAGCAATTGTACTTAAGACAATCTAATTTCATAGATTAATAACTAAATATAAATAACTTTAATAAATATATATATGGATTATATGAATATACTTATTTTCGTTCAATGTGGAGTTAGCAACTTTACACTCTACTAAGACAGCGATATATTAATTCAAATTTATTTTAATAAATATTAACGACGTCTTTATTAATTGCACCATTTTTAAAAACTCGTGTTGATAATCCTTCAAATTAAATTTTATTGTGTTTGTAATCTTGCAAATCTCGTTCAGAATTAAAAAAAAAATACTTTTGAACGACTCACATATCCAATTTCTCTTTCTTTCGTAGCGTATATATTTTTAAATCCATGTAATACATCAAAATCCTCGTATTTGGCGACTTTCCGCTGTGGATATATATATATATATATATAGAGACGCAGCCATTTTATGGTCCACAAATCGTCACAAATTATGTAACGCTGTAACATACGACGGAAATGAAAATCTCTTGTGGCCCGTAAAGCCCAAAGAGTGACGATGATTATTTTGGAGTATTTCTAGAGGTGCTTCGACCGTATTTTATTTGCACCCAATGTTTTTATTATCATCGGAAGAAACGGGATTGAACGGGACATTTCGTTATACTCGACCAAACAGTCATATATTTCTTTATTATATTTTAGTTTTGCTGTATTCGCTTCCTGCGAAATGATTTTGCTACAAACTTTATTCTACCATATTGTATCTAGCAAATTTGTGAATTATAATATAATAGAAATTCTCTTTTATTTCACTCGAGAAATATTTCATAAAATTAGCCTGCCGATTCACAAATAATTTAGTAATACAAACTCAATATTTTTCATCCATAGGAATGCAACAGGTTTGACTAGGGACATTTTTACATGATATTTTTTAAATCCCCATTACGCTGGGATGACCTGAGAGAAAGCAAGAATATTGGTGGGGGACAGAGAATCTTGGAGGAATCGTGTGATGTCCATATGCTCCAAGTAGGGAGCGGATATGATTAAAAACGTAGATATGTAACAACTGAAAAAGCATAGTTTTGAGACAATTAGTAAACAAGATTACTGTCTCTTGTTGATATTAATGACATTCCAGGATTATTTATAATATTATAAACATTATTTAATTTTTTCCTTATATTAATAATAGGATTTTTAGAGGTTTTCACATGATGTTTCGTCGTTGCTACAGTTTGGATCTAAGTAATAATAACTACTGGTAAATAACCACTTGTTACATTTGGGAACTGGATGATATCGGTATTCTAAACATCTCCTCATGCTTAAACTCAAAACTGCAAATTTTTGACTTGTTACACTTTGGAACCGAGGTATTGATATGTACGGCTATATTCTCAAGAAATAATTTATAAAATTCACATTTTACTAGATCCACACCATTTTGTATGTGACGTAATAATATATTATGTCGACAGTTTCATAATTTTAATCCTGCACAGAATCAACGTAGTAACGTAAACAAAACATGAAAACACTTCTATATAACTCAAGATAAATTTATGATGCATATTACGAAATAGCACAGGTTGCACTCAAACCAATACAATAATTTTACGTTTTTAGTTTTGCAATGAATGTGTGCTTTCCCCAAATCTAGACAAGGAGAGCCGTAATTGCATACTGATAAAAGGAAGATCTATCAATTGTTAAAAAAGGCAATCTACAACATTAAACGTTGGTTCATAATTGATTCCATTCTTATTCTTCGTTTCCACTATTGGATTGTAATAATATTTACACTGTTTGGCATTTCAATTGAAATTGTGTACGCCTCGAATCAATTATCTATTATACAAAGCCATTCGGTCACCGAATGGTTGCATTTCGCGTAAATATTATTAAATTTCTAAGGCATCGCCTGTCAAACAACCGAGAACTTTGATCTGATCGCTTGAAATGCACTATAAACTTTTTACTAGAGATGCGAAACTGTCCGAGTATTCGAATATTAGTCACATTTTCATCGGTTACTCGAATAATCCGGCCTCAGATACTGTACCTAACATATCTTGTGAAAAGACCCGAATCGAAGAGTGGCGAATGTTTGGTTATCAACGTCCGAGAGGTCTGGAATTTCAAACAAACACCATTTCAAATCCAGTTCATCTCTTATTTAATTAACGAAGATGCAGTGGTTTATTACACAAAATATCAGTAACACATAAAATTGAGTCTACATTAACATTTACTTAACACATGAATTTGCCTTTAAGTTATAATACAAGTGACACTACAAACGATTTTAAATTTAAATTAAGTCCAATTTCAAAACAAACAAAAACAATTTATACTGACTGCGACGCAGCGGCTAAGCCGGCCGCCCTTAGCCGGCGAAGTCTCTCAGTCGACTCCCGCAAAAATAAAAATTAAACCTAAACCACTGTAGGTTCCTACCCGTGTTGTCAATAATAGACCAGTCCGCTGGACGTTTTAGAATTTTTAGTTATTGCCCTAGGGCAACCGATTGCTTCCAACGACAATATCAGTTATGGACCCTAATAAAACAAATTTAACAAACAAAACCAGGGTGTCACTTGCTGGTTTTAATTCAGTAGAATATATAGAGGCTATACTGACACTAGACATTGAGTCATAAAAACAAATTTTGAGATAATCGCATTTAAAGCATTATTTTTTTTTCAAAGCACTCTCCCAAATCCAATTGTTTGTGATTTAAGATAATTAATCTTTTTGGCATACAAATTATAAGATTTGGTATCGACGAGTTATAGTCATATCACGCTTTCTTCCAGTATAAAAAAAATACTACTAAATTTTTTTTTCAAAGCCAATATATCATATGACTTAATTCGGTCTTCTAGTACGTACAGAGTTAAATTGTATACATTTTGACATTTAAAATAGAAAACCACTAAAAACTGACTTGAGGCGTTCTGTCAGTATACGCTCTATATTATACATTCGATGTATGAACACTTTAAATTATTCACATGCTATGGAAATTTTCTTGATGTATTTGTCGACATCAACTTAAATAAAACAAAATTTAATCTTTGTTATGCCACAACGTAACTGCCGAATCCATCGAAAATAATTTCTATATTTTAATAGTCATTTCAAACCTCCAAAACACCAATATTAAAATGAAATTTATTTTTTTCTTTAAACCATATCCGCTCCCAATTCGGACCATATGGCCATCACGCGGTTTCTCTAAGCCTCTCTGTCGCCCGCCAGTCTCCTCGCTTCCTCCCAGGTCATCCCAGCGTCCCGTAGCTCCGCCGAATACATCCTATGGATGGTCATCAGCGGCCTTCCAGGGCGACGGAATCCATCTGGTTGGTAGGAGAGACAGGTAGGATTCAGGCTCCCCTGGGGCTTACGCAGCACGTGTCCAAGCCAGGTCCATCGTCGCATTTTTATTTTGGACGTAATAAGAGGCTGGTCCGTCCGCTCTCTTACCTTCTAGTTCCTGACAAAATCAAACCACCGTACCGCTAGTATTCGCCGCAAACATCTGTTTTCAAAGCACAGTATACGGTTACCCTGTGCCTTGGTGAGGTGCCATGACTCGCAACCGTAAAGCAACACCGTCAGGATGCATGCGTTGAATAAGTGGCACTTGGTTCTGACCTAGTACAACCGTGAGTCCCAGACTTTCTGTATTGAGCTAAAGGTTGCTCCAGCTATTGCGAGCTCTATACGCGGATTGCCATCTCCCGTGATGTGTACCCCCAAGTACCTGAACCCGTCGACTCTCTCGATGTCTTGACCCGCGCTCGTCAGAGGGTAGTCATTTATAACTCTGTCACTCCACTGGTTGTGTAACTGGGTTTCGGCTCTTTGAAAAGCATACTCAGATTCGGTAGTTACTCGTTCTTGACTATTCGGGTATCACTACATTTTACTTATTTGAAATCACCTCATTTGTGAATGTTCCGTTTCCTTTCTATTGCAGAAATTTAAAAGGCAAAGCATTGAACTCTGCATTCCTTTCGAATAATTATTTAGGATCGAAGCGATTGTATTGAATGGTCGATTCGATTCAGTTTTATTGGCTATACCGAAACAGCGAATTGTGTTTACGTTGTTTTTTTGCTGAAAGCCGCCACAGCAGAGTAATAACAACTATACAATTGCACTATATGCATCGATTTGTGAGCACTTAAATGTTACACAATGAAGAATTATTTGTGAGATGAATTTTAGGAATGCTTTTTATTTCGTTAGAAGCTATTGGTGCCATCCCCGTTATTTAATGTTTTTTCGTGGAGAAATGTTATAAACCTATGTATTCCCTTTCATCCACTTTCAATTCTAGACATCACAAATATTCATCCCTACGAACAGAAATCCATAAATCGATCAACAAATAAATTTATGAAACTGTTCGTACCGGGATTTTGATCCGAGTCATACGTAACCGAAACTAACGACGTTGACTACTGCCACTAACACTTTGGAATCTATACTCTCTTAACCCTTACAGCGCGAGCCGTTTTCGCACGAATTTATTTGCAGTCAATTGATCTGTTAAAACTCTCACTATGCCTAAATATAAATCAGTTTCAATAGTGAAAAATTCACAATTATGTGATATATAGTACTCATTCCAAATACTCCAAGAAGTAAACTAAACTCGTCGCATCCTCGCTTTAATAAATCGAAGAAAATGAAGAAGCTGAAAATATCTAATATACGACGTAACAAGCAAAATGGCTGCGGCCAGTCTAAAAAATACACCGCCAACGCGCACACAAGCAAGTGCGAAGTCGCATAAGTATATGCAATACGTAGCGCTGACGATTAATGCTGTGTATCCGCAGTCCAAAGACTGAATATCGAGAGCTCTTTTCAAAAATATATTTCCTCGTGTTCTACTTGACATTGTCATGATCTGTTGCCTAATTTTTCTACCTAAACCATTTTTAAAGCATATATCCACTAATGTTCCTTCTAGTTTGACCAGAAATACGAAATAAATTCCTGGACATGTTCCTTACCACACTTACCATAAGTTCGACAATTGTTTGCTATCGCTGATAAAGTAACACGAGCTAGTTGATTTCTTACGTTACATATTGGATGTCTGTTAATTTTTTACCCAACTTCAAACATGTCGTTTCCTAACACTCGTAATTTTGTTTACACTCTGCATATTTTTAACACCTCAATTTGCTGCCAAAGTGCCGATGGCTGGCTTCGTAATCGAATTAAATACTTAACAACCATACTGAACGAAAAAAAACAAAAGCGTACCGTGTTAACGAAAAATAAATCCCTCCCAAAAATAAATCTTATGTTATTCGTTCTGCGAAACCGGCTGTGCATCGTTGAATTTATTATTGTGTCTGATGTTTATTATATTTTCAGGTATGAATTTATGTGACATCACCCGCTTCTTTCTGTACAAATATTATGTCATATTGACAAGTATAAATGTTCCTCTGGCAAACGGTATGAAAATCGATTGCGTACATGTTTCGCTTTAACGAATTGTGTGCCAGATTTTATCAATAATACAGAAATAACTTTGCATTTTCTTTTACTGTGGCCAGTCTCTGCGTAACGTATGGCTTAATTTTAATCCTTTATCAGGCGGGCGGTAATATGCTTCCCACATACAATTTGGCTCTACATGTTTTATGTTTATTTTCTGTCAAAATTCAACATATTGTATGTAGTGACTAATGAAGTAGTAATAGGAATGCATCTGCCACTTTGACAGTTAATTTTTTTACATATTTGATACTGATTAAGGTTTTAATAAAGTTTTATTACTGCATGTCTTCTTTGACCAATTCAATAGTTCGACGTGAAAAATCTGGACATGTCCACGATTAACTTATCATAATTGATGTTTTGTTTTTTTTTCTATTCTTTATCGTTGCAAAGACGTGTGTGTAGTTATGATATGATATTCCGCTAAATACTTATATTAAGTAAGGACATACACTACTGCAAGTTGTATTGTATGTTTTATGGGAAAACCATCGGTAGTTTGTATTGAATGTAAATTCATTAAGCTGTCAAAATCCATATCTTTTCAAGCGTCTTTAGGACTGCACGATACCGAAATAACTATCGATAATATTTGTCGATCCTTAGAGTACCAATTGCCATGTTATTGATTTTCTCATTTTGAATTTCTCAATTACGTGTATGCCCAAGAACAATAGTCAAATACGTAGAAAATTTGTAGTAAATGGCATTGTTCGTAAGCACATGAAATTATTTTCTTCAAATCATTTGAGAATAGCCACAAGTCAGATTTATGCAATCATTTACTAAATATATTTTTATTTCTAGCAATGTTCTGTGACTTATTTGAAGTTTCTATTGTTAAAAATAAAAGAATAAGCGTCACAAGATACCATCCATATATTAAATTGATTATGACAGGGATTTTGCATTTCGACAAAAAGAACATATGATTCTGAATCAACATATATAGATCAAAGAATCAACTGTTCAATTGTAGCTCAATCGAGTATCATCCGCTAGTCGAGTGCATATTTCGTCACATTTCGAATTATTTTACGTGTATTTTACTTGATGTCATACAACGTGATTGCGACGGATGCTGAACATGTTAAAATGTCTCACAGTCAAATCGATAGAGTCAATATTGAATGTGAAATGTTTTGCACACTGTTAACACGATCGTGGAAAAATATTTGCCGGAAATATTTATCCGCCGTAGGCGTGAAACGGACAGAAGAATAAAACTCGCGCCGCCAACTAATTGAATTGTCAAGTAAACCGATTGATAGGTCGAATTATACCAGTCGAGATTTAATAAAATGTTAATATTTTCATTTCAATCTTAAATAATAAAAAAAACTATTTACCCTACATATTATGTCGTATTTCGACAATAACTTATCCTGGCGATTAGCTGCTTTCGCGCTCTAGTCCTGACAATGTCTATATTAAATTTAAAAAAATAAAACAATTCATTTTCAAAATTCAATGTCTTTCCACCAAGAATTGACAGTTAACACCTTAAAAAATGATTATATCAATGTTGAATTTGAATTATTGAGACTTTGTACACTTCCTTCGTGCGATCGAATGCCTGAAGATGCCGAAAGGCGAAACCCGGGTCGTTGGTGACAAAATACATGGAAGTATACAAAATCTCAATAATTCAAATTTGATATTGAAATTCGATCAAACATTCTCAGTCGATGTCTTAAATTATATCAAATTTGTTCAATGTAAGCTCTAAGGTTTTGGCTATGGTTGCCCGTAATGTGTTTTCTATTCGTGTTGATCTGAAATGCCTTAAAAGTTTCTGTTTGTGTTCATTTCAAATAAAAAAAAATTGGTGCGTTGAAAATTATTACACGTCTTAAATTGTTAAATTGTAAAGTATTATAGATAGCATTGCGCACATATTTTTTTTTTACGTATTTTTTGTTTTAAAACTAACGTTTTTGCTCGGTCAGTGAGTCAATCATCTCATTCAGGCCTTTGTAAAACAGCCGCGCGGTAAAAAAAAGCACATGTCGCCATTATATTTAATTAATGTTCTGCTATACTGAATGTTGAAGCTAACGTATGGTGTGTGAAATGTGGACGAAAACGTCATAGATATACCTATAATAGTTTAGTGAAATCGATCGGACAATGGATCGATTTTCATACAAAAGTGGAAGACTCGAATAGTTTTTATCTTTGATTTAACACTAAAGAAACAAATTTTTTACGACTTTTTTTAGATTCAGCGAATCACATTAATTTAATAATTTTCGACCCCATCGCCGAGTCTGTGATCAATTTTAGCTTTCTACCTCTTAATGACCTTTGAATAATACATTATATCATTTCGCTTCAGGTTTTCCTATCCCCCGATCAGATTAATCGTCGATGATTTGATTAATTGTTCCGTAACGTTTCTTTAACTTGAAAAGTCTCCGCTAACTTTAGTAATACCAGGGCCCCCGTTATACATTTCATATTTTATTAGTTTGACATTTGACATCTTCGGTATAATATTAAATAAAACTGAGATCATGTATTTACAGAGGATGAAGAAACATTAACAGTTTACCCATAGCGACAACAATTCTAGTAAGAATACTGATTAAGACTTATTTTACTTTCCAGTACTTATTTGTTTTTTATTGCTACCAATACACTCGCAGCCAAAGCTGAATACCATCAAGTCGTTCGTTGTAATGAAACTATTTGTTTCCACTACAGCATCATAGCGAATGCATCGTTTATTAAAAATAATGATCACTTAAGGTATATTCAATAAAATTTATAACAAGTCGAGATCAGCTCGAGACGAAAAGACACCATAAACCAAGTTCTCAAATGTTAAAAATAGTTGATCCTTACCTTGCAGCTGGTCTATACCCGGAATCTTCTCGTCGCTAAGTGTAAGGCCGACTAAAATCTGAACCAATTTATTGATTGAATTTTACTTGGTAGAACTCGCGAATTTGATCACTTTGTTGATTGCTATTTCGAATTGACTCCAACGTCAGAACTATGTTTAAAAAATTTGATTCGCTTGTATATCTCTTCTAGAACAGTATATGCATGTAGCTAAGCTAAATTAAATTTAAACATAGTTCTGACGATGGCGTGAAACCGAAATAGTTATCAAAATATTGATAAAATCCTTGAAGAACTGAATGTTATTTTTTCCTTATTCCAATATACTGAACAGTGAAAAGAGACGAACAACATGTGCGCAAGTACGTTTTTGCATGGTCTGCGTGGAGACGCCAGAAGCATTTTTTTTAAAACTTTAAAACCAATATTTAACCATTTTAAATGTATTATTTAGGTAAGACACTATCCATATATTATTGTATTCAGACACGAATGAAATGCGAGACTGTTTTAGGCTGTAAAAAAAAATATGAAACCCTTGAGGGAGTCATAAAGAATCTAAAAAATTCATACTAAATTGTGAAAGTGTATCGTATTTTTTATGTCTCTTTGCATAATACAATTCTTAAGTTGTGTAGGCCATCATCCATCTTCCGCTACGACTATTGCGGTTGTTTTAATGATTTGCTTCCGTAAGTCTACGTTCTAAACAGGAGATACTAATATAAGAAGCGACAATGAAATCTTAATGTTCGGCACTGTAAATCATATTCTTTCGACGAATTTCTTTTTTACCTCCTTTTGTTCATGTTTGCCGGATATGGTATATTTTTCCTTTCATTCAATAATAACTTCGGATGCGAGCGGAGCACTATTGACAGCCGGGAACGGCTAATGATGATGACTGATTAAATGTGTGGCTATATTGTTAGCGACATACTAACCCGTATGCCGTTATGCCATCCGGATACATTTGATTATCTTCCTCTATTCAACTGAATGCGCAATTATTTAGAGATTTTATCGCAACCTTCATTCAACGTCGCGTATTTATGAGCAATTGTTGTACTTACATAATCACATGAGTTATGAAAAATCTATCTCCTCACATTGTATGTGCTCCTAATACAATTCGACCAATATTAGGTATTGTTCAAAAGAATTTATTCATCTAATAAGTTTGCATGCTATAATTTAATATACAGGTAGATCAATATCGACTGTGTTTTGGCAAATTGATGTAACCCTCAAAAAATACGAAAATGTGTTTATGGTTGGATCTTATTTTAAAGACGACAGAGCAGGTCTCCGCTAAATGATGTAAATTAGAAAAATAAATTGACCACTTTTACGAAGGGAAACATCATTTTACATTGGTTTTGGTTTTAAAAATTCTGACTCGACCACTTGATGTAAGCCACTATTATATCGACACTCCCTACGTATAATCCCGTATCTTCAAACCCGAGAATTTACAGGAGTGTATTTCAAAGAATCATAATGCAACTCAACATATTTTTTCGATAAAAACAGTTTTTAGTCTCTCCTGAACAATTTCAATTTTGCGGGTTACATCAGTTGGCCAAAACGCCGTCGATATAAACTCTAGTAAATAAAATGTTTTTAACAAATATTAATTTGTTCATTGATTCTAATATGAAAGTTTCAAAAATGCCCGATATAACGAAAAGGGCTGGAATGCTATCACAAGACGGTTTATAACTTTTGCTACTACTCGATGATTAAATTTGACCTTCACGATAACATTTTCCCTAAAGTACGCATAAAATTGTGGTTGTACGTTTTCTAATTCATATTTAATGCATTCTATCTTAATCTATGGTCACCTTGTTTTCAAATAAGTTCCTCTAATATCTTGTTTGTATGTAAAGCCGTACTTCATTATCGACCTGACAGGTGCTAGGATTGCAATTTACAATATTCCTGCTGATTCTGTGCCCCCGATACATACAATTGAAATTCCGTTCTGTCGCAGTGATTATCGCAGTTTGTGAAGTGAGTCTGCCCGTCGGTAGGGGGTCGTTTGATTTCCGTCCGTCTCGATTCTAACTGTAAACAAGAACCCTTTGATGTAAACTTTGCCTTGTGTACATACATTTATTATTGTCGTCAAACCACGCATTCTCTCGCAGGTTTATAACTGTGTCGAAGTCTTTCCGTTAACTTCATTATTCATTATTTTATCCTGATACCTTGTGACGAATAATTTCGGTATTTTGGTGGAAGTTCTCATATAATTAAGGTATCAATTTTTCAAACTAATTTGTTCTTAAAGTCATTAGGCATTTATATAATATATATTGTACAGTTTTTTTAATAACCGCAAACCGTTTATATAAGACTTGTATTGGCTATTATACGACTATACAGTATCTGACCCGACGCAGCTAATGTTTTTTAAATTATTACCGTACACCATTAATTAAATAAGTTAAGTAAGAAATTCTTCAAATTAGACTCAATTATAACAAACATAGCACTAATTTTTAATGGACACAAAGAATTCCTTTCAACATTTAATTCCTGGAGAAATTAAAAAATAATACCAAAGTATAATAAATATCTTCTAATTTAATGTGAACTAACGGTTTTGCAGGACAAAGAAATTCGATGATTATTATTGCTTTCGCCGCGGTGAATTGATTTTAGTCTTTTTAGTACTATATAAGATGCAATTTTCCAAGGTAAGTAACGTAAATGGTAAAAAAACCTATATTTCGTTCGAGTAAAATTCTAAGGGTCGAAGAAATTTGCTTGATTAGTCGCATGTATTTCTTTGAATTTTTCACAGTAATGATCAAAATGGGTAATGAAGTTAAAATGCCTTTATTCAAAATTCAATAATATCCACTGTTATTTGTAATAGTTATTTCAAATGGAAACATGAGTCAAGGCTCAATTAATAATTAAACTCCCCGCGAGTCATTTGTTCTCGTTCTGTTTTCTATTGAGAAAGCAGTGTGCGAGTGGGAAAGTAAGTTATTAGTAACGAATCTAATATTTCCATAGGCATCATCTTTGGATTATTAATTCATTGCTGAACGATGCGGGCTTAGTATTTTTATACGTATTTTTAAAATTTATCCTACGACTTGTTTAGTTGCACGTCACTGAAGCAATTTTGCGGTATTTTAAACACTGATAACGGCTATTTGCCACTATTCTATTGCACGAATCTAAATATCGATTAATACCCAATCGCTCTTCACTAATGTTTTCGGTAATATCTCACCGTCAAACCTTCTCCGTACGAAATTACTTATCATGGCTGAAATATGTGTCGTTACAGCAAAGTGCGGTTTTAATCGTAACACGTACACGGAATCCATTAGCGAATAGATGTGGGGCATTGTAATTTATCGAGATTTACCCTTGCCTCATTCATACACAGGTAAATAATTTCCTCGTTTCACTTGACTACGCGTGAACTGCGAACGAAATACCGTTCGAAGCAATTTGTATTGGCCGCAAGAAGTCTGTAGTACAATCTCGACACACTGGACTAAACGGTACAAATTTCACCCTGTTTATGTAACATATGTTTCAATACTAGAGTCGCCGCTTGTCAACGATGTTCTGCGCATTGTTACCATGACACCGGCAGTGGGTTACTTGCGAAAGCATCATTATCAGGATCGCAACAACCCAGAGTGACTCTTGGCTACCTCCAACTACTCAGACTGTAGTCAGACTGAAAAGAATTCATTTTAAGTTGGATAATAAAATTGTACCCCCATCCCTCGCTTAACACGGAAGATAGGTTCTGCTAGATCACTGTGCTGAATGAAACCGTGTAAAGCAAGTCTAACAAATGTATGGAGAAGTGGGGATAGGTTCTTTTTTTAGAAATATTAATAAAATAAATAAATATTAAAACATGAAATATAAAAAAAAAATACGGTCTCACCATCACTAGAAATTAACACGGGATGGATTTTTCTTCTTTTTGGCTGAAAGTCATCGTCAGTGCCTTCATCAATTCCTTCGATTATATTTTCGTAATTTTCCGTCGGCCGTATCAAAAAATCTGTAATCTTTGATTGTCTATCTATTTTGAGATTCGTGTAAATCTCTTCATATCTAGCTATGCATTGTTTCATTTCTCGTTTAAATTATAAAGCTCGAGTCGTACTAATCAATTCTTCTTCATTTAACTCTCGTTCTTCTAATAATTAATCAAATTCATTGATAGCTAAATCCTCCAATCCGTCAACTCCTATTGAATGTCCAATGTCAATAATTTCCAAGTTTATATGTTCCCTCGATTTAATATGATTATTAATCAACACTATGCCGGGGCAGATTGCTTTCAACATAAATTTAAAGTTGATTTTTAATGTCAGTAAATGCTGATGCGGCTATATGCAAGATTTAATAAAAAAGAATCTCCAAAATGAAAACCGTGTTAAACCGATATCGTGTTAAGCGAAGGATGGGTGTAAAATTGTAGTATCTATACATGCTTTGTATACTGGAACATGTAATAATTTGGGTGTAATACTACAATAATAAGAGATAACTGTTCATTATCGTGCCCAATTTTGTGTAGGGTAAAGGCGAGTGAAAAATAACCGAACTTTTATTTCAGTTGATAGCCAAAATAGCAAGGTATGCGTTGTCGAAACTATGTGGTCAAATAGAACACCTTGAAAATGTATTCTCCTTGTGGACAGATCTAATGGATGACAATTTTCGGCTGTGCAATAAATCAGGTCGCAGTAGCATCATAATCGTTTTGATCGCTGCTGCGGTCCTGTTTTAGGGTGAAATTACCCAAAGCTCTGGACCTTTGGTATTTTAATTATATAACATTATTAAAATACATCACTTTAATTAATTTATACGCAGTTAGGAAACCCCAAACCGTACCCTAACTTCAACTGAAAGAGTTATTAGTTCTGTTGGGTCTGCATGGACTCTATGTACGTCGGCTCTTACTTGATTCATTTATCCGAAATACTCAACCGCGTTATGGATTCAAAATTTTACGAGATCGATTTTACTTGCAGTGCTAATTATTTATCACGTGCCAATAATGATGAGATATAATAGTGAAGGTTTTGTAAGAAACACCAGGTATTGCATTTTTGTAAATGTCTGAAAATTTGATTAGATTTTCATTCATAGTCTAGCCAGTGATGGCGAACCTATGACTCGCGGGTGAGACACTGACCCACGCGTTGATTCTAATAAACTTATTTTTTATATGATAAAAAAGAGAGCAGACAATCAAACCATATGGTAGTTTTCAACCATACTCCCCTTCCCCTTTCCATGTGACGCCACTGTCTTAGTGACCCACTAGTAAAATAAATAAGGACCGAAATCTGACCGATTTCTCAAAAAGGTTCGTCATCACTGGTTTAGACCCCATATATTATATCATTATTGCAGCAATCCAACTTTTTACGATTTCAAAATCGCTTGGAAACAATATTAAATACAAGAAAAATAAATTATTATATTTTTAAATAAATATTTCAATTCTCCGGTACACCCAACATGTACAATATTTTTGTAAAAAAAGTACTCCAGTTCAATCGCATATGTTCTCACAGACGTAGCGGTAATCGGCATATCATCACTTGATTCGCACCCCTCTCACCGCCGCTGAAGTGTGTCCTGAGTTGCGCATCGAAGTATATGCGCGACGCTGCAGTTTTTCTGTTTTGACTGCATAATTTCAAGAAACCCTCGAGCGTTCATTCGGATTCGATTACAATAATAATTATTTTTAAAAACAGACCAGAAACAGTTTAAAACGGACGATTATAGAAGCATCTAAGTGCTGCCATCTGCGTAATCTTGTAATACTGAAACTCATTTTTGAGTCAATTCGAACATATGTATTATAATATAATTAATTTAATTGTAATATAATTAAGAAAAAAATAAAAATATCCAAATGTTCATGTTAGTCGTGAACCTTAAAAGCTAAGAAATATTAAATCAACAGTAATTGCGGTTGAATTTCAATAAATTAATTGAATTTCGGTTGATTAACTATCGATAGAACTGAATTGTTATTCAGTGAATATTAATTTATTGCCATTATAAACTTACATTATTTCCTCGTGATAGTAAATTTATTCAGTCAGTATATATTTTGACCAAGTTACTCTCTTCCGCGCCATTGATTTTTGTAATATCAATATTTTACTTTTCTCAAACGTAAGCCGACTTTTCAGTTTTTTTTTCCAAATTCGAAAAAATTTCTTTTTCAGCAACCATATTCAATGGATTCATCCTTAAATTTATGTGTGATAAAGGCGCATAAATCCAATATCTCAGAAATGGAAAATAACTTACTGAGAGGTTATCCTTAAAGTTTGTAACCTTGGTATTTTTTGTATATCGGTTTTATTGAAGGATGGGTAAGGTACCCTGAATTGAGTTAGTCTTATTTATATAAATGCGCTTTCAAACGAATACTTAGTGAAAGCTTCGATGAGCCCTCGTCATGAGTGACATCAAGCAATTTTTTTTTAGTTTATTATTACTATCGTTAAAAGGTTTCAATTTTTATTTGCAAATATTGATATTTAGATGGTATTAAGTTAAGGCTTAGCTTTAAAACGTTTAAGGACCATACTATAGATTATTGGGTGCATATGGTTAAATATTATGACGATAGTTTCACAGTTAATTGTTATGTTCTAATGATTGTAATCGTCCTCTCATTTGTTGATGCAAATTCTCGACCACTTCGTATTAGGTACACAGTGAGGCGTTGATTCATACATTAGCGGTTAGTGGTGCAGTGGTCAACGTCATTGGCTCCGGTTACGGATCTCAAGGCTTCAAATCCCGGCACTAACACTTTCATAATTTGATTTATGGATTTTGGATGTTTATGATGTTTGGAACTTCCTTCTCTCTATACTCTCTTCGAAAAATGAAGGTTAAGCAACAAGCAGTTCTCGCATAAAAACTTATATTGAGATAAATCCATAAGGAGTTCATATACTCCACGTTGGGAGCGAATATGGTAAAAAAATGATGAAGGAAACTATTTTTCTATTTATCAATCCTAAAAATTTACGACACTGTAGTTACATGTTTTATATTGTAAGCCGACAATATTACCGCAAATGAGTCAGACAAACTTGCTCTTTTTGCGGTCTTCAAACCGATACACGGACTGTATTACGAATAACTGTGCTGTATAATTTATATTAAGTTTTCAGTGCAGCTCTTCATCGGGATAAATATACTGACGCGTGGATTCAATAATAGTAAATATGTCAAGGCGGCTCTGAAAATTTAAATTCCATAAACATACCCGACAGGTGGTGGATGGCTAATCAACTCATTTTCTCCATTTTTTTTTTTATCTGAGCCAGGTACAAATTATCGTTAGATATTTAGTTTTTGATAAACGTTTAGGTTATATTATTAACACCTTCCACATTCTTCCATTCGGCAAAGTAAAATACATACATAAATAATGGCCATCCGGTTTCGATTTTACCTGGTGCACCTGCGAGGCAAGGTCGCCCAAGGGCGCTCAAGGTCGCCGTAGAGCCTCGCAGCCTTCTTGCAATGAGGTCATCGAACTTTTTTTATGGTCATCTCGGAGTCTGACGTCAATATCGGCTGACGGTGTGCAGTATCTTTTATTGATCGGCTAATAGTATTTTTAGCGAGTTGATTGGATGAGCTCATTCTTGTTACCCGTTGTACACCAACTCATGGCGATTTTTAGTAATAAATACGTATTCAATCGAGGTTTAACGTTAAGCAACTCTCTACCTTATGCAGTTGTTAGCAAGATAGTTAATTACTTGAGTAGTGCGATTTAACATGCATGAGTGGGCTTATGTGCTCACTTTGCTTGTAATACAAAAGAAGTCCAGAAAGCTACAACTGCAAAAGAAATTTATTGATCAGATCTAGGACACGAATTACTTTGATGGAAGTACGATGGTGACATAGCGTGAAGAACAGAAGATCACTGAACAATATTGATAAATAAGTAGTAATTGGTAGTCACGACTTGTAGCCACTGAACTTGTGACAGGTGGTCACGCAAGGGCACTTCGTCCTCATCTAACATTCAAATCTACGAATAGACGAACGCTTACACAAAGTATGTAATTTTCCTTTCGGTTTGTTACCAAAAACAATTGTTCTCAATTACCTTTCGTCGTTCTTAATAATTAAATTCCTGAAACTATATAAAGCTTCCTCCCACAAGACCTTAAAAACCGGGATAGCGAAAGCGATTATCTAACCATTAGTATTGTTCTAACCCTATCCATCTATTCGAAATAAAATATATTGAGCAATTGAGTAACGAGCAATTCTCGTAGAAAAACTTCTATTTTGATATCTCCATATATATATAAATATTTCTGGTTTTCTTTAACGTAAACACACAGTTAATTATATATATAATCTCAAAATCTGTTGATATTGGTCGGCAAACCAGAATCGACTATTTGCTCTACAGGTAATTCTGGTTGGCGAATACATATCAATTAATTATGTTATATCACAATAAATTATGATAGAATTCGCCGATATTAATTTAGTACATGTCCAATATTGGTAATCTATTACCAATAACCATTTGATGATAATTATAATTAATTACAAATACACACCTGGAGTTTTACTTAATAATCTAAATACAGCATGGAAAGCGACCAAATTTGAGTTCAAGTGAAGAATAAATCGTCCTTAGTAGAGTTCATCAAAAAAAATATAGACATAGATTCGAACACCTCGGCCAAGTGAACTTTCGTCCTGCTCAGTTGCGTCGCCAAGGACTCCAATCCCCGAACGGCTTTTTTATCCGATTCTGAAAAAGGCTTATATTTGTAGCGAAGTTGAGCGATTGTGTTGCTGCCGGTTCTTGATAAACACCTTACGCTAAATTGCCAGGTGTCCATATGCCTTATATTGGAAACGAATTCGGACTTAAAAATAACAATATGGTTTACAAAGGCAATATACTGAAACATTCTCTGTAGCTTCAAAAAACCAAACTGAAGTGTCTCTGTTTCGATTTTTTAATCTGGCATTTTATCTCAGCTTTAAAGTATGCGTTTAAAGACCGCGTATTCTTCTTGCGTAGATCTATTTAATTCTCATCGTCATTCAAACGATCATATTTGTCAAAAAATAAATATTGTCCGAAGTGGCGCCCCGTCTTCAAGAGGCGCCATCGTTACCACCGCACTGAGCAGCCCTGCCTATAAGGGTCTAAAGGGATCATGTTAAATTTATCAAAATCACAAAACGAAATTGAATATTATTTGTTAATCACCTTGCTCAGAATTGGAAACATAGCAAAGATGGTTAACCACCTTTCAAATAAGTAAATTAGACTACGTCAAATACTTACCGCAAGACGTCAGTCAGTGTGGCGATAACCATAGACAGTTATTTGTTTTAATTTTGAAATATTATACGAGGCTTGGTAATTGTTTAATGTACCACGGCCATCACCTCGTACCGGAGAGTAAATAAGGGTTAACGCTAGGATCGTTGGATATTGTGTGTATGCGCGGAATACATATATAGTTAGAGATGACAATGTAGCGCGTAGGACACTATAGTTTTACTATCCTTCAATGACCTACCTTGGTATCGTTATTATGACAAACATTTTTCACCCACGAAAAAGTGATGTTGCATCACATTTAGTGAAATCTTATTTATTATAAAATCGAATACTTAATTTAAGAACTGCTTTTGTAAAAAGTCAAGCGCAGCGTGGTAAATGACATCATTTCATTAATTGCAAGCTCATATCTGTTAATTTTTTATTGGAGATTATCTCTGCCTTTATTTGGTTTCTATCGAAATTAATACGCCATAACATATTTCTGCTAGGCTTAAAAATATCCCATTAGAAATTATAGCCTTTTGGGCATGCAGGGAAAACCACAGTCCCAAGAGTATTCAACGCTGTTTTCTCCATAGTCCTTACGGTATAGCACATCCTTATTAGAAGGTAGTGGGTATTATAATGTTTAGTTTTATTATTTGGAGAAGAAAAATAAAAATATTTTGTATTTATAACTTATTTTGAACCCGAAAGATATTCATAGATCGCTTGAGATAAGTTCAAGGAAAATGTTGACAAAAGTCACTCGAGTATCTGACACTGACCTATGTAGTACACGAACTCGAAATCTTCTGATTGCTAATCGGATATTTTACGGTAACGTTTTATAAATATATATATATACCTGCATAAACACCTAATTCTCTTTTTGCACGGACTATTTTTACACGTTTTAATGTGATGGAACTTATTCATTTATTTATGTTCACTGCATATTTTGCATACGGTTGTTAGACATAGAACTTACCCTCCGTCTAAAAAGAGGATTTGTGGTATATACGAAAATATAATTTAGACAGAAAAAGAGTTTGCTACAACTGTCACACTTTGCAGCAGTTTGCATGTTAGCTCAATTTTATACGTGATATAAAAACAACTCTGTTCCATTTAATTGGTTGACATGTTTTCTTGTTAATCTTTTACACGAAATACGTGAAAATATATATTAATCTCTCATGTTTCATGTTTATGACAATGAACTAGAAGAAGTCAAATGAAAATAATGCTATTTGTAATTTTACTAGGCGCTCTGCCAAAAAATTTCTTGACATTTTGCTGACCAAGCACCATGTTGTTGTCTTTTGCACGTTTAGTTTATCTCTTGCCGAAGTACCTTCGTTCGTCTTTGGCATCACGCTTTGACTTTGGTATCGTATGTGCCAATATTATTTATATTTAAGTGAAATTATTACATTTTAATTTTTAATCCTTTTATAAAATAATGCAGGCATTCTTCGCATAACAGCCATTTACTCCAATAAACCAGATAAATTCGAATTTCTATACTAAGCCCAAGAAAAATTAAATAACGTCGCTCGAGATCAACTCCAAGAAAAATGACACCGTAAACGACCACGTCCAAAATGTCATTTGTTGAACTTTTGATAGTTAACTTGCCAGGACTTAGTATGCCAGCTTTAATCACTTTAAATTTCATCCCTTATTTCTTACTATAAAAATATTAATTCAGGTGTTTCTTTGATATCGTTGTTGGATAAACGTTATGATTGAAAAGAAAACGTAAAAGCAATATATAACGCATCTCAAGTATTTGAACATATAGGGTTGGGAAGCTCACCATTCAACCGCGGATTGACGATGAATCTTTGTACTGAACACTAATTTTGAAATTAATTAGGCTTTTTCATAATGTGATGTAGTGATGTTTTTTCCAAAAAATTTTACTTCTTCCTGAAACTGAATCCTTTCAAATTTCTGGACTATTTATTTGTTTAAGTTTTTTTGATACAGTTTAAGTCTCACGTGTCCCGTAACTAAAAGTCAGCTTTTTGCGGAGAATTATTGAAAACCCCTTACGAATACTGACGACCTAAAATCATTTAAAAATAGTGTTAAATATTTACAACAAAATATTAGATTTTCTATTTTTACATTTTGATCATTGTGGAATTGGGCCAGCGAGTTGAGGGTTAGATTTGCTCTCTTCTGTGTTTGTAAGCTTGCTGCTGTAATATTTTTGTTTTCTTGGCGTACACTTTTGAAAGTTGTAGAAGAGAGATTTTCTGGCACTTGGCCCATTCTGCTATTCTGTTGACAATAATAATGTGTCAGCGGAACTGTCAAATAAACATTGCACTTGCGTGAAAACGGTCGTGAACTTTCGGTCGCTCCAGGCGCGTTGCATTGCTTTGCTCCGTATATAAAGAAATTTGTATCGGGCGATTCCGCTTCTCTCGAATCTTCCATCTTATGGTTATGCAGCCACAATGTACTTAATGGTTGCAACAGAATAATTTATTTAAAACTTTAATGTCAATTACTTGTAGAAATAATACACTTACCCTCGATTGGTTTTAACGTGTTCGACTCCACCAGTGTAAGGATTAAAACGTTTTCGAATGATATGAATAGAACTGAGCTTTCATTCTTTCGTGTGCTCGTATGCCTGAAGATGCCTAAAGGTGAAACCCGGGTCGTTAGTGACAAAATGCATGGAAGTGTACAAAATCTCAATAATCCAAATTCAAATTTAAATTATTTAAAAATACTTTACAGGGTTATTTATATAAAATTGTGTATAATAATAACAAGATATACACAACTATGGCAAGAATTTACAGATAATTATACGTAAATTAAATTAAATCGTCTGCAATTAAGATGTTAAGGACCTCTTACAGATAAATGACTATTAACCTTATCGTTTTAATAGCTGTTTCATTTATGTATAATTTGTATGATTTTTGACATATTTCTTCAACAAAATGTTGTGATTACTAACACTCAATTTTACATAATTAACCTTGCTAAGATTTATATTTCATCAGCTGACAATGCTAGCAATGAGAGAAACCGGCCCTGACTGTTATAAAAAATGTGGAAGTACAGCAAATCAAATTGTGTTTTATTTTTTAAATAAAATGCCGTTCCACCAAGAATAGACAGTTAACCCATTCACTGCTACACTAATCACCTAGATATTAGTGCCCTATCGATTACCCGTAATTGCTAATAACCCTGAATGTATTAACAACTTAAAGCAATTATCTGAAGACTGAAAGTAACGAATCTTAAATTTTATTTAAAAAAATCCTTTGTTGTACTGTTGTTTTGCATCCTATTTGTGCAATCGTGCAAAGGTTTTCGCCTGGTAGTGTATATATTCAATATTATATGTAGGTTCATAGACTGAGACTGATGAGTGAAAACACGTACCTACGCACATTAAATTGAACACATTACGCCCTCTATTCTTTCGTTCATTATTAATATCCACGTAAGTGGGTTAGGTATTCATTTTTTGGGAACAGCCGGCATTAGATTGGTGTCGTGTGTGTTGGGTTAGCTCGTTAATCTACTTGCACTACAATAAATAAATAAAAAAAGATTCCATTGCATTCTTTTTCTGGAATTAAAAATGATTTGTAACATGCATGGTGTGTTCGTTGAAGATAAATAAAAGCTTTAAACACCCACTGTGATATGACGAGATCAAATATCATTCTTCATACCTAAACTGTACACTTTTCTTGGATGTTATGGCTTTCATTGAATATTTTATCAAATCTATCAATCCAACATTGGTCAATTTAAAATAAGTAGGTATCTCTATGATATATTTTTTCAAATTGCATTTTAACAAGTCCCATGAGTTTGTAATTTTTTGTGCGATTGTTTTCCCAATTAAGGTTAAAAGTAATTATTATCAAATCAGTATTAAAATTAATTCAAATATCAATGTAGCTCTAGACTAAATAATTTTATCAATAATAATTTTATGAATAACAATTTTATGAATAACAATGTAATAATAATTTTTCTTATATATAAACGATATAAACTACTAACTGTCAGTTCGAGTTCATTCGCATGAAAATCTACTAAATTTCAATAATTCAAATTTAAACTTTGGTAATAGCCAGAACTATTTTAATAGAGTTCTTCCAAGTAAATGCCAATTCATTCAATGAAAATTATATGTTTAATAGCCTTGGAGGAAATTTGTGAAATTCTGAAACTAACTTGTTCTAGTAACTAGTTTTGACAATGGCGTTACGTCGAAATAGGTATCAACTAACGAATAAAATTTTGCACAACTGAATACTTTGATATCTTATATCGTTATAAATGAATTGATTTTCCTGACATGACTTACATCTGCACCTGCATGACTTTCACTGATTTGCATCACGTAAGGTATGTGAAACACCTTATTTCACATGCAATATAAATATTCATTTTGAAGTTTTGTTTAGTTCAGTTCCTTGTCTCTTGTATGTTTACCTAAAAACCGAATAGTTCTTCACATAGTAGGTATTTTTACAAATTTACGCTGCAAACCTGTTTAGTAGACCTTTCAAAGTCGTTGCAATTTTTTACCGTCGATTTTCCTCGTATATTTTATCCGTATTATATTTTTTAGTTAGCCAAATTCGTGAGTGAAACTGGCGTAATGACATCCAAAACTTTTACTTCATTGTTCTTAATTGTACGAACTGATGATAATATTGTAAGACGATGTTGCTTTTTATTATTTCGTGACTAATTTGTCTCTTTCTCTTTCGTTTCAGGTAAGTGAACCGAATTGGCGAGGCGAAGATAATTTATTATCGCCTGCTTCCATTGTTACGTCTATTGTCTGCGGACTTGTCGTCTAACGGTGAGTTCAGTCATAAAAAAAAATATTCTCATGTTTCGCAGCGTATTTCAACGGATGGATGATTTTTTTAAAATTTACGAGCCATTGCAAATCTGTTGGACGCTAACTATGTTTCCCTAAATTTCTTCGACCCGCCAAATGTACTTTTGAAAGTCTTTTTGTAAAACTGGCAGGGCGAAACCGATTTAAAGCAACGCTGAAGACATAAAATGGGAAAATTACATTTTACTAGGTATACGTAAACGTCAGTTTGCTGTGGATAATGATTTATATATTTTTTATGGATTCGGCGGTAACTTTATTTATATCGTTTGCATACAAAAGGTTTAATTTTTACTAGGAGTGATTTTTTACGCCAAGTGAAAGAATTGAAGTGAATATTTATTCATAAAAGTACATATTGATTTTGATGCCATTATATTATTTAACATATCATACCATTTAGCGGTTTCCTTGCTTTTAAATTTATCTCAGATTGGTTTGAAATCAAACCTTATTCTTTATAGAACGATCATTATATCGAGGTTATACTGACAGAAGGCATTAAGCCATAAAAACAAGTTCTGAGATAATCGCATTTAAAGCATTTCTTTTTTCAAGTCCACTCTTCCAAGTACAATTGTTAGTGATTTAAAGAGGTTTTCTGTACATTATAAAGAATAATCTTTCTGGTACACTAATCATAAGATTTGGTATCGATGAGATATACTCATATCATGCTTTCTACCAGAATAAAAAATAATAATATGACAATACTCTTTCTATTTCGACACTCCCTACGAGTAATTTCGTATCCGCAAACATGACATTTTACTGGAGAGCATCTCAAATATTAAAAACGTAGTTGCAAAAAAAACGGCTCAATCTATTGACACATCGTGGTTTTTTTTGTTAAGTTTAAGTTTTATTAGGGTCCATAACTGAAAACGCACAGCGTTAATGATAATAATTCGTAGAAGTTGATCCGACTCTTGTCGTGAAGGGCGACTTCAATCGCCGGCGGATACGTTCGCTGGACGAATCCATTTTTGACGGAAAGGGGTGGCTGCGACGGTGCAGGAGTCCGATTTTTGATTTTTGCGCGGAGTCGTTTGCCAGTCTTCGAGCCGAGAGGGCTGCCGGCCCCGTGACCGACAAAGTTTACATTGGGGATTGTTTGTGTTTGTGTTTGTTTTGAAATTGGACTTTATTTAAAATCGTTTGTCGTGTCACTTGCATTATAACTTAAAAGTAAATTCATGTATTAAGTAAATGTAGACTCAATTTTATGTGCTAGTATTATTTTTGTATATGTTAAACCACTGCATCTTTGATTAAAATAAATAAGAGTTGAAGAGTTGAGTTGAGGTTTAAATGGTGTTTGTTGGAGATCCCAGCTCTTCCAGGACGTAACATAACCAGCCATTCGCCTCTCTTCGATTCGGGTCTTCTCACTATATTCTTCAAAATTGGGACAGTGCTTTTTTTAAATTTTGTTTCTTATGTTATATTAAGTTTAGCTGAAATTCGTATAGTTTTTGAAATATTACAGATACGACATTGGACTTCGGGTTTTGGTAAAGACTTTCGTATAGGTGGCTGGTTACGTGTTCATACTTTACGAAAAAACGGTGAAGTAGGTACTTTTCCCAATGTTTTTTGATGCTTACATATATAACTGAGTGCGTAGACAACGAAAATGCAAGTGACGTATAATCACAAAGGGCGTGTCGATTTCAAAGCCATTATATCGTATGACTTCATCCGTTCTACCAGTGCATAGAGCGTTAAATTGCCTACATTTTGACATTTAAAACATAAAATCGTTAAAAACTAACTGCGCTCTCCCTAAGTTCTAAATACCTGACCGAATCTGGTTTTTATTGCTTTTTTTTACATATCGATATTTAAGTTTTTACGGTTACTTATTTATTTATATTGTATTATGGTTAAATTTTACCATGAATGAATATTAATTTCAAAAAACGGTCACTTTAATACTATCTAATTTTTTGGTTATCTATTATATGAGAAGACTCGAATCGAAGAGAGGCCGATGACTGGTTATCAACGTCCTGGAAGGGCTGGGATCTCAAACAAACACCATTTCAAATCCGGTTCAACACCTATTTAATTTTAATAGAAGGTGCAGTTGTTTAACATACACGAAATGTATATTCCTCACACATAAAATTAAATCTACATTTACATTTACTTAACACATGAATTTACTTTTAAGTTATAATGCAAGTGACACGACAACGATTTTAAATTACGTCCAATTTCAAAACAAACAAAAACAATTTATAATTATTTACGATGCAGGCCGGCTCCTTAGCCCAAGGGCCCCGACAGCCGACTGGCACCAAAAATAAAATTTCAGCCACTCTAGGTTCTCCCTTTTTGTCAAAAATGGACCCGTCCGGACACTTTCTAATTTCCATAGGCCTTCAGCGGTTAGAACATATGGCTTTCAACGACAGCAATCAGTTGGAATACCCCGGATCATGACCATTAACGCTGGGCGCTTTCAGTTATGGACCCTGATAAAACTTAAGCTTTACAAAAAAAACCAGGGTGTGTCATAAAGTACGATTAATATATGTTATTGAAGTTCCACCGAGCACCCACAGTTGAATTGTTTCATTTTATTTCATCCATTCGGTAAAGTCGTGTCAAGAGCGTTGAGGTCTACGATATTTCTAGAAGAGGTATTCTAGCTTAAATTATGTAGCCTAGATGTCGAAAACATTACTCTTCTTCATTCAAGATAGTCGATAGCTGGTTTGTAGTATGTCACTCTGTCGGCATGGCGCGACGTTGATAAAATAGCATGAGATGCAACTTTACGACTATTTTGATTTTTTACCGTAATCATCGCTGCACAGGGGGATCGATTCCCACATCATGTCGTTCGCGCTAATGGCCTGAATCGACATCCGAAAATGTATTGTTGAACGTGTCAGTCGTTTTCTTTGTTTTTTTTTTTTTGTTTTTCTATCTAATGATTCAAATACGAATTCGATTTCGTTGTTATTGTAAAAAAAAGGTTGAGTTGTTTCCGCAATTTTGTTATCTTATCAGCACTGTAGTCGAATAGTGAACGCTATTAGCTTCCATCCACTTGGTTGCATTCCTGAATTTTTGAAAATTTCATTGATTGATTTTTCAATCAAATATATACAAAAATACTTCTAGCTAAACAACTTTTGTCGAGATTCTCATTTAGTAGTGATGTAACCCTCAAAGTTGAAATTGATCAGGAGGGAGTAAAAACAGGTTTTATCGAAAACATTGTATGGTGAGTTGTGTTATGAATTTTTGAAATGTACTCCTTTAAATTCTCATGTGCTGATACGGAATTATAGTGGGGATTTTTGATACGATAGTGGCTTACATTAAGTGGCCGGGTCAGAATTTTTGAACCTAAAACTTATGTGAAATGATGTTTACCTCCCAGGAATTGGTCAATTTATTTTTCTAATATATATCATTTGTTTAACTTAAGACATCGACTGAGGGTGCTTGATGGAATTTCAATATCAAATTTGGATTATTGAGATTTTGTACATTTCCATGTATTTTGTCACTAACGACCCGGGTTTCGCCTTTCGGCATCTTCAGGCATTCGAGCTCACGAATTCACGAGTCAGTTCGAGTCCATTCGTGAGCTCGAATGCCTGAAGATGCCGAAAGGTGAAACCCGGGTCGTTAGTGACAAAATAAATGGAAGTGTACAAAATCTCAATAATCCAAATTTGATATATCATTTGGCCGAGATCTGCTCCGTCGTCTTTAAAATGTGATATAATCATTAACTCGTTTTCGTATTTTTTGAGGGTTCCATCACTTGGCCAAAACACCGTCGATATAATCTACATTTGAAGCGGACATGGTTTGTAAAAATGATTATTTAACTTTATTATTTGGACTTATCGATTTGTGTTAAATAATATTATGGTCACTAGTACAAAATGGATTTGTAATATGTACATAAAAAATATCATGTTTTTATTGGTAAAATATAATACTAAATAAGGTTATATATGAAATTATTTTCCATAAAATAATACCAACTAATCTATCAAAAAAAAATACAATATTTAGTGAGTAACTAAGCTAAAGTTAAGTAGATTCACATGTAATTATACATCCTTCGTTTAATTCATTTCAGGAATACTTGCAAACTGAGTTACCAGACTCTTGAAGTATATTGTTAATCCGCAAATGAATTTAAAACTAATTTCGAGTGTATTTATCTTTATTTTGATGACATCAGTAGCTTTCCGATATATATCTGTATTTTCTTCGGAAGTATGATGATCTCCTCTCGAGTTTTTCATATTCTTTTCGCGCATCAATCGCTGCCTTCATCCACCAGGCATTCTTCGCCAACGGTATCCAGGCCATAAAACAGGTTTTCTTCAAGTACCGCGACACACTGCGGCCCGAATTAATATCGAGGCTAAAGTAACCATGCACTTAGCGTGCCTAAGAATATAACCTTTCAAGCAAAGTGTATGGAAACCTTCAGATATTTTATTTATATCTCTACCTTGTATTTAGCAATACATACCTACTTGCGTCAAGCCTCCGTGAGTTATCGACTCACACAGTCGCTGACGTCTTGTGTATTGTAAGCAAGAGTTTTGATTGAGTACTCTTAAAATAGACGATGTGGTATACAGAGGTGGTGAACCTAGGGCCAGCGTACCAGAGATGGCACGTAACAATTAACCGATAGATATCTGAACTTTATTTTGTACTTAATTTTTTCGTACAAAAATATGTTATTACGCTGGCAACACTGTTTGTATTTTACTATCAAGCTCAGCTGCGTCTCGCCGACGTTCGCCGTAAGAAGTGTCAATGTAGACAAATTTGTGTATCTCGAACGTCTTGTTGATAGTCAACTCCACTTCGGCAATTAATTCTACGTACATATTTTTTTCGTTTTTCCCCCCATTAAAAATTGCATGGAAGGATGAAAGAACCCATTCTATCTTATCGAACCATCCTGTTAATTGATGACACGGTCTTCGCGTTATCTTTTTATTTAAAAAACCAATTATAGCATAATTGCTAATTACTTAAATTATTTAAATAAATACATCTAGAAAAAAATGCTTGGCACGTCAGACAGTCGATATATATTAAATTTGAATTATTGAGATTTTATGCACTTCCATGTATTTTGTTACGACCCGGGTTTCGCCTTTCGGCATCTTCAGGCATTCGAGCACACGAATGGACTCGAACTGAGAGACAGTAAACAGTGTCTAACGCTTATATAGAAGATACAAATGCGACAAATATCATTTACGAGGCAATACATTATACGTCTGAGAGCCACACCGATACCTGAGTTAAAATTTCGGAAATCGCCCTAATCCTTATTTTGTAAACACCATATTAACAGAGTGGCGATTGCCGAAGGCGAATTGCCGCTTTTCAACTTCTTTTAGAAATACCAGTGATTTTACAATTATAATAGTATTGTGGGTTTTGACGGGATGTAATTCGACGAATGGGTAAATATATACAATCATTCCACATTTAGTGACATCTGTTAGGTGTTTCAACGTATCGGATATAATAGCGCAGAATTAGGAAGGTTCAGCTGCTCATTCAAGATTGGTAAGGAGTTTAACTGCGCTCTATTAATTTCTAAAATTTCCTGATAAAATAATTTATGATCCCCCATGTTTTTATGCAACAGTTTAACCCCATCATGTTTAATGCGGATGATGGGGTTAAACTGTTGCATAAAAACACTAGATATTATAACGACTGTACGATATAATTTATTACAACAATACAAATCGTTAATTAAGTTTCTATGGTGGTGTTCGATGAATCGTGATTTAATAATAATACTAAAGAATCACAGAATAAATTCACAAGATTTATTTTCAAAAATATGTTGTATTCAACGGAAAACTAACTAAATTTCGAAATTGAGAGTCGATCTACGTACAACCGCGATACAATCTGCTAGTGAAGACTGCGACTCCTAGGACTACTCTTAAATTGTGAATTTTCTTATAGCACTGCTTGTAGCTTAAAATTGCTTTGCCTGCATACATTATTACACAAATAATATGTCAGACACTTCACTACTTGCTTGCTAAGCAACTATGTAAGATCCTAAATCATTTACTTCGCCTATAAAATGAAAGTGAATGATTTCTTAGAGTGATTATCTCGATACCTTGATTTCAGTTGTCATGAACGCGCTCCACTGTAGTTGATGATGACATGTACTACCATTAACCTGGAATAGCGAACAAATTGATGACTTCCCGCTTCTGTGTGTACATGTCCTCATCGCGTCGTAGGCAGACCGTTAACCCACTATGCCAGCGCAAGTGTGATTTATCGACTTGTCCCATTATGCGTACACCGCCGCGCTTCTTATTTTACGCTGGCAGCATGCTGCCTTTTCAATGGTCTTGGCGAATCTTCTTTATCTGGTCGTCCACTTATTCCCTTGCTTGTGTCATAGAGGCATTCCATTGCGGCGGGCTTTGGTGGGAAGAAATGAAACAAAATGAGATAGAAACTTAATCACTGGTATAAATCTGTGGCATTATGGAACAAGTTGATACGCCTGTTTTTGTCTACAAAATTAAATAATATATCTTTCTACGAGGTTAAATACCTTTCGTGGGTTAAAAGTTCGGTATGATAGTCCATTATCCATGTGTATTATTTTATTCAGTCGGCGTCCGTGGCGCAGTTGGTAGCGTCGTGAGCTACGGCTACGGATGTCTCGGGTTCAATTACCGGTGCGGACAGTTTTCATAAATTGATATTTCAATCGATTTATGTATTTTCGTTCGTAGTCTGAGTGTTTGTGTTGTCTAAAAACTCCCTCCTCACCCACCCATTCTATCCTTACCGGGCGTAGCGAGAGTAATTAGGTAACTACTAGTCCTGTCATAGCCCTATCCTTCTATCTCTGCTCTCTTCGATAAAGAGAGGTTGAGCAACTGAGTAACAATCAGTTCTTATAGAAATATTCTGTTGAGATATATATGCTCCACGTTGGGAGCGGATATGGAAAAAAATAATTATTTATTAGGAATTACATTTCATTTAAATTATTATTTATTAGGAAACATTTCATTTAAATTTTTAATAACTTACCAGGGTTCATATTTTTACTCTTCTACGCTAAGATAAGATTGACATATCAACTTCTGGCATAATGCGATAGATGCATTTTCATGCCAATACCAATCGAATAGGCAAAAATTGCTTGCGGGAATAGCGAATTATATTCCAAATACTCATTTCAGCACACTTTGGTGCATAGCAACCTCGTCTTGAGCTCCTTAGACATTCGTGTCAAATCATTTGAAAGCGCTGATAAAGCTGCTGTGGAATGTAAAAAAATACAAATACACTCAGTAACTACTGTAAATCCGTAGCGGGTGGTTGTGGAACCCGAAAGGAAGCAAAACGATCAAAGATCGACGGAACTTGAAGTTGGTTGATTAAGAATAAGAAGATATTTTTAACAGGAATGTAAGAAAGAAAATGTACGATTAGGGAAGTACTAACTAATCGCTTTCTCTTCGCTACTTTTTCAGGATTGGGCTGGGTAGAAAAATTCTTGAAGAGAAAAAAAAACATTTTTATCTCAATATCCATCCGCTCAAGACTTAAGAAAGAATGGCAAATTCGACTTAACTACTAATGACAAATATCACAGTTAGAAATTGCAATCACGGCCATTGCGAATCTGTGACTTTTTTAAAATTGATATTTTGAAAAAAACTTTCATATTCTCACGTTCATCACAAAACATTCAGACTGATGTTTTTTTAATGCATTTCCAATCTCAACATAACAACTAAAACTCTTCCGTTGTCCGTTGCGTCACATTTTGGATGTCGAGCGATTTTTGTTTCTTAAAATCCCATGGCTTAAAACATTCAATCCCGAGTGTTAGCAGGCGGGGGATCCCGGGATTGCAATCCCTTAGTTCAGTGCTCGGAAAACGCTTTCACATTCTCGCGTCTCCTATCGTTTTATCTCGCAGCATTTTGTAGCGATAGTACGGTACATTTGTATCGACCTGCCGGCTCCCGTTTGCGTGAGTCGTTTGTTGTTTTTTCCTTATTTACTTTATCGGCGATTCAATCAACAACATATCGATTCGTGTACATTGCGTTCACATTCACGGTCAAACCTTCACTTATATTGATGTGACCGATACTGGAATTGATCGTTTCCGTATTGCGTTATAATATTAAACAATGCTTCACTATATGGGTGTTATAATATCATTTCGCAATTGACTACATTACGTCGCCTTGGGTAAACATGGTTCTATCTGCCGTTTTTTCATAAAATTACTTTTTATTCGCATTCAAAACACGGTTCAATCTGCATTTAAAAACCTTACAATTTTCCGTAAATCATCAAAATTCAAATTAAAAAAATGTTCCATCTGAAAAACATACAAATTTTACAGTGCACCAAGGGTCCATCTGCATACATAATTAGAAATACCGCGTGAAGGAAATCAGTCTCTAAAGCGGTTGTTTCATTCGTTCACGTGCGTGGATGCATAAGTGTATTTCATTCTGAAAGTTACATTTTCTGAAATCTTAATACTTCTCCTGCAACAGTTTTAGTTTTTGCAGATAGAACCTTGTTTACCCAAGTTGACGATTAGTCTATAGACGACAAATTTTGCGTTTTCAATAGCGATGCTTAACTCTGCCATCTCTTTGGATGTCATTATAAGAAAAATGTAGTTTAACAAACAAATAATATTAACAAGACGTTGTTGAGAAAAAAAATGTTGAGATTAACTCCATTAGGAGTACATATCCTCCACATTCACATGGTTAAAAAATGTGTGTGGATTTGAAACGAAAAAATGATGTATCGAAATTCTCTTAATTTATTTTGAAAACATATATTTCTGGTTTTGTTCAGCTACTGAAAACTTTCAACCAAAACAAAAGATAATTATATATGTAACTAATTTAGGACATCGACTGAGGGTGCTTGATGGAATTTCAATATCAAATTTGAATTATTGGGATTTTGTATACTTCCCATGTATTTTAAATACATGGAAGTGTACAAAATCTCAATAATTCAATTTTATATATGTAACTGTTCTATATTTTAAAAAATAAATTTTATTATAAAATGATCAGGAACAATTTCGCTCATCAACTGATGATAATGCTCGTGATGAGCGAAGCCGGTCCTGATCATAATAAACATGTGGAAGTAGTACAAACAAATTGTTATTAATTTTTAAAATATAACGCTTTTCCACCAAGAATTGACAGTAAACACCTTAGAAGTGATTGATTAACTGTTATATATTATTGTGAAACTAATTGACAGAGCAGATATATTAAACAAAAAATAATATATGCATATCGACGGTGGAAAGGAAAACAGACGTAACCAACACCAAAAAATAGTGTGTTTAGGTCACAAAAAACGTGTTAATACACTATATGTATGTAAAAATATATAATATATCGACTTTAGAAAGGCAAAAAGACGTATCCCTCCGTATTTTCAAAATATTTTTTTTTAATAATCACAATGCATAAAATTTAAAACACTTTTTGTATAGCCTACACACAATATTTTTGATGTGTGGATTACGTCTTTTTTCCTCTCCAAAATCAATAAAATACTACAGAGAATATGTGAACACATCCGATTTCAGATCAATTTAATAGTTAATACTTAGTAATAAATTCATTTATAAGGGTATTATTTTTTTGTCAATAGATTCGGCGGTAGTGCTTAGTGGAAATTCATTTTTAATATAAAATGAAAATGAATGTGTTTTTTATTCCTTTTTTTCCCATGTCCGCTCCCAATGTGGTCTCCCAATGTGTGCATATGGTCTCCTAATGGAGGTATCTTAACAGACTTTTTCTACGGGAACTGCTAGTTACTCAGTTGCTCAACCTCTCCTTTTTTTTTCAAAGAGAGTAGTGATAGAAGGATAAGGCTATGAGAGAACTAGTGGTTGGCTAATCGCTCTCGCTACGCCCCGTGAGGATGGGATGGGTGGGAGGGAGGACTCAGACTACGAACAGAAATCCATAAATCGATTGAAAGATCAATCTATGAAAACCGTCCGCACCGGGAATCGAACCCGAGACATCCGTAACCGTAGCCAGCGACGCTACCAACTGCGCCACGGACGCCGGTTTATTATTCTACTTATTGATAACTTACCCGAATCACCGAAAATTCAAAAGTGATTAGAAACATACCATTTTCAATATTGATAGTTCTTGTTGATCTTAATAAAAACCTACTTGGCTTATTTTCCACATTATTTTAAAGTTTGAAATATAGGAATATGAAGCAGAAATATTTATTAGATTTAACTTACATATAATTAATCGTTTGGTACTATGAAAGTATATGTCAAAGGCTTGGTTTTTTTAATTTAAAAGTATGTATTATGTCCCTTTGACTGGAAGGAACTATTGCAAATCTCCCAGTAACAATAGTCATAACAAAGGAGTGGAGGGGTAAACACAGGCACTGTTGTCATTATCGGGATTGGTTGGGGCTGTATCCCCTCGGGGACAAGTTCTTCTTTGTCCACTGGCGTGCGTGTTATGTGAAGGTGATAGTTGTGGTGGATGTCTGTTTGAATGTTTAGATACACAATATTTGACGAAATATTTAATCGATATATCGAAAAGTTGTTGCTCCAACCCGTAGGCATTGTTTGAATTTAGGGTTACAAAGGTAACGGTGAAATATTGACAGATTCAGACGAGTACCTGTGGTCATTCAAAGCATCAAAGCAATATAAATCAAAGCAGATAGTTTTGTTATTCATCTGGTTTTGTTACTATTTGTAACACGTATCTTCAGCTTTATTCTGTCGTAAGATTTTTAACTATAACGTAGACATTGTTGGTAATTTTTTACTTGTATTATGAATGAAAAATTATGATTGGCATTATATTTTTTTACTTTCCGCGGGGAGGGTGGAAGATACCGACGATAACAAATAAATTTAATAAAGGTCTTGTTTAAAATATTATTTGCCAATAATTGATTTTTATTAGGGCTGTGGAGAACGCACACCAATGTCTTGATTGCCAGTATACACTTTTTCCTTTCCACGTCGCTGTTGGCTATCATGATAAGTTAGCGCGAAAGCCTGCAGTGAAGCGTCCCGCGGCGTCTGCGACGTCGATTTTGCTCGCGTTTAATCAACCCCCTCACATAAGAGGCTTTGTTGCAATGGTTTATCCTGGTTTGTTGTATTCCCTGGTGACACAGTTTTCAATAATGTACGTCGATGCTATTTTTAACAATTGTATTTATCACCAACCTTCGCCGATCCACTGATGAATAAAGGTCGCTATACCTTGACGCGTTCGCTGCCACTTACTTCCGTTTCTATTTGATTATTTCGTCATTATTGCAGCTTCTATTGTTCTTAGTTGCAGCCGTTTCGGATTTCTCGAATATTGCATTTGATTTGGCGATTGTCTCCTTTTGATGATGTGTGCAAACCACCACCATCAAAACCTCACGGCGGACGTGTATTGATAGTCCATTCCTCGTGTTCCATGCTTCCTAACAATGTGGAGCATATGGTCTCCTTATGTATCTCAACAGACGTTTTTCTACAGTAACTGCTTGTTATTCAGTTGCTGAACCTCTCATTTCATTTTCGATGAGACTAGCGATAGAAGGATGGGGATTGAACACGACTAGTGGTTAGCTGGCAGGTAATCAGTAAATGTCTTGAAAAATTAATTTATGAGGCTACTCGAACCCGTGAGATCCGTTACCGAAGCCAACGATGTAGACCACTGCACCACGTACCCGCAATAGTATCACTAAACTCGTCTATATCGACGAACTCTCAGCATAAGGACTAAAATTACTTTGTGGTGTTAACTGTCGATTCTTGATGGAAAAGCATTATTATGTTCGATGAATTCGGCGGTAACATGAAACCTAATAACAATTTTAATCGAGTGGACGAGTTACTGATTTTTGTTGGTTCCCTTATTTATTTTTTAAGCACGCTTGCTCACGAAAATCAGTCCCATGAAAGGCAGACATGTTTTCTCTGTGGATAGCGCTGTAGAAGGCGGTCGTGAAACGTAGGTAGAAAGTACATATATTAAATTCGATTGTGAATACATATACAAAAACTTTTGAAAGAAAGTTTTGTTTTTTGCGTCGTTCCTTTAGCGAGACACGCGTAACGCTCAATTGCATGTGGCAAGGGAGAGCGTACTTTTTGATGGCAATGCCATCTTTTAGTAAATTATTTCAGAAACGTATTTTATCCCGAGAAAAAGACAAGGCGAATGTAAATAGATTCTTATTACTGCTGTTTATGTCTGATTTACACACTGTTCACTCGACATTGATATCTGACGCATTTTTATTTCCATATTTATTTTGAAGCGGAAAGGGATGCGGATAAATTGAGGACGCCGTTATTAAATTCTAGCTCGTCTGGAATATGAAGCTGATTGTCTCCCCTTCCCCACCGCTCCGAAATCCGTATTTTCCAGAAAGGACTTTTTACATTTACTCAGTTTTTATTTTAAAAAAAGTTTCTTTGCATATATTTTTTTTTTATTCAATTTCGTTTGAAGGGGATTTTTGTAACGTTTGAAATATTCGTTAAGCAATACTAACTACATTAGGCTAGTATTTGTAAAACGTTTACACTCGTATAGTGACTTAAGCCATTACAATAATGAATTGAACTTCATTAAAATATGGTTAAAATTGTTGATAAGTATTGCATCATTACGTCATTTTATTATTTTTGAGCCATTTTTATAGTTTTGAAAAATGAAAATTATATTTTGATAAAATATCGAAGTCAAATTTGAATTATTGAAATTTTGTAAATTTCCATGTATTTCGTCACTAACGACCCGCGTTTCGCCTTTCCGCATCTTCGGGCATTCAAGCACACGAATGAACTCCAACCGACAAATACATGGATATGTACAAAATTTAAACAATTCAAATTTGATATTGAAATTCCATCAAGCACCCTCAGTCGATATCTTAAAATATCAAAGTATTTAGTTCTACAAAATTTAATTACTTTTGGTCATGGCTATTTCGGCTTAACGCCATCGTCATAATTAGCAGTCAGAACTATAATAATGGAGTTCTACCAAGTAAATGCCAATTCAATCAATGTAAATTATATGTTTAATAACACTGAAGTGAATTTGTGAAAACATCAGCTTATAAGTACTAAGGAAAGAAATATTTATTGTTTGTAAAAACCAGTATTGCCCCATTTAACAATTTTAAGCTTTTAATAGCATACCTAACATAAGCATTCATGAATACTGATATTTTATAGAAGTTTGAAATTCGTTTTTTTCTCAGTTTGGATGTAGCCTTAAAATCTGACGTTGCCTTGGAATATTTTCATTACTGTCTTTCTCACTCTAGTCCTGCAATGTTTTCCAAGAAGCGTCTCTGAATCGATGTCCTTTTGGTTTTCCATCCCGCCTCGCGCCCCAAACCACATTGTCTGGCACTATCTACCCGTCTGCCGCCGGGTGGTTTATAAATCTACGACGCAATTATCTAGATCGGTTTCAAAAGCAGCTGGACTGAAAAATGAAAAGGTTATGATTTCTTGAGTTTAATATACAATATAATAGTAAATTTGGATTATTGAGATTTTGTACACTTCCATGTATTTTGTCACTAACTACCCGGGTTTCGCCTTTCGACATCTTCAGGCATTCGAGCACACGAATGGACTCGAACTGACAGACAGTAAACAGTGTCGAACGTTTATATAGAAGATACAAATACAAATTTGGATTATTGAGATTTTGTACACTTCCATGTATTTTGTCACTAACGACCCGGGTTTCGCCTTTCGGCATCTTCAGGCATTCGAGTCAGTTCGAGTCCATTCGTGAGCACTGGTATTTCTAAAAGGGTCGTTAGTGACAAAATACATGGAAGTGTACAAAATCTCAATAATCCAAATTTGATATTGAAATTCCATCAAGCACCCTCAGTCGATGTCTTAAATTAGATACAAATACGACAAATATTATTTACGAGGTAAGATATTATATGTCTGAGAGCCACACTGATACCTGAGTTAAAATTTCGAGAATCGCCTTAATCCTTATTTTGTAAACACCCCATTAACAGAGTGGCGAATTGCCGCTTTCTAACTTCTTTTGGAATTACCAGTGATTTTACAATAATAATAGCATTGTGGGTTTCGACGGGATGCAATTCGACGAAAGGGTAAATATATACAATCATTCCACGTTTAGTGACACCTGTTGGGTGTTTCAACGTATAGGATATAATAACGGAGAATTAGGAAGGTTCAGCTGCTCATTCAGAATTGGCAAGGAATATAACTGGGCTCTATTGATTTCCAAAATTTTCTGATAAAATAATTTATGATCCCCCATGTTTTTATGCAACAGTTTAACCCATTCTATATCCACTGTGTTTTGGTCAATTGATGTAACCCTCAAAAAATACGAAGATGAGTGAATAATTGCGTCTCATTTTAAAGACGCAGAGTAGGCTCGGTCGGCCAAATGATGTCAATTAGAAAAATAAAGTGAGCACTTTTTGGAAAGGATATATCATTTTACATCGGTTTTAGGTTAAAAAAATTCTGACCCTGCCACTTTATGTAAGCCACTATTATATCGACACTCCCTACGTATAAACAAATATCTGCAAACATGAGAATTTACAGGAGTGCATTTCAAAAATGCGCTACGCAACTCGCCGTATAATGTCTTCGATAAAAACCGTTCTAACAATTTCAATTTTAAGGGTTACATCAATAAGTCAAAACACCGTCGATATGAACTCGTCATATATAATTGATGATAATTATTTGAATGGATTCAAAAAATTTTAACTGAATATTAATTTGAAAATTAAAAAAAAACATTGTATATATATATATATATACATAAATACACATTGCGTTAAGATTATCCCTTAAACCTCCGTTTCAAGGCGCAGATACATTTTAATTCGGTATTTATTTAAAAATATTCCACCCCTTGAATTAATCAGGCTTGCACGATACTAACGCTTTCAAAATAAACACATTTCGCCATGCTTTTATTCACAGTTATTGTGATTAAGGATCCCATTCTCGTATAATCAAATTATGACTTCAAATGCGACGCGAATATTATGCGATGTTCAAAAAAAATCTTACATCAATTTTTAAATGTGTGAGTTTTTAGTAGCAGTATTTCCTTCTGTTATACTTGCCAAGTTTACAATCATTTTGGTTGTTCAAAATGTCCTGCAAATTATTTCAGTTTCAATATGTATATTTCAAACCATACCCCAAAGCAATATTTTACATTCGTGTTTATTTGGCAAATTTATTACTTCTATACTCGCATCTGTTTATTTTGCAAATTTTTCAGCGACTTTTTGTCATATTCTTAGAAACTATCTGGCCGAATAAGTGTAAACATACAATAAAAATTATCTTTCATCTTTCTAGAATGTGACAGTCATGTTTATCATTGTTTTATAATGTTTTGGAAAAATATGATGATTCAAAAAAATTTTCCTATACATTATTGATATCTGGAATCATCATTCCCGAAGAACTCCCACTCGATCCGCAAAACTGGGCGTAGCGAGAGCGATTAACAAACCACTAGTCCTGTCGTAGCCCTACCCTTATATTCCTACTCCCTTCGAATAAGGAAGCTTAAGCAACTGAGTAACTAGCCGTTTTTGTTCGAAAAGCTTATGTTGAGATACGTCCATCAGGAGCCCATATGCTCTACATTGGGAGCGCACGTGGCCTAAAAAAATGTATGATTATCTGCAAATTCTTGTAAAACTCAATTTTATATAAATTGCCTTGTTAAGATTTATATTTTTTCAGTTGATAATGCTCGCAGTGAACATCGATGTGAAAGTAGTACAGAATAAATTGTGTTATATTTATTTATATATGAAGCCTTTCCATAAACAATAGACACCTTAAAAGTGATCCTGAATAACGTTGCCGCATTTAAATTTTGGACTTAACTACTTACTGGTCAAGCTGCATTGCATGTTTATTGAATACGCTGTATTTGAGCATGTAATAATTGATTTGTCTGTAAATTGAACACTATTTCAATTTCTGCATTCACACCGGAATAATCATTGAATGAAAACTGAAACCACACCTTCTCAATTCAACCACGATGGATACTCCGTCACACAAACGGCATCTATTCGACACCGTGCATATTATTTTTCAATACGTATTTTTATTGTAAAGTCAAAGTTTGCACGGTGTTTTAACGTGGCGAAAGCGCGTCTGGTGTCTTGTGAAAGAACCCACCCTTTCGGCTGGTTCTTTGACCCCGTCTTCGTGCCGGATTAAAATTCATTTGCATTCCGCATTTGCAGGGGAATTTCAACCCCCACGCCACATAGATATTTCACTATGCACACTCGGAGTGTGTGGCAAGAATCGAAATTGATTTGTCTCCGATGCTAGTTGTTTTATATTTGCTTTAGTCGATATTAATACATGTTGTCCTCGTCTTACAACCAAGATACGTTACAGAACTTTGGTCGTAAGTCGAATTCCTTACAAAACATTAAATATTGTTCGGTTCAGGTAGCGGCGTCAATTTCAGTTGTGGAAACTACAACCAAAAATGGCACGGATACCATTTAACATATCAGAGCGCGCTTTTCAAATCTTATATTGCAAATTGGCGCGCCGATCCTCAGTTTTTAATAAATACTTGTGGACGGAATAAGGCTTGGAATTAAGTTGAAAATTAAAATTTGCTTTATAATGCAAGTGGATAAGATAAGGTTATGCCATTCTGATTACAATATTGCTTAACTTCAGGAATAAATAAATTTAAAAAAATATTTGTTGAGGGGTAATACAATAATATTTTTTTTAAATTTAGTATTTGGTCGTAAGTGCGAATCGTCGTAAGTCGAGGACTACCCGTATTGTAGTAATTTAATCATTGAAACCTTATCCATATGAGATAGATGTCTACGATAAATATCGCAATATTGTTATTGTGTCCTGTTAACTAAACCTTGGCTCAACAGAAATTATTCAGTTAATCAACATGTCGGCCTTTGTGGTCTAGTGGCCAGAGCTTTGCCCTAGCAATCAGGTGGGTTCTGATTCAAGTCCCAGCAAGGTCATGACATGAGTGATTTATACAAATTATTCTCCTCTCATATGATTTTCCAATTTTTATGGCATTGCACTGTTATGTAAGTTATTTTTTTTGAAAGTTAAAAAAATCAATAAAAAAATATAGCATTGTAATAATAAACAAGCTGGTGCATTCCATATTGGAAATAGTTGTTGTATATATAATACTAGTCCGCTAACATTTAAACGTTGGCGTTATTGTGGTGTTATTTTGGTGCAAGCTAATGTTAAAAGTTGAAATTCGACAATATCACCGTGGACCGTACCAGACGTGATAGTCCATCAATTAATAATAATTTTAAATGCAATGGTATGTTGAGACGTCGAAAATATAGAATTTTCCGGTCAAAAGTTTAAAATAACACAGTTGACCTAGAAATGGCAGTTAGAATGACACTTGCAAATGCAATTCGCTGCTGTTCACCGTTTGGGAGGAGTTCTTGTGACAGACAGACAGATTTACGCGTGTATTTTCTGCTATATAGATAATAGTAGAGATTAGTGATGTATTATGATCTTGAGGTTACCTAAACGGGCGATTTCATAAAATTATATTTAAATGGTTTTGAATATTTATAGCGATAGGCATGTTTCCATTCCTCACTTGCTTTAGCCTCTCTGTTGATTGAATTGGAATTATCTTGGTAGAACTCCATTGTAATAGGATAAAATATCAAAGTATTTAGTTCTACAAACTTTTATTGGGTAGCTGATAGTTGGACAGAACTGTAGTTCTGACGAAGGCGTTATGCCGAAACAGCTTTCAACCATCAAATAAAATTTTGTAGAACTAAATATTTTGATATTTTATCCTATTATTCTCTATTGTTTTTTTTTGATTTATTGAATTTTTTATGGCATGATTCCGCTTATAATATAATACATTTTGCAAACGTCTAAACATCTGTAAGAACAAAATCGTGAAACGATTGAAAAGCCATTTTGGAATTCAGCCGTGAGAACAAAAGCCCACTCAAATTACAAACGTTATAAAAAAGAAACTTTTTCACGTCGCACGATTAGTATTGAACACACCTTCTTTCGCGAACAGCTAGCATTCCCGCCGCCGTTTAACTAATTTCACCAATTCTCTTGTCGCTATTTGCTTAATGGAAATGGAAATGTTTAATGTCGGCGTCTTTTGGGGTGGCTGCAGAATGCCACGGCTACTTCTGCGGCCGATACAAAGTTTGAAATTGAAGCGATTTTTTGCATTTCACAAACGCTCCGTGCTCATTCAATCAACTTTTCGTAGATTTCAAATAGTAGTAATTTCGTAGTTTTTGTCGCATCATATAAGTAAATATTATAATATTCAAATATCAACCCTTACAGCGCCAGGCGTTTTCGCAAGAATTTATTTTCAGTCAATTGATCTGTTAAAACGCTCATTATGGCTAAAAATAGATCAATTTCAACAGTAAGAATTATGTGAAATATATATTAGTTATCCTAAATACATCAAGAAATAAATAGCCTTGCGATATGGTTAGTCTAAAGATGCTTCTTAAAGAGGCGAAACGCGTCACGTTAGTGTTAAACTGAGTAGAATTACTGAGTTATCAATTTAAATCAAAGCATCAAAGCTACCGCCGAATCCATAGAAAATGTAAAAGCTGAAATATATTTAATCTACGACTTTGCAAGTAAAATGCCTGCGCCCAGTCTTAACATACACCCCTAACACTAACTTAAGCAAGCGCACAGCCGCTTAAGTATGCGTAATACATAGGGTTGAAAATTATTGCTGCGTATTGGCAGTTCATAGCTGAAATTCGAAAGTCTGAACATCGAGAGCTCTTTTCTAAAATATATTTCTTTGTGTTCTACTTGACATTTTCATGATCTGTAGTCTAATTTCTCTGCCTAAAGGTTTGGACTGTTTTTTAACGCACATATCCACAAGTGATTTCTAGTTTGGCCGGAAATACGAGATAAAGTCTTGGACATGTAAAAGCGCGTTCATTGGGACAAAACATAAAATATTCGAATAATATTAGAAAAATCAGTTTTGTAATTATCTAATCCCAACTTTTCCAGGGTACTTACAGCAAATTTGCACGGCAGCGTTGAGCGCTTTCAAATGATTGACACGTGAGCGTCTTAGGAGCCAGTTACTAAGACTATAAATATAGTGTGATTGAACAATAGTAATAATTTGTGACGGAAAGCTACTGTGAGGTGTGTGATCTACTCTTTATGTGACGCAACATATGTAAATAGTTTACCCCGAAAGGACGTAATTTGTTTTGCCCTTTTATTGTCTATCCCTATACATTCCCAAGTAACGTGTTTTTTTTTGTGTGTTGCTCTAGCATTTTTATCATTGGACAAAATGTTTAATTATAATAGATATTTTTATCACTTTTTTTTAAATATTGAAATAATCTCATTGTCATGGGTTTTCCTAATTTTTTTAATGTTTTTAATACTACGCTATTGAAATGTTTTCTTTTTGTTTCACGGTTTTCAAATTCTAATAATGTAAGTAAAGTTTCTGTTTGTAATTAGTGATATTTATTTTTAGACCTTCGAAAACACGGATACACGCAAACTTAGTGCTTCCTGCTTAAATTTGCGTCTTATAAATAGTACAATTTTTGAGTTCATCTCATTTCCTGCATTATGATACTCGCAAAATTATTTTTCAAATTCTAAATTAATTAAAATTCTATTTAAAGAAAAAACACTCGCTTTGGAGTGAATTACTGTGCTGGAATTTTCGTTCCTCTTCTTAAATGGTAATTAAATACAAATATATTTTTACATCATGTATAAGTACAGTTGATTCCGCTTAATTGAGACAACTTGGGCCTAAGCATTTTGTCCCAAATTATCGGTTGGCTCTAATAAGCGAAGTTAAAGAAAAAAAAACACTTTTTTTGTAATTTATGTACGTATTAAGTTTCAACAAAATAATCAAGAATACTAGTACAAACAAATTTTGTTTTATTTTAAAAACATGTTTTTGAAAAATTTCGGATAACCGAAGTAAATTAGTATTAGTTTTTTCATTTGGTTTCTTATCTTAGGGATTTTTTCCAAATTGCCGGCTACCCCAAGCGCAATAGACTGTATTTGCATATTACTTGGTAACGCAAGGTTTCATCGGAAATACGAGAGGCCGAAATATGGACAATTCGACCATGACGTTTTTAAACCTAATTCCGGTAATATGCTAACCACACCCTTCTAACTATACAGTGCAATTAAAAAAGATAAAACCACTATGCCAGATTCCCACGTAAAACATACGAGAGTATAATAAAGGTAACAAAAAACAAACATTCATTTGAATTACTATTAATTCACTGACCAAAAATTATTATCGTTTTCTTCACTCGACGTCACAATCGAAAGCCAATAAAGGCCTGGGCATGTCAATGTACTCTTATAATATTGAGTGTTGAAAGTCGGTATTCGTAAGGGCTTTATATTAATTGTTTTTTCTTTCAAAATATTCAGCTGACTGAATTTTAAAAGATTCAGCACTTAGCTACAATATATGCAGAAAAGGATGTAATGTAATGGCTTATAGATAGGACAAAAATAAAAAATAAAATTTGTTCACTTTTGTAGTGATATATTTATAAAAATAAAACACAATGATTTCCACAATTTTAACATAATATTATCAAAACCGTGTCGTTTACTGTGAATATTTTTAACTGCGAATATTATTTATACGTTCATTTTAAGATATTTTGTTAATCTGTATGTAATTGAGCACACATATTTTCAACCTAGATTTGCTCAAAAAAAAACTGCAATTGTATTTACGACTACATTTCGGTGAACAAACTATTATCACTTCTTTAAGTCTTTTCAACTAAAATAATCCTAAACGTCGACTACCCGAAATATCTCTATAATGCAGGACGATTCACTCCTCCCTGTTGTATGACTTGTAAACTTGACAAAGGCGTGCTCTGTGTAAAGGGGGGTACATAGCTCCATAATAGTTCGTTCCAGTCACAGTTTGCAGTTTGTATGCAAAACTAAACTAACTACGTAACTCTAAAAGTGGACACTGTGGCTGTTTATTTGCATGTCCACCGACCGCCATTGTTTAAAATTTCCGCAGCTCACTTGCGTGTTTTCGTAGAAATAGTGATATATTCTCCGTGTAGGGATTTATATTCAGTACCAGCGGTTAAATGAAGAATCAAAATAACAATAAGTTTAGTTATAGACGACACCTGACATTCTACCAAAGTACCTGCCGACTCTATACTCGTCAGCTACCGTTCGGTGATTCATTTTCAATTAAAATATGGAGCCGGTCGGAGGGAAGAGTCGTAAAGAAAATGGACGGCTTCGATTCGTTTTTAATTTATATTTGTTTTGTTTTTTTACTGAAATGTGACTGAAATGCCTATAATACGTTGAAAGATGGGCGATTTGTCGTATTCGTCGCTTTGCGTAGAAAGATTGTGCATAGCAAAAAAACAGTTGACTTTTTCGATTGAAAATATCGTCAAATGCCACATACTTTTGCATGCATTTTATTTCACAAGAATTTGCACTGATTAAATCACTCTAAGACAGTGATCTCGTAAGTGTTTGGGCTACTTTCAGAATTGAAAATGTCTGGTGAGCTACTTATACATATTCATTATTTATATTTTTTATCACCGTTTTTTATCGTACTATAAATAATATTGTTATATTAATTAAAATAAATTGTGACATCGGACGTCCAATAAAACATAAAATGCATACTTTAATTATGTATTTAAAAACAAAATAATAATCGAAAAATGTCTGAAATAAGTGTGAGGAAAAGTAAAAATACTTATTAAAAATGGCATTTACTTTCCTTCACATTTTTTTCAATTTTTTGTGAGTACTTTGTCACTCCCATCCGAATGCAATTATCAAAATTCACAACTGTGAGTGTTCTATATTTACTTTTAACCACTTTCATAGTGAAAACCGTTGATTCACATACGTAGGTAGAACAAAACAATGCCTTCATTTTAAGCGCAATTCGACCTAAAATTACATACTTTTCTGTTGGGACGAAAGGCCATACAGATTCTACAGTTGAGACGACACTCTTAAGCGACAAATCACATTGAAATTCTATCAATAATATTTCTGATGAAGGGCCATCTTCTTGAAAATGATATTACAACGGCAACTTGCATTAAGCATTTCATTGAAATTTAATTCGAGAAATATTTCATTTCGTAGTCCAATAATAAAATTTAACAAGCAAATTTATAAATATGATGAAATATCTTACACGACCTACCGAAAATGCCACCTCGACCTGCCGTTTGGCGATCACTGTTCTAAGATATAAATTGTAATGGTGTTTTATGACTTCAAATACAATCTGTACATATCTTTCGTTCAGTTCATAAGTCATACAACTAACTGCAGTTATAATATGTAGAATTTTGCGCTCTATCTGATGCCAAGGCAAATAACCTCCTAATGAATTATTAAGCAAAATGTTGATATTTCTGGATCAGTAAAAGGATATTTCTAAATATCCTTCTACTAACACTCGGAAAGTATCTAATCGTTTAAACACCTGTTTATAAAATGTATAAAACTCTTGGTACAACTCAACAATATTTTATTTATGGTGACCATTTGATTATTGCCTTTCCCATTATCTCAATATGGGTTATTTGGAGATGTTTAAGTTATGAATTGGACATAATTTAAGATATCGACCGAAGGTGCTTGATGGAATTCCAGTATCGTATGTATTTCGCCACTAACGACCCGGGTTTCGCCTTTCGGCATCTTCAGGCATTCGAGCACCCGAATGAACTCGAACTGAAATGAATTGGACGATCGATATGTTGGAAGTTTTATATTTATTTACTCCTCCTGAATTTTGGCATAATTTTTTTTGATGTAATACAGAATATAATATGTAACAAATATTTTTTAACCTTGCCCGCTCCCAATGTGAGCATGTGGATTCCTAATGTAGTTTATTACTACAGATATTTTTCTACGAGAACTGCTTGTTACTCGGCCTCATAAAAAACAAGGGCTAATTTTCATAAAATTCTCTTTGGATTTATTGTTTGTTTCTTGCCTTACAAAAAAAATGTTTTTAATGCTATATTTTAAATTTATTTCGCTCAGGTAAATGAGTTTGAAGCCGTTGAAACTACGGCCGAGAGATTGACTGTATTCGCTCTGCCGGTTCATTACAAGTTGGCAATTCATTTGCATGTCTCCGAGTTAAGTCTCCCTGTCCCTTGTGGGCTTCCTCAATTTGCTGGTGCTGCCCCGGTTGTTGATTGCTGCCGTGCTTGCGAATGTTCTCGTAAGATGTTTTACCCACAAACAAATCACTCTGGGAATTTAGAACCCCCTAACCTAAGAAATTTAATTTTCGCTCAATTTGATTCAATTTCAATACTCGGCCGTCTAAACTTTATGTACTATTATTTAACTAGTATAACCGTACCCGTCATGACGGTATTGAAATCGAAATACTGAAGTAGCTAATAAGTCGGAACTGTTTGTGGAATATATAACACTTTATTTGATATATGCAACACGAACGCTTAGGTCGTGAGAAATTTTAATACCTACATGTGATATGTGATAATAATAGAACGTCTATAGAGCGGTGTGGGCTATTTTATATAAGAGGTAGTGTTTGGAAGGTCAACAAACAGAATTATTAAATGTAACATGTTATATATTGTTTAATACCTGGGTTTCAAATATTTCTCAACATAAAAATTGTCGGCGTCCGTGGCGCAGTTGATAGCGTCGCTGGCTACGGTTACGGATGTCTCGGGTTCAATTCCCGGTGCAGACGGTTTTCATAGATTGATCTTTTAATCGATTTGTAGATTTCTGTTCGTAGTCTGAGTCTTCCCTCCCACCCATCCCATCCTCACGGGGCGTAGCGAGAGCGATTAGTTAACCACTAGTCCTCTCATAGCCCTATCCTTCTATCCCTAATCTCTTCAAAAAAAGAGAGGTTGACCAACTGAGTAACAAGCGGTTCTCGTAGAAAAAGTCTGTTAAGATACCTCAATTAAGAGACCATATGCTCCACATTGGGAGCGGACATGGAAAAAATATAAATCTTAAGAAAGTTATTTTTATAAAACTAATGGGAACGGTATTGAAATTGAAATACTGAATGTCTAAAGTAGCTGTTCTTTAGTTTCCATACTGACTGACTGATTTTTGTTTGTTTGCTTCGGAATTTGCATCACGTCGGAACTGTGTGTATTGTTTGTATATACCGCGGACGCTTAAGTAATGAGAAATGCTCATACCTATATGTGATAATAATAAAAAGGCTACGCCTACAGACCGTTCTGGGTTATTATATATATGATTGAGCGTTAAGAATTACAAGGTATTTAAAACAATTGGTCCAAAAACTATGACAAGAATTTACAGATCATGAAACAAATGATACATAGACTAAATTAATCAGTTTACCATTAAAATGTAAAGTACCTCTTACAAATCAATAACTGCTAATCTGATATCATAAATAAAAGCACATTAAAAGTCAATTATATGAAGAAAAAAAAACAGAAATAGCAAATCAGGTCCTGATCCCTATCATTATAGGAATGCGGAAGTAGTAGAAAACAAATTGTGTGTTTTTTTTTTTTAGTTACAATGGCTTTACACTAATAATTGACAGTTAACCTAGTCTACAATGCAAATACCCATTCGATTTTATGAAAAGGTAATGCAGCTTTTATTTGTCAGTAATTTTATATTTTACATAATCCTCTACTGTCTTATATGTTCAATCTGTTTAACCACTATACATTTACCATCTTTTAAACCCTCCTGTTATACATTTTATGCTCTTTTATACAATTCAGATTGAACAATTATCTATCCAACATATCTCACAAAAATAAAGATTTAAAAAATCTCAAGGATCAAAATTGATCACTTTTTTACAACCTCAATTTATATGATACTAGTGAAATGAAACAATCAATCAGGGTAATATTTGTATCCCGTCACATCATATTTAGCCGATAAATCAAGAAACGACGACTGTGGAATTATTAAACATTGTTCTTATGGGCGTGTCGCCGGTTCTATACAAAATGAACGGCGAGAACGATATATCGGTATTTCACTGTATTTCTGACCGAATTGTAATGTCTTTACTATTTTTGAAAAAATTGAACGATTGCAATGAGTCGCTTCTATGTAATCAGGGAAATATTTTGAATTCAGAAGAAACAAACAAAAGTCTGTTTTTTTCGTTAAAAAGATAGGTTGAAGATTGAAGTTTTTTTCAAAATTGCCAAAGTACATATTAAAATTCTGTTTTATTAAAAACTAGTGAGTATCCGGCATGCGTTGCAATGCCACTCAAAGAAAGAAAGGGTTTGTGTTTTAAATGTGTTTATTGAACTGCTTTTGGATTAGAGGTCTGCACAGGTCGAAATTTCATAGACTTACCCGGTTCGAGCCCATCATCTTCAGGTCTGGCCCGACCCGAACCCGTGTTTCAATATCATACTTGTTATTACACAATATTTTTGTTTTTCGTCTGGTGCGTACACGAATAAATCAGAAGGTTTTTCCTAGATGTCGCTGTATGTACGTATTTGATTCTTTTTTTCAATTTTAGATTTTCAATTTTTTTCTTCAGAACCCTTCACTGGTGTGTGCACAAAAACTCACCGAAGTTTCATCGAAATCGTATGAATGGTAAATGAACATTTATTTTATATAATATTTCCCGGCATGATTACAATAAGTCCTTCCTGAAAGTTTCGTCGCGATCGGTTGAGTAGTTTAGGAGCCTATAAGATCCGGACAAACCAACAAACAGACCTTCATTTATATATATATATATATATATATATATAACAAGGGTAGCCAAAACGTCGACGCGTACCCATTCCTAGTCGCCCGCCTGTCTGATGCTTCGAAACAAGAATTATTTTTTTCGATTTCATAAGATACAGTACAATTTTTTCCGTGGTGAATAATGTGATGAATGTCGCATTCGAATAGTTTATTCCATTCGCGGAATCAGTTTAGAATGACCAAAATTCAGAGTATATTACTGTGAATCTTATCTTTGGGAATTACTATTGCACACTGGAGTAAGGTTGCTTAAAAAAGATTGTTGGGTCTTTTACCTGAAATAAAAAAGTTTACGGCCACAGCTAATACATCATATCCTCAATTGGAAGATGATAAATGGGTGCTTGATCTTGCTTTTCTCTTTGACATTACAGGGATACTAAATGAGCTACATTTGCAACTTTAAAGAAAGAACAAAACATTGACTGACATCGTGAATACATTCAAGATTATTAAAATAAGTTGATATTCTTATTATCCAAAGTTTATTTTCAATTTGATCTTATTTTTGGCTTTAAATTACTACTTTTAGTGTGAGTAGCCCGCCACCAATAATTTCAAAAGAAGTCGCCCGCGATGGTTGAAAGTTTGGTCATCCATGATCTATAATAATTAATGTAAAATAAATCTTCTTTTGTTGCGCTACTTACTGAGGGTAACAAAATTACGGGGGTGCATTTAATAAACGAGCATTTAATAGAGTGTTTTCCTCGCGGTATAATTTTTTGTTCAATATCATTTCCCCGGAGAGTTTTCAAAATATTGACATATTATATCTAGCACGGCCCCTCACTTAATTCGCCCCACTCTGCCTATGAAATATTTTACGGCCGATCAGTTTGTTTTACGGCCCCGTTTCTTGCCCGCCCCTTCAAAATTATATATCGCTTACAATCTTCCAGCGATCGACCAAATCCCACCCTGGCGAAGTTCATTTAATGAAACGTGATTTATGACTACAGCATTTTATTGTGTATAATTTATTTGTGTATATTAAAAATTTAGATTTCAGTTGCGCATATTATACGTCGCAATACACAGAAATTAGGATTCTAGGATTCAGAATTAACTCAAACTGTAAACAAAAATATGTTTTAATTTATTATTGATTAGCAAATCCTACACTAATATCTAATTAAAATTGATAACTTAGCTATCCCATTGGCTGTGTTACTAAATGTGACACGTTTAAGAAACATCTTCAGGCTTACTATATCGCAAGGCTATTTATGTCTTAGGTAAATAATGATTCTAATCTTTAACTTAAAAATGTAGTGGGTTTGTTGCCTTCTACTGGACGTGGGGAGGGGGTAAGACACAAACGATAATAGTAGTAATTACCACGATGCTTCTTCAAGAAGCGAAAAACGTGTCACATTTAGTAACACAGCCAGTGGAATAACTTAAGTATCAATTTTAATTTCATCAATTTTAGTTACCGCGGAAAATCTAAAAATTAATTACCATCTCACTTATAATAATTACAAAATTAATTACTAGTGCTTAGAGATAAAAATCCCAATATAAATAAATTTAATTGTATCCATCCCTATTTAAAATGTTTTTTTTAATTAAAATATGCTTTTTAAAGAAGTGAAACACGTGTCACATTTCCTAGCACGGCCAGTGGAATAACTAAATTATCAATTTTAACTTAACATAACAAAAGAACTTCCACAAAAGCATACAGATTAATCCATCGAAAACACAAACTAATTTCTCTTAAAACAGAGACATACCCCCCCCCCCCCTTCCCTCCACCAACAAAAATCAACAAGTACATAAAATGGTGGGTCTAATTGACACTTACGCTAGACCGGAAGTGTTGCCATTCTTGCTAAATAATAAATGTGCTAGTCGTTCAAAGCATAACTATAGTATTTCTGTGATGTTTAACGGTGATTGTATACTAAGCAAGTATATGAAAGACTGGAAGCAAAGGATATTAGGGCTTATGACGATTAGTCATTTTTTTCATTTTTCAAGCATCATTTGATCGTAAGCTTAGAGTTATATCGAATGATAAGGAAACGTATATGTGCCGAGGCTATGTACGCGTGCTTTTGGTTTCAAATTATAACAATTGATTATATTATAAAACTTTCATACGACATTCATAAAATGATATAGGCTTTAAGTCGTTTAATTTTGATTATGTATTTTATTGTCGGTAAAACGATCCGCTCAATTGTCTTAAATTGGCCTATGCACTGTTCTCTCCGTTCGAATATTGATGTATTAAAAGATAATGGCCCTGAAATGCGGCCCCGCCCTTTGGAAAAGTCATCTTATAATGTTGTTGGTTGAAGGAACCATGCGTTTTGAAGGGTCCGAAAGCCCGCAGCCTTACGAACACAAACCAGTGCTTCAAGCGAATTTACGTCATATTCCAAATTGAAATATTCACTTATGAATCTTTATATCTCTGGGAAACCAAAGCGGTGTAAGGAAAAATTCGACATTGTTTTAATTATCTACTCTAAATCAATTTTCTAGATAAATTCTTTCTTTATAGCAACAATATTGTTTGTAGTTTTGACAATATTTCGTTTTCACACAACGTATATTTTTATTCGAATGCAAACTTTTATAATTTAAGACATCGACTGAGGGTGCTTGATGGAATTTCAATATTAAATTTGGATTATTGAGATTTTGTACACTTCCATGTATTTTGTCACTAACGACCCGGGTTTCGCCTTTCGGCATCTTCAGGCAACTTCAGGCGAATGCCTGAAGATGCCGAAAGGCGAAACCCGGGTCGTTAGTGACAAAATACATGGAAGTGTACAAAATCTCAATAATCCAAATTTAATGCAAACTTTTATATTCGGTATAATGTTAACTCACAGGTTGCCGATCTCGTGTTGCAGGAAAAAAGGATTCAGGGCTTCTTTAACGCGACATATTTCACATTTTTTGTGGGGATTTTATTTTTATATCTCAACGTTATGCGTATTTTAATGCTTCATTTTTATTACGAAGAATGCAAGTTCATATCTTTCAATTTGCCTAATGCTGCTTATAAATTGCCACGATCTACTTATCCAACCATTGTATAACACCGGAGAAGAGGTATTGTGACACCATTGGCCACATGTTGAATATGTGGGTGGGTCTTGTTATCAACATACCAAACATAAGCCTTACTTTCCATCTAGAATTTAAATTAAAACACTTATTACTTTATCTTTGTTTAAGAAATTAAATCACATCATTGTTATCAATTTCAGGCTATCAAAATGCCAATCATCAAACTATCTCAATTTTTACTGCTGATAGAATATTTTCTGTACATCAGGAATTTGAAATCATTTGAAACAAAACTAATAAACAAAGATAAGGATATTTGTAATATGTTCGTCCTTTCTCACCCGCTCCGTCTGATCCTGAAAATGGTGTGTAGACAGCCTGATTAGCTAACTACTCAACCCAACTTTTTTACTATACGCTGCTGAATACATTTTGCGAAATGATCCAATTGTAGTCCATATCGAGAGGGGACACGATTATAAAGAAAGCTTTTTTATTGCCGATACTTTCTCGATTCGATTTGTTATTAGTTTTCTTTTGAAACCAAAATTTACAGACAAATATACTACCTTATTAATACTTTTCTAAAATCTTTCTTTAATCCCATTGATTCACATTGCATTATGAAGGAGCATCTTATTGCAATACTGGTGACTGTAAATAAGCTTAAGAAAGATGCAGATTTCCGTGCAAACGTGCTCATCTACGGTGTCTTTCTACGCTGTGAAAGCTCACTTCCGCAGCTTTATTATGGCCCCCCGTAGAAGCGTCGTAGACCTGGCGTAGCGCCGTAAAAGCTCCCATCACTTTACGAGCGTAAACCCTCCTCGCTTGCAACTATCTGCAGTGTTTCATTTTTTACTGCTATATTTAACACCCTAAAGTCTTGTATTTTTCAGTGTTAAGGAGTGCATAGTGAAAAAGTTTAGATTTTTCGTTTCTCAAAAAGTTCTTTCGAGTAAATTTACCAAATATAAACCCTACAGTTCGTATTGCATTGATTTGTGCCTAAAGCTATAGGTGTCTGTAATGTTAAAATGTTCGTCGACTCCGTGGCGCAGTTGTTAACGTCGTCTCGGATTCAAGTCCCGGTGCCGGCATTCTTAGGCATGAATGCTTGTGATGTCAAAAAATTTCTTCCTACTTATCCGATACTCAAAGCGAGGCATAGCGAGAGTGATTAGCTAACCACTAGTTCTGTCTTAAGCTTATCCTTCTATCCCTACTCTCTTCTTAAAGGAGAGATTGAGCAACTGAGTAACAAGCAGTTCTCGTAAAATCTTATTTCAAGATACCTCTATTAGGAGGCCATATGCTGAAGTGGACATGGTAAAAATATGTTGAAATTCTCTCTCACCCAGCTGATTCTAATAGCTAAATACTAGTCCTCTCCTCTCCCTGTCCATCTATCCTTACTCTCTCCAAAAAAAGTTCTCATAGGACAACTTCTATTTAGATGTTCCATTAACAGTCCACATTAGGAACGGAATAAGTTGTATAACTATTTTTGTAACATTTTAAATAGCCATTGTAAACTGGTAAAGTGTGAAAGTAAATAAACGTGCAGTAAAGAACGATGCAAAAAAAGAATTGGACGTATAATAAAGTTATTGCCCTATTGATATACATATTGAGAACCACGCACATACAGTCAGACAGCGTGGACCGTAGCACGGTCATGCTTTTTTGCTTATTTTAAAATTACTTAATTGCTAATTGAATTGCAGCTCGGGGTATAGTTAAGTAAAGAAAAAAAAACAACCTAACAATGCAAAATGCGCAGGGTAATGTCCTTATGGCTCATTAATTGTTAGACTAAATTATTGTATTTTATCTTCCCGCCGCGTTGATAAAATTCACAAATAGTTAAGATAGAAGAATTAGGTTAAGAATGAACTAGTCGTTAGCTAATCGCTTTCACTACTCGTGTTTTATAGATTGGATGGGATATGTGGGAACGCACATTGCAAATTATAAGATTATTGCTTCTTTTGAAATGTAACAGATCATGCATCATATGACGAGCCCTGATATTTTTGCTAACATATATTTGTTTCTTGGAAGGTTGGAATGATCCAGAACGCCATTCGAACACTTTTAATATGGCAGTTCTCAGAATAATTTCTAACTAACGTTACCTGGCCGACCGATTTAGTGTCATTAAGGAGAAAGTGGCCGGTATCCGACCGGTTAATTGCATAACAACAACGACAGCCATTGACAAAAGGGAGGGGCCTACATTTTTTAAAGTTTTAATTTTAATTTTGGCAGTCAGTGTTTTCGGAGGGCACCCGCCGGCGGATGCGCTGTATGAGGCCTCCGCCGCATCACTATAAATTGATTTGGTTTGTTTTGAAATTTGGATTTAAACTAAATGTAAAATCGTTTGTTGTGTAAATTGTATTATAACTTAAAGGTAAATTCATGTGTTAAGTAAACGTAAATGTAGACTCAATTTTATGTTTTACTGGTAATTTTTGTGAGTTGAACCACTGCATCTTTGATAAATAAATAAGAAATTTGGATTATTGAGATTTTGTACACTTCCATGTATTTTGTCACTAACGACCCGGGTTTCGCCTTTCGGCATCTTCAGGCATTCGAGCACACTAATGGACTCGAACTGACAGACAGTAAACAGTGTCTAACGTTTATATAGAAGATACAAATACGACAAATATTATTTACGAGGTAAGATATTATACGTCTGAGAGCCACACTGATACCTGAGTTAACATTTCGAAAATTGCCTTAATCCTTATTTTGTAAACAAACCATTAGCAGAGTGGCGAATTGCCGCATTCCAACTTCTTTTAGAAATACCAGTGATTTTACAGTGAGCTCGAACGCCTGAAGATGCCGAAAGGCGAAACCCGGGTCGTTAGTGACAAAATACATGGAAGTGTACAAAATCTCAATAATCCAAATTTGATATTGAAATTCCATCAAGCACCCTCAGTCGATGTCTTAAATTAAATAAATAAGAGATTAACCGGACTGGAGCGGTGTTCTGATTGAGATCCTACACAAACCTGGATGGTGATAACCAAGCATTCGCCCCTCTTCGACCGTGCATTCTCTCATAATATTTCCGACAAAGTCTGCTTTAAATCATAAAATATAGTACTCGTACGAAGTCGTTCGTCCACGTGGAATATGTTTACTTCCCGAGCAATACCGTTGAAAGATATTAAAGCTCTTCCATGTGGCATCACCATTATCAAACTGGTTTTACGATTTGGAAATAAAAACAATTCATATTCACGATATCCAGATAATTAGTGATCGGGACCATAAAGTTTGACACACTCAAGAATTGTAGAATTCTCATATTTTTGCCTCAGAAAAGTCTAGTCTAGGTCTAGTGTATGGTCTTTTGATGTGCATGCCTGTGTTTGCAATTTAACGCTCTGCGTTACTGATAGAACGCATGAAGTCATATGATATAATGGCTTTGAAAAAAAAAACAGTATTTAAGTCATATTGTTATTTTTTTTATTCTGGCAGAAAGCATGATATGACTATAGTAAAACTCATCGACACCAAATCTTATGATTTGTATGCCAAAAACATTATTCTTTATATTATAATGCACAAAAACCCATAAAAAAATATATATTTAGTTCTTCAAGAATTATAATACGAATTCTTATAACTGTGAAGATGGCGGGACGCGAAAATATATATGAACTATATCTTGTAGAACTTAACACATTGATGTTTTTATTTTATTAAAAGTTTTATTTAAAAATACATATATTCGAATGATTGTCTGCCATTAACTACAATTGTATTGATAAACGATGTATTTATATTTTTTAAATTTCGAGCTTTCGCATTAAAACTCGCATAAGCTTCGATGAAAGTGCATCCGTTGTCCAATGTCACTGAATATCCGTCCCATTGCCTGGGCGTAATATTTTCTCGGACGGAATGCCCATATTTATGTCTAACTGTTCCTGGAATAAGTCCACAATGCTCGTCGTGTGAGCACAACCGCACAATAATACAATGCATAAATTATTAATAACTATGTGCGTATATATTTTTTATACAAATATGTACGACTGCGTGCATATTTGTCGCCGATTTGGTTAGCCAATTCGCATGCCGAGAATCGCACGCGTGGTCCGTGTGCTTATTTGATATTGCTGTCGGATTTTTGGATTATTTGTACAGCAAAATAAGGGGTCTTCCAAAAATGATATCATAAGATTGCTGGTAATTTTTAAATCCACTTAATTGTCACATTGCAGCACACACTCTTTAACCATCATATGTATACTGTCTCATCACCGGCTGATTTAGAAAGACATAAAATTGATGAGCGAACCCGGTTGTGATCATTTAAAAAAAAATTTGCACTTATAACTTATAAAATACGTTTTACTTTTATAAATATAATGTCTTTCCATCAAGAATAATTGGCAGTTAACACCTTGTGAGTAAAAAGTTTTTTTTTTAAATATTATTTTAAATCGTCTATTTTGTAACGGATTATTTATGTATCATATTTATTTTCAAATTGAATGGCCACCGCCTGAGACAATTTCTGGATCCGCTACTGTTCCACTCAAACCCATCTCTCTACCCCCCGTCACTTAATTAATTGTAAATTTAAACGAATTTAATTATACATTTAAAAAAAATGGCGTTACAGCTTTTGTGAGCCAAAGTGCCAAATATTTTTTTTAAATCACGCGAAATCGATTGAAGAAATCTAAATTTAATATTGATATCACCACGACTTCACCCCAGACGCATTTTATCCCTAGGGTTACAGCAGAGCTCTAATCACTACCACAGAGGACGGTTATTAAAATATTATATTAGACTCCCCCCACTCTCTTAGGGCGTGTCGTGGATGGTCCCTAAGTTCACTGTAAGAAACCAGTTAATAGGGGTGAATGCTCTTTAAAATTTCTGGATAAATTCATCTTGTTTCCAAAGGGTTTCCCAAACTTTTCCTGCGTTCCGGTTTCTTTCCGGTTTATTTTGTTGGGTAGCAATATCAACATGAAATAACACGTTTGAATTTTTTGAAGCCGTAGCAGTTTATAAAACTATTCCAGGGTTTCGAGGAGTACCTATCTCCGTTCCGTTGTACATAGCTTAAGAAACCCTGTGTTACCATGTCGAATGTGTCCAGTTTATATTTGGTTAATTACCTTTCCTTTCTCAATGAAGTCAAAATCTGTTTTCGAGATTTATGTAGAATTCGTGAGGTATCTTGACCATAAAGGTTTGAAGCAAAACATTCAAAATCCAGCAATTGGCATTTTCATATTATATTCCAGACAGTATTCAGTATAAATTCTATAATATACAACAAAATCCGTATAGTCAGCGGTCGCCTACCGGTGGTCTTCGAACCACTGGTGGTATGCGGGAATAATTTGATGGTCCGCGGAGTTGTTACAGTAATGTCACTGTAGCCAAGAATCCAAACCTTGTATAATGTTATAAAGTGTTATAACTCTGTGTTAAAATATAACTTTTACTTTATATATCTAAAAAAAAACGTTTTAGTGGGTTGGCAATCGCTGTACTTTAGTACCGAATTCAAATACTGCCGTAGAAGAGTGACGTGCAGTGGCTCTCTCTCACTCTGCGACGGACGTCATGTAGTGGAGGTATACATGGGCCGAAACTTGATAAAATTACCCATTCAGGTCCGGCCCGGTCCCGTGTATTAATGTTACACTTGTTACTCGAAGCCCAGATTTTTTCTCAGCCCGATAAAAACCCGATTTTTTTAAATTAAAATATTCGTAACAATATCAAATTTGGATTATTGAGATTTTGTACACTTTCATGTATTTTGTCACTAACGACCCGGGTTTCGCCTTTCGGCATCTGCAGGCATTCGAGCGCACGAATGGACTCCTAAATTTCTTGCCAATTCTGATCGAACAGCTGAATCTTCCAAATTCTCCGTTGCTTTATCCTATACGTTGAAACACCTAACAGATGTCACTTAATGTGGAATGATTGTATATATTTATCCTTTCGGTCGAATTGCATCCCGTCGAAACCCACAATGCTATTATAATTGTAAAATTACTGATAATTCTAATAGTAGTTGGAAAGCGGCAATTCGCCACTCTGTTAATGTGTTGTTTACAAAATAAGGATTAAGACGATTCTCGAAATGTTAACTCAGGTATCAGTGTGGATCCTAGACGTATAATGTTTTATCTCGTAAATAATATTTGTCGTGTTTGTATCTTCTATATAAACGTTAGACACAGTTTACTGTCTGTCAGTTCGAGTCCATTCGTGTGCTCGAATGCCTGAAGATGCCGAAAGGGGAAACCCGGCTCGTTAGTGACAAAATACATGGAAGTGTACAAAATCTCAATAATCTAAATTTGATATTGAAATTCCATCAAGCACCTTCAGTCGATGTCTTAAATTATCTTAAATTGGTAACAATAGATGCTATTGTGTCCATATTTCCAAAAATTTTCATAGCAAATGTGAAATAAATTGCTTAAACTGTTAAAGTTTTGCTATGAATAGTATTTATTGTCTTGTAGCTAACCCATGGCCTAAACATTGTCTGAAATATATATTTTTTAATTAAATTTCTTACGCGGCCCGAATCTCAATTGTCTTTATCCGCCCCTACCCGACCCGGGTTAAGGCCCGCGGGCCACACTGTTGCCCGAGCAGACCTCTATCATGTATAGTAAGTAAAATTGCCATCGTTCGAAGTACACTCATACATACATTTGATTTACTCAGCCGTGAAGCCAAAGGCCTTTCCAGGAAAACGACATAAGTATTGTTAAACCCCACAAGCGGCTACTGAATACCAGTAAATTCGCTCGCAGTGAGTAGACGGTCTTGAACTTGACCCCTGTGAGGAGCTTTTAGTGCCCAACTTTTCGTTCGTTCAAAAGTTTATATTAAATGTATCCTAATATGGAGTTACACTATTTAATGCTATCGGAAATAAATATATTAATCCGCGTCCATTATACTTTTTCAAAATAACTCATTTAATTCCTTTGTTTCTGTCCTAATTCTGTTCCGCGATCAAAGGTTCGAATCTCAATACTTATGTAAATCTGTTATGTTTTGGTATTTGCCGTTATTGCTTAAATATGTGGAATTTGCATAACTTTAATACGTATATGCAATTGAAATACTATCAATCAATATCATGCCGTCAACCTAAACTTCTCCAAAGTTTCAGCACCTGAGATTAAAATGCCATATATTATATTGTTCGTTTTATATGTATTATATTCTGTACGAGCAATTACATTTGAAAAAATGATCCTTAAACTCTTAAAGATGAAACTTCGAAGTACAGATTATTTTTTAAGTCGTAAAAAATAATAGTTTTATACCTCGGTACTATTGGAATGTTACAATAACACATTCAAAATGTTTTAAATGAAGTGCAATTCTTGTAAAACGAAATGCATTACTTATTATAATAGAGTTCCCCCAAATAAATGCTGATGTAATCGATTAATCAGCTTTACCATGCAGACCGAAGATTATAATATATCATTTGTTATGTGAATTAATATTGTAGGGATACAGAACATTAGCTTCGCAATTTTTCGGCGCTGTTAAAATTTGTATGTGGTGTTTCTCATAAATAAATGAATGACTATATCGGACCTAAAATCTTTGTATGATATTATGAGCCAGTGTATTCTGCATCGGCACGAGAATTGAATTGTGTTGTCCTCCTTTGCAGTGTGTAACTATCAAAGTATTCATAACTGTTTGCAGATCTTTAACCCCTGGTTAACACGCGCTTTGCATATTATTTTTCCCATTTCATTCGCAGTGAATGTTTTTTTTTTGCACAAATACATACGCAATGCGAATCGTAATTGCTGCGTATTTTTTTTCTCCCATTGTCTTCAGCGCTGTGCGTTTTTTGTAATTATTACGATTCGACATTATTTGAATGGATTGCAAATTGCCGTGGAAATTATGACAAGTATTATTGCATACCGAGTAATTTTTGTGATTCACGTTTACTTGAACAATACCTTGTTAATGCATTTGTCATATTAGTCACTGTGTTCATTATCTTAGAAATAAGAATGATTTTATACATTTGTATTTTTAATAGTTCACTAAATAAACTGTTTGATATTCATGAAATTTTTTATGATCGTTTTATTCACTATTTAGATGACGTATTAACGATAAATTGTCTTTATTTTTTTACATTGATTCAATCACTTGTTTGAGTCATTCTGTTGAGCTTGATTTTCATTTGATTTCAGTGACTTAATTACCGACGAGAATAACAAGTTTGAATAAAAAAATTGTTTGGTTATGGTTTTGGCCTCGACATAAAAAATTAAGCACATATAAGTTAATAGTTTTATTTAAGACATCGACTGAGGGTGCTTGATGGAATTTCAATATCAAATTTGAACTGTTGAGATTTTGTACATGTCCGTGTATTTCGGCACTAACTACCCGGGTTTCGCCTTTCGTCATCTTCAGGCATTCGAGCACACGAATGCCTTGATATTTTCAGGATTGTAAACTTGGCCTCGTAGAAGAAGAGAAAAACCACTTAAACCGTCCGGCGTATATTAAATCCTTGAATACAATGCCAATGATAATCCCTTTACTCCCGCAATTTATTAGATTTATCATTGTTTTCTACTTTAAAAGTATGACGACAGAGTTCACTTTTAATAATAAAAAAATATTTGGTTGTTTAATGTACCCGAAAATGTCTGTCTCTAGCGTTTGAGCATCGAATACACTGGAGTCTATACCGTACCTCACGGACGTATTAAGGGTTAAAGACCGAAAACTACCTTTGACTTCAAGAGAGTGAAATGGAAGCATTTAAAAAAATTGTGTAACTCTCTTTTAAGGAATTATTACTGTTAAAATATTTTAAATCTGGGAAATAAAAATATCGCAGAAATTTCCATGTTGAAATAATACATACATAAATTATAATATCTTATTTTTATTTTGAAACTAAATGCTTCGCTATTTCTACATTATCATAATGAAGTTCCAGCATTTCTTCCCAATTCAATCAACAAACTAACCATATTATTGAATAGATAATTATGTGCAAATGAAAATGATGGTAACGGGCACTAATAACGAGAAGAGAGTTGTATTTCAATAACAGTGTGCTGAAAGGCCTGGCATATTATATTCTTTGTTGCGTTGTGAACTTCTTTCAAAATCATTTGAGCTGAACTAATATCTACACTGCTTTAATTTGCAATGCTGGCTTATAAATATCCCCTGTATTCTTTCCTCAGAATGACGTCGTTTAGCATATTATTTATCGCGATTGAAATTAGCATTGCGGGCACGCGTTTGTTAGGTGCTGATGTGTCGTGCAGCAAGAAGCACATTGTGTAGAGTTTCGCGTAATAATTTACTTATTAATATAACTGGAAACCTGAAATTAAACCATTATGTGTATTCCAAACGTTCAGTTGTTATTATTGCATGCGATGTGCAAGAAACCAATTCGAGAGCGGAGACTTTTAGGGTCATTTTAATTTAGGACATCCATCAATAAGGGTCGAAAGCTCTCCGTTTCCTGTCGAAGAAGCCTTAGTGCAAACAATACATTCAGCTGTATCCATTAAATAATTGGTCGCAGCTTAACTGCTCTCCGGAAATTCGATATAATTAATTACCGTCGAATGTCTCCAGCATTACTTTGGCAACTGTGAAAGTATGTATACTAAATTTATTGCCCGGGCTTGCAGCGCTACGAAAGTTTGTTGCATCGTCGTAAATTGGTGTTTACTTCTGAATTTAAGTTTTGTTGAATGGTTCGGCTGTAAACCTCGCGGATTTAAGTTGTCAAAGAGTCGGTTGACCCTACACCACACCATCACGCATTTTTGTTAATTTTTAGCATATGGACTCTTATAAGGTGTTAGCTGTCAATACTTAGTGCCATTATATTATATTTTAAAAATAAAACCCAATTTGTTTGCACTACTTCCACATGTTTATAATGATCAAGACCGGCATTATCAGTTGATAATGCTCGTGATGAGCGAAAACGGTCGTACTACGAAATTGCGTTTTAAAATATGGATTGAAATATGGCGTTCCAACGAAAAATTGACTGTTGACTGACCACTCTCTCAACAAATCTTCTTAAAAAACGTAAGGATATAAAAATAATTACTTTTTTTTTACAATACCTACGAACAGAAATCCATAAATCGATTGAAAAATCAATTTATGAAGCTGTTCGTACCGGCACTTGAACCCGAGACATCCGTAACCGTAACCTACGACGTTGAACCAATGCTTAGGCAAGTAATTAAACATCAAGTCATGTGTGTAGCCAATTGTGTAAATTGACTTTCTCTTGTTTTAACGATTAACTACTAAATGTTGGCATTCCTTTTCTCATCAACATACTTGGTCCTGATACTCCTGAACACTGCTTCACTAAGTTTTTTTATTGCGTAACCTTTATGTCTCGCTTATCCACTTATTATTCTTCATAGACCATCCGATCGTCATGTGCAAATATACCACGTCTCCAGAATTCCCCGCCATCCTGCAATAGCTTTGACTTCTCGTAGACATGTCAAACCAGCATCCCTTACTTCTGCCAAAAATATACTAGAGAATATACAGATGCTATCCGAAAACTTCCTGAACCTCGTTTTCACACCTGACGAAAGAAAGGCAGTCAGTCAGGAGCGGTGGAGCATTTCGTTTCCATTGCAAAATTGTGTATGTACATATCTGCAATATCTCGATATTTCAGGAGAGGAGAATAAAGTTTAAAAAAACACGTGATTAATATTGAGTATTACATTTAACGATAATTTTTGTCAGTTGTGTTATTTTGCATGTACTTAATGGCGATTTTTGAAGTATTAATAAATAATAAACACATGATTTCAAAAATGCATATTATGCAGCTAAACAATTTTAAAATGAAAACGACTATATCCCGAGCTAAACGTCTCTCTATGTCGTTCCGATTGTAAATTTGTAAAAGAATAAAATATGAATATTAGAAAACAAGAAGATTACTATTTAACACTTTGCTAAGCTTTCGTTAAATCATTTACATTGTTCATACTCGGCACATGTTTTCATTTCAACAACGCGTAGTGTTATGAAGAGTATGTTTACTTCACTCCTTTCATCTCCTTCTTAAGTAGAAACAAGTTTTTGCATTTTATGTAATGTTTTGCGTTCATTACAGTTTCCAATTTTCCGGCTGAAAGCTATTTTGGTCTGAATATTGCCTCGGCGAATAAACGCCGCGAGATTCGGAAAATCTGTCGCCATATGTTCGCATTTTGTTTCTGCCCCCACACCCTGTATTTCTCTCCTTGCATATTATAAGCAGTCGGGAAATATTTATCTCACAATAACAACAGCTGCCGGATGAAAAAATAATTTATTTTGTTTACGTAAGGGAAATGGGAGTTTTTTTTAGCTTGGTGGCGAAAATGTTTTTACATTGTAATACAACATTTTTACACAACTGTCAATCCATATTGAAACTTAGCGTTGACGACTAATTTGCAGTTCCTTTCTACACCCTGAACTAGTATCTATGAGATGACTAGCACAAATTGCACTGTTTACATAAGCCGGATCTCACTGAATACAGTTTAAACGAATAGCATTCTTGCAATTGATGGTTGGTATAAGACAGTGCTTCCCAAACTTTTTCATGCCACAACCCCTAAAATCTGAAATAAATAATCACACTTTCCCCACCCCGATTTGTTTTTATTTTTGATTATTATCAGAAGCTTTATTTGGCATTAGTTATTTTCTAAACTATTTCCGCTTTAAATGTATAGCATATATACTCCTAATGAAGCTTATCCCAACATAAGTTTTTCTACGAAAACTGCTTGTTACCCAGTTGGTCAACTTCTCTTTTTTTCAAAGAGAGTATGTATAGAAATATAAGTGCCTAGTCAAGTCTAGTAGTTAGCTAATCGCATTCGCTACGCCCCGTTTTTGGTATCGGAATTTTATATATCACAGACATCCATGCCGTCGAACACAAATCGTTATAAGAATCAATTTATCAGACTGTCCTTACTGGTGATCACCATAACCAAAACAATGTTAAAACCTTGCGGAACACTACATACCTGTATAAAAGTAAATAAAATCTTATCTGTTTATGTGACTCACTGTAGCTTTATCAGATTGTTTGTTGGGTTTCTATGGATACATCAATGCCCTATTGGGTTATTATTTATTCGAGTTTGTTTGCTTTCTCTATTAATTTATAGTTGTAAGTCAAGCCTTGATTGCTTTATCTAAATCATGTACACCCTAATGATGCATCGTAATAATCATTCATCAAAATCGCAAATAGAATTTACTTTCCCTGTATTATTTGTTTAGTGTAAATTCAAATTGACGCTCCTTCAATTTATTTCCTCTATTTATCACTTAAATGGCAAATATGCGGCAACAATTTCGCCCGAATTGTTTTTTTACAACGCAATAAATAGACCGTTGCAAAAAAAATGCCCGGTTAATCAAACGAAGTGCCCAATATGCGCGCCTCTAAGAGGTCAATAGATTTGAAATATCCTCCCGTTTTTTTTTCTGTCTCCTCTCGCCTAAACTTTGCCCGCATCGCTTTTAGCAAATTGGTCAGGCAGATCGGGTAGGCGAAAAGCACTACACCTCTCCACACCTATGCCAGCATGATACCTACGTCAATATTACTGAGGTAGGTAAGTGCTCGGGTAAATTTATTTATCCCCTGATCAGTAAGCACTTTAAGGCCAAACTTCGCTTTGGGTTGGTTGATGGATCCTTATAAATATTGAAGAATATTACCTACCGATGCCATAACGCTAGTAGACCAACTATCGCAAGATTTTTAACTATAACTGTGTGATAGTTCCTAATTCCAAAAGAGAAGATCATACATCTCATTATATTAATGCGTTATTTTATTGTCGTCATTCTAATTACATTAATTAATTTATGCCAGGTAATTAATTCAAAGATATTTATTCTCGTAACAATATTTTTCTTCAATCCGCTTGTTTTTTTCAACATATCGTAAAAACTTTCATTATACGAACGAATAAATTATGTCTCCTTTGTTATCCACGATATATTTTTACGTAAGGCATAAAAAGTCTTCGTGCATGATTAGAATTGTCAAGTCCATTAGGAATATTATAAAAAATATAATGAAATGGTATTTGCTAGATATAATCAGTTCCGTGGTATAATGCTACCACGTATGGTAGTTCAGAAATAGTTTTCGACAATACTTTGTAATCATTGTAAGATAAAAATATTATTTTAATTCTTTTATTATAACGGAGTTCTTCCGGCCAAATTCATGTCAATTCAATATATTTCTATAATTTCACCTCGCTAAAGAATGCCAGAAACAATCTTCAGTATAAATTTGATGACTTCTTCTATTGATCCTTGGTGGAGTAACATTATAAGAAATTATGAAGAAGATGATTATTCATATATCGTATTTATTCAACGATGTTGATATGTAAACAGGACTTGATTTGCTCAGCCAATGACCATGTTAAACTGATTCAATGGACAGCAAATTTGAATTTTAAAATTTTGTACATTTTGGCATCTTCACGAATACACAAATGGACTCAAACCGTCACATGGGCTACATTGAAAAAAATTAACTAGCTATGTATCTATTTAAAAGTGAAAACAGTCGAGATGTAAAACGCAAATAAAATTCATAGATCGATTGTTATGTATGTTTTCTCCGCTCTAATTTATTTGACATCGCTTAAAAATGCTTGCGATGAGCCAAACCGGTCCAGATCATTTGATACAATTATGGAGTTAGTAAGCATAAAAAATATGTTTTATTTTGTTAATATGCCTTACATCGAAGAATTGCCTTTTAACACTATTAACGTGATAAAAAATAAAATTACAGAAACCAAATTGAAAGCAATATACGAAATGAAATAGCCATCATAACATCATTTAAATATATCAAATTATCCTCAGAATTTTATGCAATGTATTATTGCATTACAATATAGCGGCACTCTGCCTAATGCAGATGCGCAGTACCTATGTCAGAAAACGTTCTAAATTCTTTTATTATTCCTATCACAAACATTTTGAACGCGTGAAAGCATCCAGGAACACTTAGTTAAGCGTCGTGAACCTGGTATGTTATCTAACGTTTCGACCCAAACGCTACACTGCCAAGAGTGAGGTACCTCACTGATTAATAGTCATTTCGTTGAATAGGTTGTTGGGTCTGAGGTGGTTGCTGGTCACCACTTTTGTCAGCAGTCACCGTTGTGAGTCACTCCGATAGTGGGTCTGTTGACCCTCGGCCGACCGCCATTCACGCATTTGACCCTTGCGATGAGGCGTCGGTATTTCACATTGGATTATAAATATGAACGAGAAGTATAAATCTTTTCTAGAGTAACATTATTTTAATACCGGTATTATCTGTTAATATTTGATTTATGGTTTAGTATCAATTTTTATTCGTATATATGAAAAACACGCTTAATCTTGACACTGTAAAAACATGGAACGTATGGATTGTTTTGTGAAAAATTTCCCTGAGCCGTTTTTCACAATTCCAGCAAAGTTCTACAGTCTGTACGCTCCGAAAAAAACAACGAATGATTTGTGAAAACAACTGAAATTTTGAACTGGTAGCTCGATATTTCTTTTTAAATGTAAAAGTCGATCCCAATGCCAATTATTGTACGACCACCACTGTTATATAGCATTTAAATTATCACGTTATCTTTATTATATATATCAATTATTTTGACAATAATATTTGTTTGACTAAATTCATTGTTATTTTATACCTTTTTAAACTGGAAAAACTAAACAAGCGAAACTTTGATAATCTGTTTTGATGCTAATAAATTAGAACATTTAACTTTTATCGCTTACATTAATTTTTTTGTCCGCTCCGAGTGTGGAGCATATCTCCTCATAATGGAGGTATCCCAACAGAAGTTTTTCTATGAGAAAAACTGGTTGTTACTCAATTGCTTAACCTGCATGTTTCGAAGAGACAAGGGATATAAGTATAGGGCTACGACACGACTAGTGGTTAGTTGGTTAGTTTTGCTACGCCCCGTTTTTAGGATCGGATGGGTTGTAGGGTATTTTGGACATTACAAACGTTCATGCCTACGAGCAGAGATGCATAACCGTAGCCAACGACGTTAACCACTGCACCACGGAACCGACTACATTGATTAATTGATAATTAACAATATGATTCGTTAGCTGCTAATTTTCTTTAGATTAAATTTCAATCGTTCAAATTGTGTACACTTCCATATTTTTGTCACAAACGACTCGGGCTTCTTTTCTTTCTGCAACTTCAGGCATTCAAGTGCTTTTGATAGTACATTTACTTAGTTTGCTTTAAAATCAGGAATTATAATTATTATTTTGAACAAAACAGTGGTATTGTAATAAATATTGTGCTATTATTTACCTGGAGAGATGAATTAGTTCTTAAATGTGAAAACCGTTGTGTTGAAAGGATTAGTAATTAATTGCCAATGAGGGCGCAGTTATGAGTGTACCACCTTTAGAGACTTTCTCTCGTCGACTTCGCAAAACCTTTAACGAATAGCAGTTATAATGCTTACATTGTATATATTATACATCAATTTATATTTTGTCTCAATATCCTCTGAAAAAGTGTGTCATCGTATTATTATTCTTTATCGCTGTGTCGTGCTCCCTGCGAGAATTTGAAGCGAAAGAGTTAAGAGCGGCGAAGCGTTGCGAATCGAGCGACAATTCTTTTCCTGCTAAGATAACAAGCCGTTAACATTTCAGCGGAGTTTCGCGACTCGTTTATTTACTCTCTCGCCTACTTACCGCTCTGCCCGGTTTCGCGTCGTTAGCGCATCTTTAACCCTTCCGAGACACTGCGCTCCCGCCGATAAGCGCGTAATTACTTCCAAGCAGAACCTGCGATGATGCGTTAAATTGAAAATAATCCGTCGTGCGTATTTTACAATCGCAAGAAAAAATTGTCTTTTAATTTCGTGAAAATTAGTTCCCCACGACATCTACTCTTGTTATTTTGATTAAATCACATTGTGCCTGTTGACTGTCAATTATCGGTGAAAATATAACATCATATATAAATATTAACTCTTTTTTCCATACACTGCATGTTATTCAGTTGCTCAACCTCTCTTTTCCGAAGAGAGTAAGGATAGAAGGATAAGGCTTGGACAGGACTAGTTGTTAGTTAATCGCTCTCGCGTCGCCCTGTTTTTAGAATCGAAATGGGTGGGACGGTATTTTAAACATCATAAAAATTAATGCGAATACGAATATACATCGATTTAAAAATCAATTTATGAACCTGTTTGGACCGAGACATCCGTAACCGTAGCCCACGACGTGGACATTTTAACTATCTTTTTACTATAGATGTACCAATTTAACTTGGCCGCTAGTGAGGGCGACACCGCCACGTTAGTTGTTAGAATGTTGCCATACTCGACCAGAACTGAAATTTCAATGAATTCCAAAACTGATATTTTAACAACGGTTATTAAAAGTAGACAAAATATTTTTTTTGCGTAAAATAGTAATTGGAGAAATATATTCTTAACTGGCAATTCTAGTTTCAAATTCGGCGGCGGCCAAGCAATGTTAGTAATACTATACTTATGAATCTTTTTTTTAATATGATTAGTTTCGGTTTCATGCGCATTTTCAGTAGATTTTATCGTTCTGACCGCGATGGAGGGATAAGCACAAACAATACCAGCTTCTCGATGTAGTGCAACCAATGGAATAACAATTAAAAAGTTATACGATATAATTTCAATGAAATGTTACTATCAAATACCTGTATCATTTTTTTATCAGCTGAAAATGCTTACTCAACGAGCGAAACTGATCTTACTAATTATGAGTATAAACAGGAGCTATGTTGCGTTCAACGGCAGCATAAAATAATGCAACTACATAACTGCCTGTTAGAGTTGCTAGACCATTTCAAGAATTATGTATATATGATTTCAATACACGTTATATTATCATTGATATTTCAATGTTGAATAAAAATACGTTTAAGAATAGAAACAGATTGAAAACATTTGCAAATGTTGTCTTTTGTACCACTATTAAATGTTTATAATTATTCATCCAAATCTCATCCGTCATTGTAAAGATCCAATCGCTGAGCGTAAACTGTCCTCATCATATTATGAAATAGATAATACTAATCGAGTTTTATTTATATATATTTATTTTAAGTATTCATTCAAAAGTTCCTATTACTTTTTTTGTACAGTCAAAAAAGATTTATATTTATTTTCTCTATCCGGTATTCACTTAGGGTTAAATCTTCGTCACGAAAGACTTATTTATATACATACAACGGAAACCCTTTAAGCACAGCTATTTACCGCGAATGGAGTGTTTGCGTTTCACATTAGCTTTGTGGAAAACAAGCGAATTCATTTATTTGAAACTTGTTCCGCTCGATAGGATTGAATTTAGTATGTACTTTAACTTTTAAATGTCTGGGTTCCAACTTTAGTATTTACGACTTGAGGCATTTAGTACGGTTTTTAAGTATTATTTTATTGTGTTTTGTATCAAACAAAACCAAAAGCAATCTATCGCATTTGTGCAATCACTAGAAAATAGAACTTAAATGTTTATTATACTCACATGGTACGCAAACATGTTAAGCACTTTCACATACCTAATTGGGTGGCTTGTTCCAGGAGTCAAAAGTAATTAACCCGAAAGTTGGGTGCTATGAACTGGTGAAACATTTAATGAATCGTATTTGGAATGTCCGCCGATCTCCGCTGAACTACCATTTAAATGTATATAAAAATTTCACAAAACATGCTAGTAGCCTGATAAATGCTTAAATGGCTGTGGTTTTTATTTTGACATTTCAGAGATATTTGAAATTGAGGATAATCCCAGCGGCATTTATAAAAGTCGACCTATTTCAATTATACTGTCAACAAATAAATATTATTTTTTCTTCTATTAACCACATGCCACTTCCTTAATTTCTTTCCTCTAGCATAACCAACTAATAATCGACGTATATTGTTTACAACGGTTATCGTTTCTGTTCTACATCATTTCAATTAATTAATTTATATGATTATATCAAACTATTTCTTGGAATTCAGATTTCGTTTTAGGTATGTCGTATGTATATGTAATAATAATGAATTCTTCGTCTGCACTGTACCACGTATTTTATTAAAAGCTTAATTGATAAAAATAACGTCCCTTTTTGCTATAAAGAAGCAAATATTGAAAGCGGTAAAAGTTGGAATTTCGCTAATACAATTTTCTTACCATGTCCGCTCAGAATGTGGAGCATATGGACTTATAGGAACATATGTCCAATTATTTTATACTTGACGCGATTTAACTGTAGGTATAGAATGACGATTATGTAGTACTGGGGACAGGGCTCCGGTTCGACGGATGGCGACAGAATACAGTTCAACGGGCGATGACAGAAGCAACCCACAGACTTATTACGGAGATATCCCAACATATTTTTTTTATACGAGAACTGCTTGCTACTCATTTGCTCAACTTATATTCTTCGAAGAGATTAGAGATAGAAGCATAGGGCTACGACAGAACTGGTGGTAAGTTAATCACTCTCGCTACGCTCCCATCTTTAGGATCGGATGGGTGGGAGGGAATTTCGAACATCACAAACTGGCATGTCTACGAACCAAAATTAATTTATGAAAATGTTTGTACCTGGCTTGAATCCAAGACATTCGTAACCGTAGCCAATGACGTCGACCACTGCACCACGGACCCGACAAAACACTGATTTTATAAATATTATCATTATGATTAACTTTTAATCCGTTCATATATTTGTTATTTGATGCTTAATCGACACGGCGTATTGCATTTTCAATAGTTTAATAATACATCTAACTATGTACCGACCATATGTTGAATTCGGAAAAAATTTAAATAAGATTCCATTCTGTATTCATAGTAGTTTCGGCGATAATATAAAAACTCCCATTCGAAACACTCTCACGTGTCCGGAAAGAATTTTCAATCTTGCTTAATTTCCTCAGCACACCCCCGCACGTGCGAATAATATGAATGCATTTTTTCATCGCGGCTGCAACGTGACGTAGTGCGGCGACGCCCGCCGACGTCATTAGGCGTCGCGGGGAATACCTACGGCGTAGCACTCTTCTTTTACGAGCGTACGCGCCACATGTCGGCTCGATGCTAGGGATGTGTCTTCGTCGTATCTTAGTATCGATGTTATTGTAACGAATTTGTTTATAAATGAGTCAATACGGATGAAAAGCTCATAATTTTCACTGAATTTCATTCCATATAAACATCGATACTAATCTGGACACATTCTTAACGGAAGACTGTTATTAACGATGGAACTAATGTCGGTTTTGAATCGTTCAAATCTTGTACATTTCCATACGTTTTGTCACTAACGACCGTGGTTTCAGTATCTTCATTCAGTCAAGTACACTGATGAACTCGAACTGACAGATAAGAAATAAAAAGTATTTAACACAATCAAAGTATTCCCACACATACAATTACATTCCATACGGAAGTCTAATAAAGTTGAACGTATCAAATCCTAACGGAATGTCAACACGAATCGCTCAACCTTCTATTTTGGCAGTGAGAGTGAGGATAGATTGATGGGATTAAGAATTGAATCATATTTAGCTCTCCCCATGTGCCATTTTTAGGATCAGGTAGGTGAGAGATGACGTTGTTGACCACATAGGTCTGCAAACTACTCAGTACTTCAACATCAACAGCCTGATTTAAAAATTCGTTTACGATATTTCTTACTTATTTTTTTATTCAACATCCCTATTACCACCCTTCCGCACGTGGTCTATTTCCCTCCCCATCTCCACAGACTCGCACGTGTCAGAAATTTACTATACTTACTTAGTTGCTGACGAAAATGAGAAACATGTCGCGAAGACGGTTTTCAGTGAAAGCGCATTAAGGCGTCATAAACTTTGACCGTAACTTCTTATATCTATATCAAAACAGCATTAACTGATTCATAAGGTTTTCATTGAATTATATTCTAGAAATCTATTGTTAAGGTTGGCAGCTGTCTTTGTTTTTTTTTTTTTATATAAAATTTACACAATTTTTTTTTATTAATTCTACAATTTCTATAATGATTAAGGTCATGTCCAGCCATCACAAGCATTTTCAACTAAAAAGTAACTAATGAAGACTAAAAACACGTGTAAATATTTTATTATATTAATAATGACCGAATATAATCACAAACCTTTTTACCAACAATTTATTTATATATATATATGTGTATATGTATATAAAATATTATTAACTAACTCATCAATGTTCAGAATATGACTCCCCCTTCGCAAGATAATCTAAATCTATAACTAAATACTTTGATATTTTATCCTATTATGCATATTATTGAAAATCTTAATAAATAAAATATGCGTCAGCAATTCTACCCAACCCTGGAACTAAAATTCATCCCTATGGGGAATTCCCCACTGATTGGGAACCCGTGACCGAGCTTAAGAAAAATTATATGAATTAGCTATCAATAATAAATATATGTCATAACAAATTTGGATTATTGAGATTTTGTACACTTCCATGTATTTTGTCACTAACGACCCGGGTTTCGCCTTTCGGCATCTTCAGGCATTCGAGCACACGAATGGACTCGAACTGACGAGTCAGTTCGAGTTAACGCGAGTCAACGCGAACCATTTGGACTTCCAGTGGAGCATCTCGACGAAAGTTGTTATTTCAGATAATTGTTAGCTGCAAGTTTGTGATTTCGTCAATTTTGAAAAGATGTTTACTTTTAACTCTAGTCGAGGTTTATATACAACTGATATATCTATTTCAAATTTGGATTATTGAGAACTGACTCGAGTCAATTCGTGTGCTCGAATGCCTGAAGATGCCGAAAGACGAAACCCGGGTCGTTAGTGACAAAATACATGGAAGTGTACAAAATCTCAATAATCCAAATTTGATATTGAAATTCCATCAAGCACCCTCAGTCGATGTCTTAAATGATGTCATAACTTATAATTCTTGTGGAAGTATTTTTTTACCTTAATACAAATTTAAACATGCCTGTAAGTCGTAAAGAATTCATTTTTAATAAAAATCCTTCCTCGTAATCATTCCTACCAATGCCGTTCTAACCGCAATGCCAAGTATTATTAGGCGAACTCCTTGATATTGCGTTCGTTTTTATATGCCTAGGATTTATCATTACAGGAAAAGAAACCGGGAAACTCCTTCCGTAAGTTCCCGGAAGATGCTACTTTATTGTTTGTTGTGGTGGGGTACTGTAGGGCGAGTCTAGTTTGCGGATCTTTTGCTAAATATTGCCTTATTTTCTTTTTTATAACATAGTATTACTAGTTCAGTTATAAACCGAAAGTGTCTTAACAAGGAAGTGTTATGTAGAAAATAGTAAAGCACTAAAATTTGCGACGAATTTGAAATTATGTGTCTCAGTTTTGTACGCGATTTTGTTTCAAAATCGTACAGATTTGTGGTAATAAAAATGCATTTTTTGTGTAGTGTTTATAAAAGTTTAAATATATTAAGTGTCGGAATATTATCTCGCATCTTTAAAGCAAAATTTAAAATGCCATGTTTTGAGTGCTGATATCATCCCTCCTAAATATTGCGACACATTATTTAGAATTAGTTTTGTTTCTTTGTGCTTCCAAACTTAACTAATGAAGAATATTGTAATTCTTCAAAATGTTCCTAATATCGTTGACAGTTCAATACAGTCACCTTGGTCGTGATTTTACTTATTTTCAAATATCTGGCGTAACGTAATAAACCTTATCAGTTGTTGTAATACCGTTTTTTTCCGACCAAATTAATTCATATCGCTAATTTGATGTTTCTTGGTTTTTTTGCAGCAATTGAAAGATGAACTCGGCGAGGTTGTTGCTGAGATGGAAGGTCTGGAGGGGACTGACGAAGGAAAGCAAAACAACAAACCCAAACAGATGACGATCGGCAGAAAGAAATTCAATATGGACCCCAAAAAAGGTAAGAATTTAATGCTACTTACTGTTGGCGTTAACAACAATCTATTATCAATTTCAAACATTTTTTTTCCACAAGATAAATCATCTATAACTATAATACTTATATTGTTGTCTTCGCAAGTGCCTTTCACTGTCTTTTCCGTGATTATTGATCTGCATATGATACTTCTTTTATCTTGCGACGAAAACTTGAATGAAAGAATTCTTTCCGACAAATATTTACATTTCGATGATTTATCAATGCTGCTAGAATGGTACTCAAACAATTTTCTTCGGAGAAATCAATTCACACACTCGTAGCCCGAAGATAATTTTCTTCTACGTGGCCGAGTTTGCAATTTGAAAGCTCTTACAAATGTTAAGTTACTTGCTATTCTTATCTGCGTAGCTGATTCCATGATATGTCGGTCATTATGCGAAGTTACTTACATGGACTGTCCGACTAATGAATGTTATGCCAAATACAGGAATGTGCCATTTTCGTTGTTTTTTTACTAATTTAACCGTGTTATTGTATTTGTAAAAAAATGGTACATTGTCGACATATCGACGGTGTTTTGGCCAATTCGTGTAACCCTCAGAATTGAAATTGTTCAGGAGAGTGTAAATACCGTTATTATCAAAAACATTATATGGTGAGTTGCGTTATGAATCTTTGAAATGCACTCCTGTAAATTCTCATCTTTGCAGAAATGAGATTATACGTAGGGAGTGTCGATATAATAATGGCTTATATCAAGTGGGGGCGGGGGTCAGATTTCTTAATCCTAAAACCTATGTAAAATAATGTTTCCTTTCCAAAAAGTGGTCAATTTATTTTTCTATTTTACATCATTTGGCCGAGACCTGCTCTGTTATCTTCAAAATGAGATACAATCATTAACTCATTTTCGTATTTTTTGAGGGTTATATCAATCGGCAAAAACACCATCGATATTTAACCAACCATGTTCTTTTTTACTAATAAATAATGTAAATACATATCTAGCTATCTGTTTCTAGCTGATGAAAACGTTTTTATTCTATTTACAACGAGATCCAATTAATTAGACCTATGACATTTTTTTACACAAATGCCCATTCGTCAACGATTAATGAGATGAGGGTTTCTTACCCAATCCTTAAACCATGAAAACATTGACTTGAATTGAACAACTATAATTTTGAATACTCGTTTTAATATTTCCATAGATGTCTAAGAATTTATTCATCGTGTAAAATTATTTACATAGTAACATCGTTCAATTATATTGATCGTTAAATATTAATATATCTTCCATTTTTATGAGTAATTGTGATGCCTTTGAGATGAAAGTAGTATCTTGGCATCCGTGCGTGGGTGACCCCCAGTGATGATAGACTAATTCGACGAGTTTATCGTCTTGTCTTCTTTATCAAATTCGATTGACCCCTGGGTCACCTTTTGTCTCGACATAAAAATAAAGTTATATCTTAATCATTAATAGCATCGTGTCTCATATCGTATTGCACATGAACCGCATGCAGTACGTCGTGTTTTTTATTCTGTGCAACCTGTGAGGTTCAACTATGCAACGCTGTAAAATAATGCAGACTTTTAATTTCAAGTATATTATCTGGTTACACTCTTCATAGTCGCAAATTTGCCACGGGTGTTCGTTTGCAATTTAGGAAATCGCAATATATTCTGAATTAATTTGTATAATTCACATTTCTATAGCTATAACTCAACTCTGTAGCTATTTATTATAATATACGCGGAGATATGTTTGAAAATTAATGAAATGATATAGTACACTTACTTACCGGAAGCGTAAGGGTTTCGACACCGAATATAAACACTACCGGTATTAGGTATCTCTTGTTTTTTTATTAGAATCAGGCAGCCGTTTTTTGATGATATTCGCAGTTCATACCGGCGGTCTATATGTAGCGCATAGCTCGTAAAAGTAAAAATACCGAAAGTGGAAGATTTAAACATCGACATAATGAAAAATTATCCAACAAATAAACTTCTTATGAAGTAAATAAACAATTATTATCAAATCAGTATTAAAATTAACTCAGATATCAAAGATGTTCCTAGATAATATTTTTTTCTTAATTTGTCCTATATATAAACGATATTTAGCTCAATTTTGGATTGTTGAGATTTTGTACACTTCCATGTATTTTGTCACTAACGACCCGGGTTTCGCCTTTCGGCATCTTCAGGCATTCGAGCGCACGAATGGACTCGAACTGACCATTCGTGCGCTCGAATGCCTGAAGATGCCGAAAGGCGAAACAAGGGTCGTTAGTGACAAAATAAATGGAAGTGTACAAAATCTCAATAATCCAAATTTGATATTGAAATTCCATCAAGCACCCTCAGTCGATGTCTTAAATTATAGATATTTATTTAGTTCGAGTTCATTCGTGCGCTCGAATGCCTTAAGATGCCGAAAGGCGAAACCCTGGTCGATAATAACGAAATACAATTAAATGTACAAAATTTGAACAATTCAAATTTGATATTGAAACTCTATCGAACACCCTCAGTCGATATCCTAAATTAAATAAACAATTGCTTTAATGAAGTAATTTGCGTATAATATTCCCCTAAAAATGGTTTTTAATCAGCGAAAAATATTTTTTTTCCAAAAAAATAACATTCAAAGTTGAAGAATTGTATTAATTATAAATTTATTTTATCAATTTTAATCGGGTGGTGTTGACCGCCAAGTACATAATACAGTTGAGACGCGGTATTTGGTGTCAAAACATGCTTTAATTGTACAGAATGTAGTAGTAAACTCAACTACTGTATTATAATTCCTCATATTTATTTTTCTAAATTCTGAATGAATGAAATTCGGTATATCGGTATTTCCTCGGCACATACGTGATAACTCTCCCAAAGGGTAGGTAAGAAAGCAAACAATTAGAAGAAGGGGGATCTATATCAGCTGGCTGTTTTGTTGCCGGGAAAATTCCGCAATGGGGGAAATCTGTTTCCGAATGCTGCAAATATTTCGCTAGAGACTTTTGTCTACTATTTGAAATATTGCCCATGCCACGACAGGCGGATTGTCGCTCAATCTTTTTTTGAATTGTTTTCTGTATCATTATTATGACATGATTCGATGAAATTAATTATTATACCTCTATTTTTTTGTGTGAGACAAACACTTGGCATTTTCAGCTCCGCATGGTGAATAGAAAATCAATTTGATAAATATACAAGAAACTCTTACGATCGGATGGGGGTATCCCTAACTTAAGTATTCACGGCAAGCGTCCCACTGTACAATTTGTTTTTTTTTATTTTGACGGGAGAGTTTCAAATTTGAATTCGGTTTTTATCAAACTCCGCATGGATCTGTTCCGTTTTTTCTATAAATTCTACTTTTTTTTTTAATAATCACTTGATTGAATTGGCAAGACGTTGGTACGTGTTCCGAAATTGTGATTTTAATCTCACTTTCAATTAAACGTTTTATTCATATTTGATATTTTATTTGATAAAATATGTGAATTAATAAAACGTTATATCTTTCCCGTTATGGCGAAAACTTTCATGTCTTGCTTTTTTAGTTATTTGTGCCAACATTTTTTTGTTACGCCATGTCGTTTGGGAAAATAAACAACACAAGTTAAATTGAAATTATCTATATGACAGAATGAAATGCGGAATTTTCGGAAATGCAATAGTAATACAGTTAGTATGAAATGCAACAAACTTCTGCTTCATGGTCGAGCATTTTTGCTATTCCCAATAGTGCCAATGCGCCATAATGTGACTAAAAACAAGCTTCTCACGAAATAAATCTATGATGTAAAAATTATTTATTTTTTAACAAACTGTATAACATTATAGCAAATTGCTTATTCCATAGAGTTCAACTCAAGGAGAATTACAGTAAGTCATTTGAAATCGACTCGAGGAGAAAAGGCATCGTAAACACTCGCGAAATTGATTATGACAGTAATTGTACCTTTGCAATAGTTTGCCCTGTGGAATTTGGATCGCTGAAGGGCGGCTTTACAGGCTTTTTAACAGTTAAAATTATTTAAAAAATAGCGCCTCTTGCTTTGAGAGTCAAAGAATATCCATTCGTCATTTCGATAGTGTGTGCTACTACGTATTCCATATCATCTATCGAATCACCCTCCATAACAAAGGCAAGTGTTTTATTCATTTCGATCATGTGGCAGCTGTGCCGTATGCCTTTTATCAGAACCCTGTCAGATATGTGTTATAAATTTCTTCAGCGAATATGCCGCTGAATTGTTTGATCTGCTAATAGGATATTTATTTGTGCATCTCGGACCGATGCAGTTGCGATCGTCATTGCAGTGTGGCAGCAATCGTTGACCTTTCATATATTTGTATTGTTTAGATAATAACTTGAATTTACTGAGAAAGTTTACGATTCGTTTCTAACATAATATATATTCGACTCCGAATAGATATTATTTATAAAATTTCCGCGATGAAGGCAAGAACATTTTTATTTTTACTTTGTATAGAAAGCACGTAGAGCCCTTATCTGTATTGATAGATTTTAACAAAAAATATATATTACTGTTGGGAATTAAAAATTCGTTAATTTATTAGCATCAAAACAGATTATCAAAGTTTCGCTTGTTTAGTTTTTCCAGTCTAAAAAGGTATAAAATAACAATGAATTTAGTCAAACAAATATTATTGTCAAAATAATTGATATATATAATAAATTTGGATAATTGAGATTTTGTACACTTCCATGTATTTTGTCACTAACGACCCAGGTTTCGCCTTTCGGCATCTTCAGGCATTCGAGCACACGAATGGACTCGAACTGTTTTTTTTATTTTTACTTTGTATAGAAAGCACGTAGAGGTTTAAATGTATATCCATTATCTGTTTTGATCGATTTTAACAAAAAAATATATTATTGTTGGGAATTAAAAATTCGCAATTATAATTTGTGAACAACTTTTTATTTAAATTATTCTGCTAAGCTTAAACTGCTTACTGAACACCGAATCCACTCCAATGTAATGTAACATAATTATCTTTCATTTTCTATGGCATCGCCATTTTTTTAAGACTGCAATTTTTGCTACGCACAGCTACTGAACAATTATTTGTAAATGTAGTGACATAGTTAAAATATCAAATTAAATTATCAGTGTTGTGTGTGTTATATTCGTTGCTTTTTATAGAAATTGCTCTTTATGTATAACATATCAACGGTGTTTTGGCCGATAGATGTATCCTTCAAAAGATACGAAAATGATTTTAATGATTGGATCTCATCTTCAAGACGAGAGAGCAGGTCTCGGCCAAATGATGGAAATTAGAAAAATAAATTGACCACTTTCTGGAAGGGAAAATCATTTTACATTGGTTTTAGGTTTAAAAATTCTGACCTGGCCACTTGATGTAAGTATTATATGGAGATTAACTACGTATACACTCATATCCGCAAATTTGAGAATTTACAGGAGTGCATTTCAAAGATTCATAACGAAACTCATCTTAATATAATGTTTTCAATAAAAACAGTTTCTATTCTCTCCTGAGCAACTTCGACTTTGAGGGTTACATCAATTTGCCAAAACACCGTCGATATAGAAATCGTGAGAGCAACAGATCTATGGAAACAATATTTTACGTCTGGTAGCTTTGATAATGTATATTGCCAACAGTTCTATCTGCTCTTGCAAGGTTATATAAATCACATTGAAAAATATTATCATTTAATGTATTTCTTTCTCGAACTGTTTTACGCCTTAAAGATGACGTTCATGAAAAGACTTTTTCTTCTCGTTTTCCTCTTTTCTGCCTTCGGTGTAAATTCACCAGCTGTCTTTTCCTATCCGGATATCTGAAAAAGGACCTTTTTGACTGACACAGGGTTGAGGGCGGTAAGAATGAAATACGATTAAAAAGGCAATGGATCTACAAAGCTTTTGCTCGATAATACGACATTGCTGTAAAGGGGTTAAATGGGGGTGATTTTTGTGGACAATGTATAAGATTAAATATAAAATAAAAACCCTTTTCGACAGTTTTTATGCGTAGGTACCACCACTATTTTGCGGCATTTAAAATGTTTAAAATATCATTTAGTTACCTTATAGGTAGGGTTACCATAATCATGAAGCTTTAAATCCGGACAGGAGCGAGAGCTAGGGAAAAAAGAAACAAAAACTACCAACAACCGTTTATTAAAAGTACCTTATCATTGAGTTGGAGAAGAAGTTTTAATTATTTTATTTATATATTTTACCAAATATTCGTATTTATCGCTGAAGTGAACGTTTTTCAATAATTGGTACGTCTAAGTTATAGATACCGTCATACCCGGCACATTGTCTTCATAACGCTCCGAAGATCTATGCACGTTTCCTATAAGACAGTAGCTTAATAGTTGCAAGAATTAACAGTATGTAATAATTATAAAATACAGTATTTAATTTTGAATTAAAATTGTTGAGATTTTGTACATTCCCATGTATTTTGTCACTAAGGACCCTGGTTTCGCCTTTCGGCATCTTCAGGCATTCGAGCACACAAATGGACTCGAACTGACAGTTAAAATACACTTATTGACACTTAAAATACACTTATTGACACTTAAATTACAGCATTTAATACTTGTTATTTTTTTGTATGGTATATTATATTTTCTATATTCATAAAAAATCCCCCCTCCCTTACTCTTATGACATATCTCGTGCAAGTCAGATTTTATATTGAAGAAAAAGCTTTCGAGGAAAACGAACTTAATAAAAATAAATCACTATATCTGCGTCTTTTCTAGTGCCAAATATTCATCATTACTGAAATAATCTCAAATTGAATGAAGATAATTTCGACGTCTGTAATATCATATATAATTTTCTTTCAGCGAGACTTTGCAAATAACGCTGCCGCCTTCATTTAGGGGTGTATCATGACTCGTACGCGAGCACTCCCTTAAATCTTTTGACTAAGGGTAGCTATGACAACGTGCGTTCATTAAATCAGACATTTCTTAAATCTCCCTTCCCAATCTTAATTCCATTACTATCTGATCGAAACGTTCTACATAATATGGAATACCTGCTTCTACCGCCCTCTTTGATCTGTAAGATAAGACTGCCATCTATTTTTTATTCCATTGACATAGCAAAAAGTGAAAGCAAAGTTTTATTTCAATCATTTAAAGGACAGTTTTCATCCTCATCATCAATCATCAAGCATCTCTGATCACTTCATTTAAATCTGATAATTTAATTGTCGTTTCTAAGCTTGTTTTGCATTTATTATAAAATTGATTGATAACTTACTTATTCCACTGGCTGTGTAACTAATGTAACACGTTTCGCTTTTTTAAGAAGCATCTTCAAACTAACTATATCGAAGAATAG